>CM035792.1:6817879-7057879 GCA_020466265.1 Siphamia tubifer | reverse complement strand
GGAGATGTGTAAACCAAGAGGGATGGAGCAGGAGGAGGAGGAAAGGAGGCGGAAAGGGGGAGGAAGAAGACAAATGGGAGCAGGAAGATGCAGAAGAGGAAAAGGGAGGAAGAAGGAGGAGGAAGAGGAGGAGGGGGTGAAGGAAAAGGAAGAAGAAGAAGAAGAAGAAGAGAAAGAGGAGCAGGAAAAGGAGGAAGAGGAGGATGGAGGAAGGAGGGAGGGAGGAGAAAAAGGAGTTGGAGGAGGAGGTTGAAGAGAATAAGGAAGCAAAGGAGCAGGATGAGGAGGGGGATGGGGGTCAGATGGAGGCCCACAGGAGGGAGGTGTGTTCTCTAAATAAACATGGACAGAAGGTGGGCATGGAGCCAGGAGCTGCTGCCAGGAGAACCTGAGCAGGAGAACCTGGAGGAAATGCAGCCACAGATCCTCCTTATGTAACCACCTCCTCCTCTTCCTCCTCCTGCTGCTGCTGTTCACGCTGTTATGTCCACGGCTTAACATTTACACTTACCGTGGACGTCAGTCACATGACACCTCCTCCTGACGCCTCCTCCTGATATCTCCTCCAGACCCACTCACATAGGACCCGAACACCTCAACCTTTTAAAACCTCACAGAGCAGTGAGAGTGTCCCCACAGAACAGAGAGAGTGTCCCCACAGAACAGACAGTGTCCTCACAGAACAGACAGTGTCCCCACAGAACAGAAAGACTGTCCCCACAGAACAGAGAGTGTCCCCAAAGAGCAGACAGTGTCCTCACAGAGCAGACAGAGTGTCCCCACAAAACTAAGAGACTGTCCCCACATAACAGAGAGAGTGTCCCCACAGAGCAGGGGACCATAATGACTGTTCACATGTGTTTACGTCCATACTTGCTCATGGTGCGGCTCCACCCCAACAGAAGTACAGCTCCACTCCAACATACATTTAGTGTTTTTCTATATTTATGTTCACTTTTTTTCACTTGAACAAATTTTATTTTAATGACATGAAATACTGACTTGAACTGATGACGCTTTGAATCTAAACCTACAGTTTCTGGTGCAACAGAAGGACTGCAGTGACTTCCCCTCACACTAGTTTTGTGCTTGGACCCGTCATGAAGGTGACTGATGCTGCAGACTCTAGACCATTCCCCTCAGAATATGCAGGGTCAGACCTGGGGTCATCATCCACTGGGTCTGTGGGCCCCGAGGCCTGGGACGGATGGACAGACGGATGGATGGACGAGGTGACACGGTGACCGGCTTTCAGGTGGGACAGTGACCAGCCTGGAGGGTCTGACATCGACAGATGCTGATGAGACGGGGTCGGAGGGAGGACACGACACCAGAGTTGATCATCTGAATCGTACGAGCACTAATGGATAAAGAATCAACTGCAGGGCTGGGTTTTACTAATAACCCTAACCCTAACCCTAACCCACCAGCAGCAACAACTGACACCATTAGCATTATCATACTCACAGATTCCAGTATCACAGTCTTTCTTTCTGCTCCTTTCAACTCACTTCACCCACTTTTACAACACATTAGTAGCAAACAATCTCACATTTGTACGGGCTCTGAACTAGTATATAATAAAAATAAAAATAAAAATAAAAATAAAAATAAAAATAAAAATAAAAATAAAAATAAAAATAAAAATAAAAATAAAAATAATAAGAATAAGAATAAGAATAAGAATAAGTTCATCAGATGTAGAAGAAATGTGGTCTCACAGTTGGTGTGTTTGTCAGACAGACTGTTTCGTAAAGTCATCGGTTCCATTTTGATATAACAGTCCATACATGTATGTCTCTGGTTTCTTTTTAAAGTACTGATTTAAATACCGTTAAGGAACCGATTTTGAAAGTACCGATTTGGTATCAGTATGGAATAAAACTAGCCTAGCCGAACTATCGCTATTCATTCCATGTATGGGTCTAGTGGTGCTTCATAGTCAGAGGAGGCGGGGCTAAAAGGTTGTCTTTCAAATCCTCTGTATGCAATAGGACGGTACTACAACCAATCAGCGTAATCTTTAGGATGACGTATTTAGATCCTGGAAAGTTCATGGAGGAGTACGAAAAAAGTTAGGAATGACTAAACAAAATGGTGGATTAGGGAGCTTAACGACTATTGTTGCTTCTGTAAAAAGAATTTAAAGATTGTTGACGTTTTCTCACATTCTTCACTCATCTTTGATAAATGGAAATCACCACCCGTTGTTGTTCTTCTTCTATGGTTGTTTCTGGTTGTTTCTCTCTGAATCATTACAGCGTCACTTTGTTACACCCGCCTTCTGACTCTATACTTCACTGTGATTCGTCGGCCAGTTTCAGGGAAATCCAGCCAAAAGTTGAATCAAGCGTAACTAGACTATTACTGCAGTACGGTCTATGTGCTGCCGCTAGGTGGGTCTGGCACAGCTAGGCTAGAATGAAACATGAAACTCTATCGATACCCAACAATAGCATGTAGAGTACTTGTGTATGGACTAATAACATATGTATGAGATGAGTGTGTGAGTGCTGTGGCCCTCCTGCAGCTACAGATGATCAGGATGATAAAAGGTCAGAGGAGGAATTTCTCTGAACAACAGTGTGTCCACATGTTCAGCTCTGTTTATTCTCCCACTGACAAGGATGGACGTGTACAAGGATGGAAACCAAGGAGGACCAAGGACTCACACAGCACAGATACCCCCCCCACACACACACACACACACCCCCACCAGCACATGGAGCAGCAAGTGCAAGTCAAACATTTGTCTATTGTGTTTAAAATAAATAAATAAATAACAACAAATTAACAAACACGATTTTTCTTTTACTTAGTTGTTTAGAATAGTCAGCTAATCAAAAAATTTGTCGAAATATTACTCTTTAGAAAATGAGTGGTTAGTGACAGAACCACTCAGGTCCATTTAAACCCACAGGAAGAAAAAAAAGATGAAACAGCAGAAAAAAGTGGTGAACATGAAGAAGACGAAGAAGAAGAAGAGGGCGATTGAGGACAAGGATGTTGCTCTTCTGATGTTCAAGAGTCTGTTTGATGGTCACACACACACACACACACACACACACACAGCCTTGGTAAAGGTCTTTTGTAGTTTATTTTTGTTACAATGTCAAAATATTTTAAAGTAAAGTAGGGCAGTGGTTAGCACTCATGCCTCACAGACAGAAGATCCCTGGTTCTATTCCTACACCAGACCTTTCTGTGTGGAGTTTACATGTTCTCCTCGTGTCTGAGTGGGTTTTCTCCAGTTTCCTCCCACCATCCAAACACATGCACTGATAGGTTAACTGGTTAATCTAAATCACCCATAGGTGTGAATGTGACAGTGATTGTTTGTCTATATATGTTCAGTCCTGAGATGAACTGGAGACTCATACAGGGTGTACCCCACCTTCACCCATTGTAGCTGGATTAAGCCCCCAGTGACCCCCATGACCCTAGTGAGGATAGAGCGGGTTCAGATGACGAGACAAGACGAATAAACTAAAGTAATTTTTTTTCAGTTCAGACATTTTTTTCCTTCATATTCCACACCATAAAGTTCCCTTAAAAGCCACATATTCCATTTGACTGAACACAGGTTCATTATCTGAAGCTGTGACTGAATGTTTCCACTTTTCATCATAAATCACTGAGCCTTAAGCCCCTCAGGCTCAGGAGTAAAGTGTTCTATTGGGGATTTGATTTACAGTGCCCCCCCCCTTTTTTTTTTAATCTACTGACCATCAGAACCCAGAGGAGTTATTCAGACGGTGGACGACCCACTGAGGTGACGGCCACATTTAAGTTTATCTGCTGGAAACACTGAACGTACATCAAGTCCACTGGGAGTCATTAATGTTTCCCATTAACCGGGGGGGTTGAAAATGACAGGAGACATCCAGACCTCATCTCCATGAAGGTGACAGCTTCTGGAAGTGGGTTCTGATTAGGGCTGCATGTTATTAGAATATACTGACATTGTGATTATTTTTTTCAATCCTGCGATATATATTGCAAAATGAAAAAAATACTCAGGAGTAAATAAGAGCTCTGTAGTGATGACACAAATGGTCAAACAGATTAGTGGTCGACAAATAAAAAAAGATAAATAAATAATTAACTAAATATAAATACAAATACAAAAGGCAAATAAATAAATAACTAAATATAAATACAAATACAAAAGGCAAATAAATAAATAAATAAATAAAAACCCAAATAATTACATTAATATATAACAAATAAAAATATATTTATTAAAACTAAATAAAAAAGTTAATTAAAAATTAATAATAAAAAATCAAACAATCAATCAATCAATACAACAAAATAAATAAATTAATGAATAAATGAATAAAATAAAAATATTCAATAAAAATATAAATAAATTAATAAATGAAGAAAACATAATTTTTTTAATAAAAAATAAAGCAAATGAATAAAAATAAATACAATTTAAAAATGTAATGAATGTAATAAATAAATAAAAGACAAATACATTAAAAATGTATAAAAAATGTAAATAATTAAAAACACAATAAAAAATAAGTACAGGACCTGTGATGTGATTATTGCGCACACATACATTGTGTATTATCCCACAGTTTATTGCACAGCTCTAGCTCTGATGGTTATGGAAGTGGGTTTTGAACCTGCGCCTTCACTTTCACCTTCATCTGTTTCATCAGTGTTATTTTCTCATCCTCCTCTTCCTCCTGTTCTTCACTGCATTTTTTTCCTTAAGTGTCATGAAACTTCAGGGTGATTTATTCTGTGTCCTGACTCTTCTCATCCTCCATGAAAAACAAAATGAGGTCAAAGAAAAGGTGAAAATGAGAATTAGTGACAGGCGGAGAAAGCATAAATCTGTTTTTTTTTTTTTTTTTTTTTCCATTTTCTTCTATTTGTATAAACTTCTACTGAACTTTCCACTTGGTTCAGTGGTTCTGCAGACATTGAGGTTGTTACTCCACCATGTTTTTGTCTGTGTGCAAAATAACTCAAAAACAATCTTATATCAAAAATAGCTGAAAACTAAAAAAAACTTCTAGATCAGAAAGGCTTCTACCTACTGTATAAATCTCTTGTTCTTTCATATTTAAACTACTGTGCAGCAATATGGGGCAACAATTATGAATCAAATATCAATTCTATATTTGTACTTCAATAGAAGGCTACTTACTTAGTGCCAACAAATTCAATAAATTAACTGCTCTAAAAATACATGATAATGTGAACTTTAATTGTCTTATTATAATGTCTAAAGCTGATGACCACATGCTCCTGTGCAGTTTACAGCAGATGTTCCAGCCCAAGAAAAGTTACTATAACTTAACTTAATATTTTTAGGAAAATTTACAAAACAATGTGGCTATAAATGGTTCTGGATGTTTTGTGTCAATGGTAAATGCAGATTAAAAACAATGAGTTAAAGCAAAGGAAGAAAAATCTATTGCATTATTAGTTTTTTAAAAAGGGGGCGGAGTTTATAAGTTTTACTTCTTCCCACTGTTTTATTATGGATCAGTTCTACAAAGACACTAAACTCTAAGTAACAGAGGCAGAAAATGGTTCAAATTGTGTCTAATTTTCTTTAGACATTTCAGGTTTTTCACATTTGTTCAGGTTATTCACATTTTATTGTTACAGGATAGTCTGTAAATGTAAATATTTTCATCATTTTATATAATTTTTTGAGGTAAAAGAAAGACAAATATTTGAAGTTGTCATCATTTAAAGGCAAAGAAAAAAACTGAGAAGAAAAATTTAATAGGATATTATAATCTTCGTCCCACGGGCCGCATTTGGCCCCAGGGCCGGATGTTTGAGGCCCCTGGTGTAGATTATTGTCATTTAAAAGAGGAAACATTAAGTACAGGTGTTCCCACCTCTGTAAATTACCCATAATTCCACCTGCGGTTCCTTCCTCCTCCCTCCTTTGTCTGAAGCATTAACTCCTGGTTGACCCCCCCCCCCCTCTTTCTCTCTCTTTCAGACGGTTGATTGACAGACGACTGAGCTCCACCCTTAGCTCTGTCCTGTGATTGACAGATGACAGATGCAAACATCAGTCTGGTCCGGGTCAACACATGACCCCCACCGGTCACAGTGAGTGGGCGGAGGCAAACAACACTGACCAATCAGATGTGAGCACAAAGACCCAAATGTCAACAGGTCGTAAACATTCACACAGTCTGACGTTTAAATGAACACTTGGGTTTAAGGTTATTTAGTTTTTTCCCCTTTGTTCATTTTCATTTCACAAATGCTTTCATTACTTACCCATCTATCAATCTGGTATTTGTGACATTTTTTGTCCTTTTACTTGCCTGTTTTACACATTTTTAATAAATTTTCTTATGAATGAATGAATGAATGAATGAATAAATGAATGAATGAGTTTACTTAAGTGTCATGCCACCCTATGGCATTATATGACACCTCTTCAAGAATTATGACAATCTTGTTGTTTCCATTTCTTTTCTGGCCGTGCCGATCACATTCAGCACATAGGCAATCAAAACAAAATAGAACACAGAACAGAACACAAAAACACAAAAAAAAATCTCAATCTTTGCTGTACAATGCTTTTTTCCTCATATCCCATGCCTTCTCTACATACTTAATTTAAATACATCCTTTTCAAATAAACATTTAAGTAGTTGTGCATCATTCATATCTAGCACACTGCTATACTTTAGGTTATTAAATAGTTCTCCTCTGACCTTCTCATACAGAGGGCAATAAAAGACTAAATGATACTCGTTCTCGATTTCATTGAGATCACACATTTGGCAGATCCGATCTTCCTCGTCGAGCCCGGCATAACGGCCTGTTTCTATGTACAGTGGAAGTATACCTCCTCTAATCTGTGCACAGAGTGACCTTTTTTTCTTTGATAGATTAAATAAAACATAATTTTCAGCACAATATTCGCTTTTAATTTCCCTGTATGTGCGTAGTTTTGGTTTGCTCCAGATCTGTTCGGCCCATATCGGCTTATATTTTGTCTTTACACATTTAGATTATTATAACACCCCCCCCCAAACCCCCTGTTATTCTCTCAATTTTAACTTTTGAAATCTATCCATCTTACTACTTATTCATATTTTATGTATTTTCTTCCCTGTTTTCTTCAGTTTTTGTTAATTTTCTTTAATTTTTCATACCTTTTGCTGCATATTTTTTATACTCATGTTGATGTTTATTCATTTTTATCTACCTACCTACCTCTCTATCTATCTATCTATCTATCTATTACAGTTATGCAGTTATGATATTTTTCATAGACATGGACGGCACTAGCTTGTAAAACACACATTATTACCAGATAAGGCTGTTATTGGCTTCATTGTATGTTAAGTTTCCACAGCTTTTGATGATGCGTTTAAAGGTCGTGTGTCATGTTCATTCAAACACAATGGTTCATGAATGCGTCATATATGAATCCAGCGTCTGAGTTCCTCCACACTTCTTTTCTCCTGTCAGTTTATCACCATGGAGTTTAGTGACGTTACAGTTGAAGTTTAACCTTCACAGTCCATACAAATGTGTTCACATGTGGTGTCTTTGTGTGTGATGAAAGCTGCACCTGGAACATTTCTCAGCTACAATGACAGGGTTGTGACGCCTCCGTCCTGCTACAGTGTTTTCACATTCTCTGCACCGTCAGGGTCAAAACATCTAAACATTTCATATTGTGTATATTTCCTGTGAGCAGGGGTGTTGCTAGGATCTGTTGGGGCTAAAAGCAAGACCCCCCTCTTTTTTTTTTTTTTGGTGACCTTGACCTTTGATTAGAGCTGCATAATATATTGTTTGAGCATCGATATGATGTGTGTAATGGTCACATCACAGGTCCTGCAATTATTTTTATTCTATTTTTAAATATTTTTATTCATTTTAATATATTTTTAAATTTTTTATTCATCTTATTAATTAAATGTTTTCATTATTTTTATTTGTAGATAATTTTATTATTTATTTATTTTTAATACATTATTTTAAAAATTATGTTATTGTTACATTTTTATTTATCTAATTCTCTATTTATTGATTTTTTAAAAAAATTATTGTATTTAATTATTTCTGCTACAGAAGGATGACAGTGAAACGTATGTTCAGCATCGACCACTAATCTGTGTGACTTTTTGTGTCGACACCACACAGCTGTTATTTACACCTGAGGAGTTTTTCATATTGCAGAGTTTTTAAAAAATCGCAATGTCAGTTTTTTTCTAATATTGTTCCTCCCTACCTTTGACCTACATTCATTAAAATGTAATGAGATCTATTCTGGATCACCTCATACCTTTCCTTAAAAAATAATTTTGTCTATCAAATAGGTCTTGTAGTTTTTACGTAAAGCTAGTGACAGGCAGACAGACGGATGGATGGACAAACTCAAAAACTGAACCAAAAGCAATAGCCCTTGACAGGTTTAAAAATATATTTATTATTATTATTTTATTTTAATTTTCCTTTTGTATATTTTTCAATTTTAAATTGTTTTGTATTTATTTTGGTTTTTATTGAACTTCATTGAATTTTTTGAATATTTTATATATATTTTAATTTTAAAGTATTTTAAGTAAATTTTATTCATAGAGCACTTTAGACAAGGGGTCACAAAGTGCTTTACAACTCACATTCACACATTCACACACACAAGTGGACAGCTGCTGCCAATACACAGGTGCTGCCTGACCCTACTGGGAGCCACCTAGGGTTCAGTGCCTTGCCCAAGGACACTTCGATATGTGGACAGCCAGAGCGGCGATGCGAACCGCCATCCCTTCGTTTATTGAACGACCCACTCTACCAATTTATTTATTTAATTAAATAAATAAATAAATAAAAAGTGCCATTACCCTCACTACCCAATGGCTACTTTACCTATAAATGATGATTATAAACGTGGTCACTAATGTGTATGTGTGTGTGTGTGTGTGTGTGTGTTGGTGGGGGGAGATGTCCTTCATTTCTTGAACGAGGGCAAATAGTAGACTGTAGTTTGGGGCGGGTCGTGAACATCAGAGTGGGAGTGAAAGTGACAGTCTTACTATTCCTCTAACTCTGTGGGCAACACACACACACACACACACACAGGTTCTGTTTTGGCTCATGTGGGTTAATGTGTGACATGTTTTAATGAGCTCGCCCACTAATGGGTCAGACTCTGGTGTTAGTTGAGTAGATTAGTAAAGACAGTCAGTATATTTATAAGCACTTAGAGATTCAAACTATTGCCTTAATCTGACTAAAATTAAAGGAGTCATCCCATGGTTATTTAATTTATATTACTGTGTTCTCCATTGTTATTGAATGCATTATGTGTTGGTGCGATTTAAAAAAACGTCTGGATTGCTGTTTTTCCAGCTGTTTTTGGAGGGTAGAAAAATAACTTGAGGTCGAACAACATAGTTTACTGGTACTTCTTCATACATGTCCATGACACGGTAATGAGGCGTCTATAATTGGCTCAGAATGCGTGAACAAATACAAATGATCAGCTTGTCATCAAGCGTTGCTGAAGCCTAATAATAACCCACTGCTTTGAATCAGTTATGTTGGACCAGGGTGCAGGACTGTGGGCCCTGAGGACCAGGGTTGAAAACCTCTGCTCTATATGAACCTCTTGCTTTCGCCTCCACCTTATACTTTTTAAAATCTTAAATCTTGATTTATTTGGCTCTTTCCTGCACATCGATATTACGTTGTTGCCCATAGCAACCGCCAGAGTCTTAGCCTTCCACATATGTCAAGTCCTATGCGATATTTCCTCATTCGTCATTACGTCGGAGCTTCTTGCACATGTGGGGTCACTTCAGGGACGCATTCCATTCACACGTAAGATGAATAACAGTAGCATTTAAACTGTAATATGAACGAGCACACAAGTTTACCAACAAATCCAAACTGTGCATTAAGACCTGCTGTGTGAATATAGCCTTAGATGTGCATGTAAACAAACAGACTGTCATGTGACTGAACCTACAGAAGAGGGTGGATGTGTATTGTAGGTTAATGGGAGTGAAAAGAGTAAAGCTAAGGCTGTGGACACGCTTGCTTTAGCCGTGTTCTTCATATGCATCAGCTGAAACGTGTCGGAGCCCGTCAGGAAAACAAAGCCCCAGACTCATCAAACCCTCCGGCAGCTTCACCTCAGAGCTGGGTTTGACACCAGCTCCACTGAGGACGGCGCTGTGACTGATGTGTGTTTACTGGAGGAGTGGATGCCTGCAGGTAAGAGAAAGTCCACCTCTGAACCCCCCCCCCACACACACACACACACACACAGACTACTCTGTCAATGTTTATTAATCTCTTACCAGCCTAACGTCTCAGTCCTGGCACATAGATAATATTATTTTTACCATTAAAGGTGGGGTGGGAGATTTTTTTAAGAGTATTTTTTTTTTACCATATTGCTTAAAAATTATCCCAATCCCATATCACGCAATGAAATAGAAAGTCTGCAAAAAACTAAACATTTTAGTCCAGTCTAGAGGGTGTAACGAGAGGATAACTCTGGCCAATCAGTGTACTGATCATCTTTACACTGATTGACTGCTGATACATCCATCAGAGGTGGGTAATTCCAGGTCCATCAAGTCAAAGTCCTACCATGTATTACTTCAAACCTGTTCACTGAACACAGGTGATTCCACTAATTATCCCATTTACCTGGATGAGGCATTGTGCTCATCAAAATGGGCTGGTTCAATGAACAGGTTTGAACCAATACATGGCAGGACTTTGACTTGATGGACCTGGAAATCCCCACCTCTGACATCCATCAAATATCAGTCCACCCCCCCCCCCCTATCAAAACATGTCAATAATGTCAGTTCTTTATCTTTTCATGGTCATCAGATTGGACCGTATTTGGACATTCATAGGCTCCGTAGTTACCATAGAAACACCATCATCTTCTCATACATTCAGTACATTTACATGCACATCTAAGTCCAACTGTTGGCAGTAGTCCAACTAAGGACTGAACTGGAGTCTATGAGAAATTTCAGTTTAAATGCGCAGTAAGGGAGAGTAAGAGAATTAGGGGTGCATGATATTAGAAAAAACTGACATTGGGATTTTTTTTTTTAACCCTGCGATATATATTGCAAAATGAAAAAATACTCAGGAGTAAATAAGAGCTGTGTGGTGCCGACACAAATGGTCAAACAGATTAGTGGTCGACACAGAACGTTCCACGATCATCCTTTTTGTAGTAAAAATAATTCCACTGTTGCTTTTCTTTCTGGCAGCGAGCCTTGGTTTTGGTGGATTTTAATCTTGTTCATTGCTCATTTTTCAGTCTTGTGACCAGTGACTCACTCCAAACTGTTTCAGAATGATTGTATCCGTGTGAGTCAGGTTACTTTGAAATTACATGAGAAAATGTTAAGCTCATTTGTCTTCTACATTACATGACCTGTCATGTGATTATTGCGAACATGTACATTTGTGAAGCTCGAAAGAGAATCCAATTATTGTTCTACTCCCAGACATTAGGTGGTGCTACACGCCCCTTTCACATTCGTCATTCTTCCAGTTGGCACCATAGAAGAACAACAATCAGTAAACAAAAGTGACAGGTTTGAAGTAGAAGTAGTAGGACAACAACACACAGAGAAGATATCCGCAACAACGATGCAGCAGAACATTTGTTACAAACTGTTTAAAACTTAGATCTATTACAGTAACGTACATGTTGTCATGGTGACTCTGGCCACTTCCTGAAAGGGGCCAGTCAATATCGAACTATGGTTGATGGTGTTTACATGTGTGGAGAAGCTCAATTAGAATCACATTATCTGACGTGGTTAGTCCGACATTTGATTTGATTTGAACTAGGGCTGCACGGTATTGTAAAAAACTAACATTGCAATTTTTTTAATCCTGCGATATATATTACGATATGAAACAAAGTACTCGGAGGACATATTATAGCTGTGTGGTGCCAACATAAATGGTCAAACTTTTCATTTCAGCACCAAATCTTCAGTTAACAGTGATTTTCTCTTGTTTGTTGCTCAGTTTTCAAAGTTGTTGCGACTCACTCCAAATTGATTAAGAATGATTGGTGGATCACTCGGTGCCGTGTGTGTCATGTACCCTTGAAATGATATGAGAACACATGGAGTTAACTTGCCTCCTACATTGCAAATCTGTGATGTGACAAATGTGCACAAGTACACTAACGTGCATCGCGATGTCGGTGCTCAAATTATATATTGTACATCTCTAATTTGAACCATGACTCACGGACACGCCGCCCGACCTCCATGACCCACAGAAATATCGTCCATCCCCACCACATGCAGATAAATACACCCCAAATGTATTAAGACGAGGGACAAAATTTTTTTTTATGTATTTGTGTTTCTAAGTCTGTAGCTTTGCACCAGTTAAATAAACAGAAAAAGTGATATTTTTAGTCCAAACTACAGGGTGTTCCGTTTACAAAGAGCTCATTCTGAGATCTGTTCTCCAAACAAGTGAAGAACAGCTGGAGGTTTAATTTGGAAAGTTATTTTTCAGGTGTTTTAAGCTAAATCAGCTCAGAATGGTAAAGGGTTAAGGGTTCAGTGTGAGCCTTGGACAGTTTTAACCTGTGAATGTGTTTGTACCTGCATCACCACTGAAAAGCTGAATAAGCTTTAAATGCATTAAAACTCCTCCTTGAATAAATACAGGAACATTTAACAAAGCGTTTACACAGACAGAGTTAAGACACGTACACCGAGGATCACTTCAGTACAGCGAGGAACAGGAGTTACATCAACAAATGGAAGCAGACCAGAGACAGAGGGAGAACACCCCCCAGAACACCCCTGAACCCCCCCACCCCCAGACCATACACTCTACGGTCCTCCACTGATCCCCTAATGTGATGGATTATTGAATTTTTCCAGGAAAACAGGTGAAAATCAGAGTAAATGTAAACTGTCAGTGTTAAAAAGACACTGTGATGAGGTTTCACACCAAATGTTCCACTGTTCCCAGAACATGATGACTCTAAGGTTTTTCTGATTTCACCTCCAAAAAAACCAACCCAGTGCTGACAGCCATGGGACAGAAAACAGCGAAGAAATAACTGAAGGTGTCGTCAAATAAATGGACTTCAAACAGAGAAGGATGAGGAAGTGGAAAATTAATTTTACACACAATCTAAAATCTGGAGTTTTAGGTTGGGAGGAGGTGGTTGTGCACTAAGAACGACAAACACACCGACTGACTGCTGTGAGCCGCGAACATACCGACCGACCACTGTGACCCGCAAACACACCGACTAAGTACTGTGACCCACGAACACGCCGACCGACCGCTGTGACCCACGAACACGCCGACTGACCGCTTAGACCCACGAACACACCGACGGACTGCTGTGAGCCGCGAACATACCGACCGACCACTGTGACCCGCGAACACACCGACTAAGTACTGTGACCCACAAACACGCCGACCGACCGCTGTGACCCGCGAACACGCTGACGGACCGCTGTGACCCGCAGACACGCCGACCGACTGCTGTGACCCGCAGACACATCGACCGACCGCTGTGACTCGCGAAGACGCTGATCGACTTCTGTGACCTGCAGACACGCCGACCGACCGCGGTGACCCACAGACACACTGACTGACCGCTGTGACCCGCAGACACACCGACTGAGCACTGTGATCCGCAGACATGCCAACTGACCACTGTGACCCGCAGACACACCGACTGACCGCTGTGACCCGCAGACATGCCAACCGACTGCTGTGACCCGCAGACATGCCGACCAAGCACTGTGACCCGTGAACACGCGGATCAACTTCTGTGATCTGTGGATACACTAACTCTACTTTACCAGCATGTGCTTTAACACTAACTCTAATAGACAAACTGACTAATCTAAATCTTTTAGCGTTTCTAAGCTACAGCTTTTTTCCTGTTGCAGCAGAAGTGAGTGTTGTAGTGGGCAAACCTAATTCTGACATTAACTCTTATTTCCTGTTAGAACAAAAACACCTGGATTCGCGGTGTCCAAAAACTTCTGGACACATAGTGCGTCTCTGTGTTCATCATAACTTTTTTGTGGCTGATGTTCAATCCTTCTCCCTTAAAAAAAGCTTCTATTTGAAAAGGAATAATAACCTGGCACCATTTTTCACACCGTCTCCTCAAAGTGCTTCTCTAAAGAGTAAATCATGATTGTTGTTCCCATTTCGTCAAAAAGTATGAAAAGAAACGAACAATTTCCACTTTTACAAAACAGCCGTCACAGCCCACGGGGGCTCAAACAGTCTTTGTCTAGACCACGTGGTTCAGGTCCATGAGGCCTCGTCTGGGACAACAGACACACTCGTCACTGTTGTTTTTTTCTGCTGTGATGGAGGTGGGGTGAGGGATTATTGACAGTAAAATGATGCTTATGTCTGCTCAAAAATCCAAAACTCTGTTTCCTCCTGAAGAAACTCTCCAGTTTTGTCAAACTTTTAACTAAAAGATGAGATTGAACAGTGATTAACAGTGATTATGTTGTGAACATCTGCTTCCTGTTGTTCTCAGATTAACTCCAGAAAGACCACCTTCACAAACAGAAAAGAAGCAGGAATGTAGAGCAGTGAAAATACTCAGGACTGAGCTGTTTCTCCATCTGTAACAGACTTCCAAGGTCATTCTTTCATTCACAGACCAGGATGGACTGGTGGAGACCCGCCTGAACTGGGCCAGACTGGACCAGATGAGACCAGGCTGAACCGGAACACACCAGGCTAGACCAAATTGTACCAAACCAGACCAAGCTGGATGGGGACAGAACAGACCAGACTAGACCAGGTTGGACTGGAATGAGCCAGGCCAAACTGGACCAGACCTTAGTTCTGACTAGGTTTGGGTACTGAAAGGGTCTCATTCGATACAGACACCAAATCAGTACTTTCAAAATGGTATCAGTTCCTAAATGTAATTTAAATTGTTACTTTAAAAAGAAAACAAAAATTACAACCAGAGACACAAGCAATTGAACCGTAACATCAAAAACTGTGTTGTTCTTCTTTGAGGATTTCTTCATGGTTGTGGCCAACTTTTCCATTAGACAAACAGAGGATTGTGGGTAGTTAAACAGGAGCCTCTGAAACTTCTCCAATGGAGTGATTGTGACCCAGTCCTCTGGTTACAGCTGTCAAATTAGTTTTATGTAAATGACTCAATGACAGACTGTACAACACTAAGAAACGATAATAAAAAGAATACATTTTCATGAAAGCCCCGGACACTGTTCTTTATTGTAGAACATAAACATGCTTTGGGTAAATACAAAATTCAGATTTATATTGGCTGTCATTGTCTATATGTCCAAATGTCAAACTGCTACCAAACATTTTCTTTTATGGCTCTGGTATTCTAATGAGGAACACCCAACCCTGTCTGGAGTAAGGAAACAGAAAGTGTGGAATAATGTGGTCTCTGTCCCAGAGATAAGACAGTTTAGTTGAAAAGTGGATCATGACAGAAAACACGAAGAATTGGAACGAGCGCGAACAGATCCAGGAAACACGTGTGAACCACCTTTCATGGTGTCAGAACGACAGCTCCCATATGTGAGCAGGTCCAAACACACCCGTCACGCCTCAAACCACTGCGTTGCCAAAATACTTAGTGGCGATATTGTCTTGGAGCTCCGGGATCAGAACCAACTTGTCGACACCAAAGCTTTTCTCCGCGGATCAACAAAGAACAATGAGCCTCATTTCACTGAGGAAAGCTGATTATGGGTCTTTGGGAAAGGCTGTAATTAGTGACAGTGTGTTGCAATACACAACTACTGTTTAGTTCAGTGAAATTCCACACTAATATTAAACTAGGGAAGCACAATATCTGTGGGCAATGATAATTATCAGTCAGATATTGAAAAATACATTTAATTCAGATAATTTTAGTTATTAAATTTTTTACTAATAAAATCCATAAGAATAAATGAACATTGCTTAAATTTGGTGCATTTCACCAGTACACAGTACACATTCCGGACCATAAGGTAGATCCAGATTTAGATGGGTTTTGGTCTGACAGCAGCAGAAGTAGAGGGACACTGGAAAATACTGAAGGACCAAACAGCTGATTGTAGCTTAACACCCCAGAACAGTGATCAATCAGCACCAATGTTGGTTTGGACATCTGTAGCCACGCCCACTGCTGAGGTGTACTCAGCTAAAAAGTCAACCACACCCCCAGTTTAATGGCTGTTGTCCTGGTTCAGGCTTTTCCTCTCCACAGGGACACATTATAGAGAAACAGCTGAGCTGAGCTGAATGTGTGAAAACAGCGGTCGACCATCAGCAAATTCTGTCTGTGACATAAACAAAACAGAAAACCCTTGGATTATTGTCCCTCTGAAGCAGACATAGGCTTTAGGTTCTGGAGAAGCCTTTATTGCAGGGGTGCCCAATCCTGGTCTTCGAGGGCCGCTATGCTGCATGTTTTAGATGTATCCGTCATCTAACACACCTGATTCAAATGATCAGCCAGTCATCAAGCTCTGCATAATGACCGTCACGTGTGCTAAAAGAGGGAAACATCTAAAAGATGCAGGACAGTGACCCTCGAGGACCAGGATTGGGCACCCCTGCTTTATTGGACTGTTAACAGAGTTAAACACTGACAGGGATAAGAAAAGAACTGGAAGAATGAAACTATTGTTTAGTATCGGTATCAGTTACAGAAGCAGGAAGTTATGGGTGATAAAAAACCCCCAATGATGGTACATAGAGCTGAACGACCTATCGTTTTGTACTGAGACTTGACTGGTATTTGTTTAAATGGTATTGTGTAAGTTCCTGTGATGTTTGCAAATATTGAACTTGAAGAAAATCCTGAATGAACTGGAAATAGCAATATCTCCCAGACAAATCACAATTAATGTTCGTTCAGTGCTAATGGTGTCTCCCAGTATCTAAAAGGGTGAGCAGCTCTAATGTGGAGATGAGGTCTGTTATTAAGGTGTCAGAGGTCTGTCAAATGCTCCACTGTGTCTGAGTGGGAGGCTGCCATCAGCTCTTCATCCACCGCTGCACAGCACACACACTCATGTCAGCACTGAGCCATTAGAACATGTATGTGTTCAATTCAAACACCCACAACTATTATGTCAATAAAGACACAATATATATGAATTTAATGGGATGTGATGAAAGATACAGGGACTTGTTTGGACCTGGGTGTGAAGACACTGAAGTAGAAACTCAATTTGACTTGATTTGACAGGCTGTTGAACATTAAGCTAACATAAGACGTTAACACATTTTGGTTGGAGACATTTAATCACATGTCCTGTCCACATGTTTATATGTACACTGAGGCTCCGTTCACACTGCAGGTCAAAGGCTGAATCCCAATTCACCCCTTCCCTTCCATTTTACACGTCCTCTCAATACATGTTAAGGCAGAGGGGTAGGGGGAAGTGGTAGGGTTTGGCGAAATTAGATTTTTAATATTATGGGGCCACAGGCCGGTGTCTGAGCCCCCCGCAGAAAGTGAAAGTGAAAGTTTGGTGTGGTGGTAAGGACACTAACTTGTACCACAGGAAACGTTGCACTCCACCATGTTCTGAAGGTCGACTAACTAATCAATGCCAGGATCCAGTTTTAAGATGACACCAGCCACCGAGTCACAACACGGACAAAAGTCAGCAGCATTCGGGCAGGTGTGGCAAACTTTTTTGTATATTTCCACAGCTTCCACTCTCCCAACTTGGCTTTCTCTCTTGCTCCCTCCATAACGTAGGATACTTCCAATGTTGTATGTCACCTTCATGGAAATTCAGTTAATAAAGCGTAGTTACAAGGTTATTGTGATGTTTATCTCAAATGACAAACAACCTAAACGATCGCAACCCGAATATCATTAAAAATATTTATCAATGACCCGCAACTGCGAGGGACCACGGGTGACTGTACATCACAGGTGTATGTGTGTGTGTGTGTGTGTGTGTGTGTGTGTGTGTGTGTGTGTGTGTGTGTGTGTAAGAATAAGTTTTTATATTTTTTTTACACTTTTTGGTTGGTTTTGTCTGTATTTTAGAAGAGTTTTTACCCTACCCCCCTGAAGGGGAGAGGGGTATTGTGTTTGGGTCAGTTTGTCTGTTTGTTTGTCAGCAGCTTTTCACAAAAACTACTGGACCAATTTCCACGAATGTCGGTCAAAGGTCACAGACCAAAAATGTGTTTTCACAATCATAAGAGATCGAACAAATCAGGTCAAATGTGTCTGAGGGGGGCCGGGTTTGTTGTGCTAGGTATCACTTGTTGATTATATTTGGGATTTTGCATCATTTTTTGTTAGTTTATTTTTTGTTACTTTTAGTGAATTTTAGCATTTATATATCTTTTGTGTTTCTTAGTATATTTTGTTGGAAATTTGAATACATAAAAAAGAGACCATTTGACCGACAGTGTTCTGATCATGATTAATCGAAATTAATCCACAGTAACTCTGTGATTAAAATTTGTAATCATGTGACAACCCCTATCCCTACATCTGATAATTACAATTATTTGATTACTATTATTTGATCACTAACAGTTATCTAACATTCATGGTCAGTTTTAACCGCCTTAGATCCATATCAATGTTTCATTGTGTTCGGGTTCCTCATTTTTCTGCTGTGATCCAAAGGCAAAGATAACATGGATTTCAGACAGTATGTTGGAAAGCAGAGGGTATAGGGTCTCATCTGAAAGCTCATGTACATGACAGAACCTGCTCTTAAACTTCCATGTCAGTGTGGGGTAAAATATACGAGCCAATGTAATCACCTGGGGAACAGATCTGCCAGTAAAAGTGTCAGGACGTGGTCTTTGTAGCGGCTGGAGGTTGTGTTACAGTAGAAGAATGTGTGTGTTGTAGGAAATGTCTTGAAGGAAAACTTCTGGTACTTAATGATCTGTGCAGGAACTCGGGCTTGTATTTAAATCAGGGGTCTTGAACTCATGGTTCTGGGGCCCAATTCAGGCTCGCGAGATGATATTTTGTGGCCCCCTATTTGACATCATGTTATAATAATAATAATAATAATAATAATAATAATAATAATGGATTTCTATAGTGCTTTTTTGGCCATACAAAGCACTTTACATTCATGACATTCATTCACTCTCACATGCTCCCCCTGGTGGTGGTAAATTACATATGTATCCACAGTTGTCCTGGGGCAGATTGACCGAAGCGTGGCAGCCATTTTGCGCCCACAGCCCCTCTGACCACCACCAAACATTCATACACCAGTGTGAGTGACACTGGAAGCAAGGAAGGTGAGATGTCTTGCCCAAGGACACAATGGACCGACTAGGACAGAGCTGGATTCAACCACCAACCCTTCAATTAGACGACCCACTCTAGCAACTGAGCCATGGGCGCCCCAAATCAAATTTAGTGTAGTTTGGCCCCAGACCTAGTTCTCAAATGCACTTTTTTGCAGAGTCTTACCATGCTTTTATTGGTTTTTGTTCTTTTTTTTGTTTGTCAACAACTTTAAGCAAAAATTACTGGACAAATTACCTTGAAAACTTTAAGGAAACGTACAGGGTGGTCCAGAATAGATCCCATAAAATTTTGGTAAATGTAGGTCACAGGTTAAGGTCAACAAAAATGTGTTTTCACAAAGATCAGAAATAGGGCAAATGACAAATTTCCTTTTAGCACAGGGCTGCAAAATAGCAGAAAAAAAACTGACATTGTCATTTTTTATTTTCGTACTCGTAGTCGTACTCGTACTCGTCATCTCCCGCTTCATCCGAGTCCACGTCACAGGGGCAACACCCTCAGCAAAGTAGACCAGACTTCTCTCCCTCCAGCTACCACACACATATTCAGCTGTTGTTTATTAACATCCTCTCTTCATTGTTAAAAACAAATGGCAGACACTGCGACAAAGCCAAAAGGTGGACGGTGTCGTTACAGTTCACAAGAAGTTCTGGATGCTTCCATATGCTACAGGTGTTAAAGACATTTACATGCAATGACTAGAATATGACTAATTTAATGAAACACCTGGTGACACAGTGTTTACTAAAGTCTCTGTGAAGAGCTAAGTAAGCCTAGCACTGTGCTTTTAATAACAACTACAGATATGTAACTGATGTTTGTAAATTCCTCAACTGGTGGCATAAGATGTGGTCCTAGCTTAATAAATAATAATAATAATAATAATAATAATAATAGCAATAGCTTAATGATGTGTGTGTGTGTGTGTGGGGGGGTGCTCCCCTAGTGCCACACAATGCCACTTGGTCTGTGGGAAACACTGGTATACAAATCATCTGAACACGGGTATAACCATGTCCAATTTTTCAGTTTTCCAAAAACTCCTCCATTCTTAGAGGAGACCATCTACAGTCGGAAACAACTTAGTCAACTCTTAGTTAATGGCACCTGGAGTTTTGTGGATTAGCATCTCGTGGCCATCAGTGGCATTACACTTGGAACCATAATCGATCATCACCTGGGTAGAACATTTAGAATGATTAGGTCAGTAAGTCAGGCTAAAAGTCAGGTTGAATCAGGAACGTACGTTATCCATAAGTGTCCTCACAAAGACGGGGAAACAACCGTTTGTGTCAAGTTTCATCAATGTCTGTCCATTAAATCCCATGATCCTCCTCAGTCCAGCTGATGCCTGGTCTCAGCCGTTTACTGTGAGTGACTGAGACACAAGTCGAGGAAATGAAGAAAAAAAAAAAAAAAGCAGCAACAAAGTGATCCGATAACGATAAAGAAACCATGGCAGGAGAGAGGGGAGATTCCATCAGCTGTAAAGTTAATCTGGAGAAAATATGTGAAGTGTTGCCAGAAATCAAACAAGCGAATATGTTCTCTTCACCGTACGATGTGGGCAGCATTAAAGATATGCACTGTTCATCCAGGTTTGTCTCCATCAGTCATCAGCACCGTGTCAGTTACACATTAAGCACTGAACATCATGCAGAGACGCACAAATATGTACTAAGATCAAATAACAGAGGGTCTTTATGTTCCTGGGAGCATTTTGGAACCAGGACCGTGTTGTTATCTTGACGGTTCAGTTGAATTTTTGAATCATCTGCAGATCAATAATGCAACAAGAGTGTGATCCCTTCAACTTCTATTAAAGCTGCACAGTATACTGTTTGAGCATCGACATCACAATGTCTGTGTGTGTAATAGTCACATCGCAGGTCCTGCAACTATTTTTACTTTATATATATATATATATATATATATATATATATATATATATATATATATATATATATATATATATAATTTTTTTTTTAATAATTTTTTTTCATTTATTTATTTGATTTAATGTAATTTGTTATTTGCTCTCTATCTCCAACTTCAAAAAACATATTTTTGGTTATTATTCACAAACCTATAGCTAATAATAGTCATGCCCATGGTTAGCTGGGTTGAGTGTGCAAATAACTGATTTGCATAATTGTATGCTTTACCATTTAGTTTTGTCTAAAATACCAATTATCTTATTTCAGTGCCATGGACCCCATTATATAAGCTTTACTTAGCTTCAATTGGGGACCCTTTTTTCCATAATGTTTAATTTACATTTATCATGTAATTGAAAATAAAATGATGGTATGACGGAATAAATTCATTCATTCAAACTAGAAAAAAAGAATAGGTTCAATTGTACAATTGTAAAGAGCAAGAAGTCATGAAGTAGATTTATCATTTTTATTATTTAATTTAATTTAAAAAATGTAATTACTAATATTATTAAATTATTTCAGCTACAAGAAGGATGGCAGTGAAACGTATGTACTGTGTCGACCACTAATCTGTTTGATCATTTGTGTCGGCACCACACAGCTGTTATTTACTACTGAGGATTTTTTCATATTACAATATAAATTGCAGGGTTAAAAAACAAATAAATTGCAATATAAGTTTTTTTCCTAATATCATGCAGCCCTAACTTCAACTGATCAGTTAAGGCTGGACCTGGTCTGTGTGGGATTTCGTACATGACTCACTTTCACACTGAACAAATACGTAAATAAATAAAAACAGAGCAAACTGCATTTGTTTCTTTGACTGCACGTATACATACGTATGCATTATTCTTCTGTAGAAGTGGCTTCAACCTCCAGCAAAACAGGAGCAGTAGAACAGATGGAATGTCTTTCTTCAAACTGGAAAAGAAAACATTTTATTTCAGAGGATCAAGTGACAAACTTATGGCTGCACAACATCAGAAAAAACTGACATTGTGATTTGTTTTTAACCTTGTGATATATATTGTGATATGAAAAACTATTCATGAGTATATAACAGCTGTGTGGTGTTGAATGAATTATATACATCTATTAAATATATTAATATATATGAAATAATTTTAAAAATTTAATTAAATAAATAAAAAATAAATAAATACAATTTTAAAAAGCACATGCCATATTTTCTATGTGTCAGTAATAGGGAACTAAATCTATATGTTCACTTTTTTGTTTTATTATCTAGTTTAGTTTTTTTAGGCCTTGACCCAGTAACCTCTGACCTCTCGGTTCAACAACAGGTCAAAATCTATATCTATACACATAAGATGCAGAATTGAAAGACCAGCATTTTGGTGCTCATTGGAAGTCAGTAAGATGAAAAGATCAGAAGTTTTAAACAATAATTTGATTTTGACCTTTACTGTGACCTTTGCCCTAGAGTTTTCAAATTTGTCCCTCAAGGTTCTGATGTCAATGCACATCAACAGTGAAGGCAAAAAGAAGATATATGCTAAACTGAGTATACAGGACTGAAAAGGAAATTCCTGATTTGTCCTATCTCTGGTCATTGTGAAAAGTTACCTTTGATTAACTTGACCTTTGACCTACATTCACCAAAATGTAATGGGACTAGTGTGGACCACCTCACACCTTTCCTGAAAATGTAAATGGTATTTTTGCGTAAAGCTGCTGACAAAGAGAAAAAAAAAGACCTAACCAGGGGAGGGGGGGGTGAACTCAAAATTAATAATAACTAGAAAAGCCTCTGCGAAGGTAGACCCCCCCCAGATCACCACCAAAATCTAATCATTTCTAGATCCCCCCATTACCAACCTACCCTGAAAATGTAATCAAAATCTGTCCATAAGTTTTTGACAGACAGAAAAACTTTGGCAAAAACATAGTAACCTCCTTGGCAGAGGTCGTCATAAGAAAAGAAAAAAAAAACCCAGAGCAAACTGCGAAAGTCAAGATTGATCATTCTGCAGGCCAGTGTAGAAACATGTGTCAGCCAGCAGGAGGTCACGACTGACACTTGTACAAAAACCTCCAGCTGAGTCTCAAATGATGGGTTCAGTCCAGGACCCAAAGGACACGTGAAGGAAAGGACCACCGACCAGGTACAGTACCCACAGGACATTAGAGGAAAAAATACACAACTATGACAAGGAAGAAGATTCATAAGAAGACAATAATATACTATAGAGTAATAATTAGAGATGGGAAGTAACTACGTAATAGTACTTTGTTACTGTACTTACGTAGATTGTTTTTAGGTATATGTACTTTACTGGAGTATTTCTTTTTCTGTGAACTTTTGACTTTTCCTCCTTGTATTTGTTCATAAATATCTGTACTTTATACTCCTTACATTTATAGAAATATCTGTACTTTATAATAAAAAAATAAATAAATCTTTCTAAAAAATCAATAGAAGTATTTATTTTCATGGCACCAGTAGCAGCAGATCCACATCTGGTCTGACAACATCCAAACCAGCTCTGAACTGAATGTACTGAATGTATCCAGGTGATTCAGAGGCGTGGGTTCAACTCCTCTGAGCTCAAGGCCAGCGAGGCCTTCAGCAGATACTGATCGAAGCCTCTGCCGCCGCCACTTTCTGTCCACTGCTCTACTTTAACACAAAGACGCTCTTTCAGTTGTTATCATGTCCTTACTGTTGCCGTTAGCGCCTCCTTGATAGGAGAAATACTGGGCATTCAGCTGCACTTTCAAGCAACAGATAGACCAGGAAATGAGCAAAATGTTCTGTGGATGATAGTGTGTTGGACAGACTGTAAGATCCACTGATGGACTTTGAACTGTTGAACTCATCAGCTGTTTACAGGGAATAAAAACCTTATTCAGCAGAGACTGGTCTGATCAGAAGAAGCAGCGAAACCAGAGAAAGACCTTTGAAAAGCAGCTCATTAGAAAAAGCTGAAAGTCTTCCAATCATCCAACCTATCTGACAGTTATGAGTCTGTTTTTACTGCTCGTGTTTGTCCCACGTGGACGAAACATTCTGAGATGGAATGAGTTTCCATGAGGCAAAAGAAAGACGACGAGAGAAAAGCTCAACTTCTTTGTAGCTGGTAGGATTTTACTGTGATAAAATATTTAAAGACTGTTGAGTGCCTTCAGTCATAAAAGCATCACACTAGTTGCTCAAACAAATATTTCTGAAGAATCAGCAAAGATGGACTGAACTGAACCATCCATTAAATTAAAAAAAAGTTGAGCAGCGTTCTACTTCCATCAGACCAGACCAGTTAGGTGAGAATCAGGCGGTCCTCTTTAGGAAGGTCAATAATAGAACCCCATCAATCGGTCGGCCGATTAATCGGGCCGCTCAGAATCACCTGGCTGGAGGATTTTACCTTAACAAACATGTTTTTGGGTCATGGGGGAAACTGGAGCACCCAAAAGCAGACATCCCAAGTCTTCCGGAGTCTCCCTGATATCAATAGTGTCTCACTGATGCCTGTGAGTCAGATAAAATATTCTGGACTTTGGACTATGTGAGAGAGTTTTTTTAACACTGTAAGTGAGAACGTGCAGACATGTCTCCACCGACTCTCTGATCAAACTTATGCAGGTGAGTTGCTTATGTCTGATATTTGACAGATGTGTAACTTCTCCACAAGCATCAGCGGCTGTCGGCTCAGCCTTACCTACTGGAGAGGCTTCAGGAGCGGACATAGGCTTCCTTGCTGTCGGGGAGTTTAGGGAACGTCACAAAATAAATCGACCAACAACACTAAAAAAACCCCAAAACAAAACAAAACTTTTCTCCATTAAATCAATTGTATATTCATCTCAAATGTATAAATTAATACATGAATGAATGAATCAACACATAAATAAATTAATAATTAGTAAGTATTAATTTAATTTAACTAGCAAATGCTTATTCAAATTACACTTTTTTTTAATAGTATGTGGGTCATGTGGGTCATGTGACCTCTTGACTCCAATAGGTCTTTAATTTATAGCCCTGGTCTGGGCACACAAAACACAGCTCGTATATTTAATTTATATCACTTCATTCATTTTCTAGCAATTTTTTACTCATGAATTTACAGGTTTTCGTTCAATAATTCGGAAAGGGGGTGTGGGTGTGGAATGTTCAATAAGCATCCCCCTGAATTTTTTTTAACTTGGGATGTCTGAAAAGGAAACCCATCCAGACATGGTGAGAGAAACATGCAAACTCCACACAGAAAGGCCTGCACGGTCTGGGACTCAAACCCGGGTCTTCTTGCTGTGAAGCAAGAGCGCTAACCACTCAACCACCGTGACGCCCATTTCGTACTGTGGTACGCCCATTTCGCACTAGGTTAGAACTTTTGCTCAAAACGTAAACGAAACACAAAGCTGACGTGAGGTAATAGAACTTCTAGAGCGAGCAGCTAGAGACAGGGACAGGAAGTTACCACCATGAAACCCAAAAAGCACGGAGGAATAGTAATGCTATCCATGTGACAGGCCTATGACGGGTGGGCGACTGCAAAAGGAGTGTGTGCAGTACTGACCAGAGTGGTGGTTTTTTTCCCCACGATATTTAGCAGCAGAATTTACTGTAATATCTCATGTTTTCTCTATGTGTGATGGTTTAAAATAGTATTTTTTTAGTATTTTTTCTGTTCTCTGTGACCAACTTCAACCGGTTATAACCCTTTAAACTTCCAAGGGTCCACGTATCGGCTGGAAGTAGTCGCTCACAAATGTTAATCAAACCTCCCAAACCTGTCCCAAATGTCAATCACAATCACTCATTTGTTCAAAATACAAATGTCACACAGCTGATCTGAGAGGAACCATATTCCAACAAACACAGTCATAGTCCAACAAAAACATCCACAAACAAAATAAAATGTTCAAATGTCGTCCAAAACACATCAAAACATCAATAAATATGCACAAATGTTTTATCTATTGCATCATTTAACAGGACCCACCTCCAATATCCCAGTTTTCATCTTAATATTTTCATTTATAATATAATCAAACACCAACTGCATCTTATCAAAATGGTTCATGAACAGCATTCAATTGACTTTATTAAGAAATTTAGGAAACATTGAGTGGAAGTTTAAAGGGTTATTAATGAGGCTCAGTGATTGGCCAAGTTTTTTTTTTATTTCGCCATCCCTAGTTGGAACTGTAATATACCATTCATTATACGCAACAACTAGATGAAACTCAGTTGTAAAAGTCCAAACTCTGCCAGGCTGCGATAATGAAAAATATTGTTTCTCCAAAACAATTCCTCCACTGTGACAAAAGATAGTGTTTCCTCTGTTCCTGTAAACAATAAGGACTCCACAGAGTCAAATAATAATAATTTTAAAAAAAATCTCCCTCTGCTTTTGCTCTTTAGTAACATTTCAGGATGTGCAGATAATATGAAGGCGTGTAGCTGCTGTGTAAACATTCCAGAGCCAGTAAACGCCTCGATTATTCTGCGTCCACTCAAGCTGCTTATTTACCTTCATGTGTGACAGACTGTGACACACTGTGCATCTGTTTGACATGTTCCAATCTGGTTCCTGAGGCTTTTATCAACTGCAGCGGCATTAGAAACAGCGCCGACGCTTACGTGTTTTTAAACTGGAGATGGAGGCTGTTTGTTCTTCACAGACAACCTTCATTTTACACCCAAGAAAGATTAGCCTCAAGTGCACTCGCTTGTAAAATTTCAGGTTTTATATTGATAGATTGTATCACTCACCCTCTGGCCTAAATCAGCCGTTTCAAATGTCAGATTTATGTTTCATATCAGCTCTTCTTTTTTTCATCATATGACAGACTTATTAAAATCAGCAGCTCAGTTAATTGCTGTCATATTCATGGAAAATGCATCTGAAAGTGACCTTTAATATAAGTTGAAGACATTTTTGATGTAAGAAGCACAGTTATTATTTCATGGCGTTTGTAATAACCTCTTTGCTCTCAACATTTTTAATACTTCTACAGGACTAAAAGTCTTAATGAGGCATTAAAGCTCATTTATCCAACGTTTGAATGAACAAACATGAACTTTATTCATTTAAAATCCAAAAACCCTGAAGTTCTTAAATCCTCATCTGCCCCTATTTTCTAACTCTGGATTAAACGTGTACATAAACTATAGGAGTCACTCACCTGTTTTGAAATATACTTAAGTGACGTCCCATTCTTAATAGTGTTTATGTGACATTGCAATGTGTGTGTGTGTGTGTGTGTGTGTGTGTGTGTGTGTGTGTTAGGGATGTGACTTTTGGTCCAAAACATTATTCGAAATGCACTACAAACCAAATGTGTTTTTATAACCCCTCCGACACACACTCCTGTTGGGATATTTTTATTGCACTTGTTGTACAAATATGACTTCATCTGCTATTGATTGCAATAACATAACTATTGCTATGACAACCAGGTACTGTAAAGTCAGTACTTTAATAAATGATAAAGGGAAAAAGTAAACATTTTATTAATTTTTTCATTTTATTTGAATTATAGTTTTTGTTTATTTCAGTTAACAGAAATATTTTTTTCAATCTAGTTTTTGTCATTTTGTTAGTTTTCATTAACATTAATAACCTTGAAACAAACACAGACGGCGTGTTGTGTGTACATCAGTGGAGCAGATCTGCTGGGACTTTGACCCTGTTTCCTGAGACCTGCTGTGTGTGTGTGTGCGCACACACACACACACACACACACACACACACACACACACAGGTTTTTATGTCTCATGAGGACCAAGTTTGTAACCATCAATTGTAGGTAAATTGTCCATTGGATAGTTAGCATAAAAATGTTTTTTTTTAAGAAATACATTTTAGAATGTAAATAAATACATCTTCAAACCTTGTAAATACACGTTTTGTTTTGCACCTGTTTCCCTCATGCTTTGTGGGGACTTCAAGAAAAAACAAGTTAATGTGTTTATAGAGCCTCATCATTTGCATACATTTCCATACTTCACACAGAGTTATATTTTACTAGTGGGGACCTACATTCATATTTAACCCTTTAACCCCTGAAGTTAAATATGAGTAAAAAAAAATTAATCAAAGTAAATGCTAAATTAAGTGGAGTTAATTAATTTGAATATAGCTCATAAAATACTTCTATACATATTTGTGACAGTATGCATTAAGGGGTAAACCCTCATGGGAACCCGAATTTTGGTCCCCATGGCATGACTGTGTGTGACATATCAATGTCCCCAGGAAGATAGAAATACAAGTGCGCGCACACACACACACCCATCCACCACATGCCTGTACACACACACACCAGCAGAAACACACACGTATAACAGAGCAGTTCTGGGCGGTCCAGTATACCTCCTGCTTCAGCACCATCTGCCTGGCTGATATATGAGCTTAACCCCTCGCAACCCCCCCCCCCCCCTCCCTCTCCCCTCCCTACCACCACACACACACACACACAGCCCATCTATGCACCATCAGAATACCTTTATATTTAACTCACCCTTCCTGTAATTCTCCCGTACAGCTGACTACAGCTGACAGATATAGTGTATTTAAACCTCAGCTTTTCTTTTGTGTGTTTTTGGTTCAGATGGTTGGAAAAGTGACGGCGTGTGCTAACATTCAGGTGTTTAGATCATCATCAGCAGAACATGCCGGAGTATCGCATGTTCTATAGTGGACCCGGGTCAGTGTGTGTGGGTGTGGAAGGAGTTCCAGAACACTGCACTTTATTTGAGCAGTTGGAACAATAGGAACACACTGTTCTTCTGCACAGTTCACCGTTCTGCTTCTGACCTTCTTTACCCGTGTTTTATCTGAATTTTACTGTTTGTTACTACAGCCCGACTTCTGGACATTTCTGCAATTGTTAATCCTTAAGTTTACTTAATATAAGATTATTATATCCTGTGTAGTTTAATGTTCTTCTTCTTATTATTATTATTGGCTATCAGCCAATATATTGGATATCAGCTTTTTTACCCTCCAATATCGGTATTAGCCCCATAATCTAATATCGGTCTGGCTCTAATTTTAAATGATAATCTTTCCTGCTTGTGTAAGTCATATTTTAACCCTTTAACCCCTGATGCGTCAACGATGGATAGTTTAGTTTCAATATTTAGAAAAAAATTACAGTTTTTTACTGTGATTTTACAGAGTTTTGTTCTTGGGTCTGATATATGGAAATAAACAAGTGTCAAAAAGCGACTGATTTAGAAAAAAGAAAAAGCCAAAACTAAAACTGCTGGAAGCAAAAACAATATTATTTATTTATGTATACTTCATTTTAGTTTATTTTAACTAAGCTATTATTTTCTAAATATTAGTTTTTGTTAATTTTGTTCCTTATTTTGTTTTATATTTCTACATTTAATATTGTATTTTATAATTTTTCTTCCATTTTGTGCCATTTGTGTCTTATTTTGTTCATGTTATTTATTTTGTTGGTTTATTATATATTTTTGACTGTTATTGTCCATTTCCTTGCCTATCTTTTTAATTTTTGACTGGAAAGGGTTAACTTCTTGACCTGGCACACAATATACAAAGTCATGTCAAAGATCAATGTGAAGAAATGTGAGGATTGAGATTGTGATTTTAATAATAAATGTAAGGAGTATAAAGTACAGATATTTCTATAAATGTAAGGAGTATAAAGTACAGATATTTATATAAATGTAAGGAGTATAAAGTACAGATATTTATATACATGTAAGGAACATAAAGTACATATTTTTCTGAACAAATGTAGGGAGTAAAAGTCAGAAGTTTCCAGGAACATAAATACATAAAGTACAGAAACCTAAAAATGTACTTATGTACAGTGACAAAGTCCTTCCCTGGTAAAGACTTAATTCTGGTACAGACAAAATCTAAATTTATTATAATGGTATTGCACAATACCCAGATCTTCCACATTATGTAAATATATATTTTCTTAACAATAGTAGTTTTAGACTCATTTATGCTCTTTTTTTTTTACTTAACCACTTAAAGTCCGTGTAGTTGTCAAAGTAAGATATTCACAGTGAAACCAGTTTCTTTACACATAATTATCAACACCTTGAATCTTTTCCAAAAGTTAAGGAAACTCACTTTAAAATCATCTATAAATCATCCACATCTACACAGTTACAGGACTTCTGGAGAGAAAAAACATTTGAAATTTGAAGTTGACCTTTCCTTTTTTCTTTCCCCTCCTTACTTGGTATTTTTTGTATTATAACCCTGTGCTAAATATTATTATTGTACCTGCTTCTTTCTTATGTATTTGAATGTGTTCTTTGGCATTATTGAAATGTCCTGTTTCAGAGTTTCTAAATTATATTCTACGTTAAAAAAAAAAAAAAAATCCAGTTTGCTTTTCCCAGGAAATAACATGAAGGAAATAAAAGCACTGTGCAAACATTCATACACTGATGTGAGTGTCAGAGAAAACCCTGCAGACAATGTTGTAAATAGATATAGTGATAAATATGAGCAAGGTTTACTCCACCACCACCTGTCTCCAATCCATGGTCTGTGAATGGGTCAATGAATGCATGAATGAATGAATGAAAGAGGTGGTTTCCCTGCATTTTCAGTGACCTTCGCTCTACTTTACTGAGAACTGACAGTGTTTCTGTGTCCTGACATGTTTTAATGGGTGTGGAAACCAGCCCTGCATTAAAAGGAAAACAAAGACAGAAACAGATGCTGCACTGATAAGAGCCGTGTCCACTGGAAAATCACCAGTGTTATTATAACAATTTATAAATAATATCTAGACATATTTAAAGGTTAATTTAAAGGCATCTTACTCTAATCAGTGTTGAATGAACTCTGAGTCAGTTTACTTTAACACTGACTATATGACACTGACGGTGTAAAACCTCTGTTATTACCTCCATCAAGCAGGTGTTAAATTCGAGTCTGTCTGTGTGTCCATCTGTCTGTCTGTCTGTCTGTCTGTCTGTCTGTCTATCAGCAAGATTACACAAAAACTTTTGAACAGATTTTGATGAAACTTTCAGAAATTATAGATAATGGGTAAAGGAAGAATCCATTAGATTTTGAGTAATGAAGGTCAAAGGTCAAGGTTACACTAAAGGTCAACAGCTAAAACACATGAGTGGTCATATGTCAGGATTCAGACAAGATAGAATCTTGTGTCTTTTTGCATTTACCTCGTTTCACCTTTGGACATCAGATGGGTCAACACCTGTGGCTCCACCACGTGATGCGTGAATGAAAAGTCAAGCGTTGGCGGTGGTCTGCCGTCTCTGACTACCTTGGTCCAATTACCTTCACCAACAGAAGAAGTTATCTTGTTAAAGTTTAAAAAAGTTTCTACCCAAACTTGAAATAACTCTGACAGAATTAAAATACTTTGGCAGTGCATTTTTTTTTTTACACTGGGATATTTATCATGTAGCTTCAGGTATCTGTGACAAAGTAAAATATGATTAAATGATAGATTGATGCTGGTAAAGGTCCCCAGACATGGCCCGGGAGACTTGACTCTCATGCCCAGATGATCAACACCAGCGATACGACTTGAAGGAATGTGTTTTTAACATGAATTTAATAGGTGAACACGGCAGCAAAAAATCCATTTAATGCAACACTAAAGCTCCTGTCCTTGTGTTGGACGTGTGCCAGGGCTTAAAGTTAACCGTGTGAGTGAAGAGGACAGTTTAAATGCAGATCACGACCCAGCCTTTGGTCCTGAACAGCTGCTGTCAAAGCCACTTAATGCACAACCCACGGCGCCTCATTTAGCTTCAGCAGCCTGAACGTTGAGCGGAAAGGAGGGACTCAACCTCACATTAATCACAGCGTGAACGCGACATTATCTGTACGAAAATGCTTCACCCGTTCACGCTTCAGCTGTAGAAGTGAAATGGCAGAGTCCGACACACTCTGTACGTTTACATGACATTTGAATTATTGCCTTACTCCGGCTAAAATCTAAGTTTTCAAAGTCCTTGATGCAAAATTACAAATCCTATTATGGTGACGCCACTGTTAGCCAAACTCAGATTCTGATTGGTCAAACTTCAATGCTAAACTGAAGTGTGGAAGCTGGAGTGGAGAGATAACGTAACAACCTAACCCTTCACTACACGTCTCCATCTTCTGCTTACCTCTCCATTCCAGCTTCCACAATTTGGTGTAGCATTCGACCAATCAGAAGTTGAGTTTGGCTAACAGTGGTGTTACCAAAGTAGGATTTGAAATTTGATACACTTTAGTCAGACTAGAATCAAATTGAACTGGAGTTTTAGTAGTGGGACTAACCAAGTCAGATAATGTGGTTCTAATCCAGCTTCTCCACGCATGGAAACACTGGCAAACTTAGCTCGATTATGACTGGACACGCCCCCTTCAGGAAGTGACCAGTCACCATGACAACATGGATGTTACTGTAATAAACCAGAGTGAACGGTATGTAAAAAATGTACCAAGCTACTCCATGGTTGTGGTTCGTAGTTCCACGGTTGTGGTCCGTAGTTCCACGGTTGTGGTCCGTAGCTCCACGGTTGTGGTCCGTAGCTCCACGGTTGTGGTCCGTAGCTCCACAGTTGTGGTCCGTAGCTCCACGGTTGTGGTCCGTAGCTCCACGGTTGTGGTCTGTAGCTCCACGGTTGTGGTCTGTAGCTCCATGGTTGTGGTCCTTTCTTTTTTACAGATTGTTCAGTAAACAAAGACCAGGCCCTGCAACCAACCCAGGTCAGACCATCCACGAACCTGGATGCACGCACAACGACCAGGGCTCAGACCCTAAAACATGGAACACACTTCGGAATATGAAAGAGAATAATGGCGGATCTACGAGTCTGTGCAGGGGTGTCTGTGACCAGTAGGTGGGGTGAGCTGAGCTGGTGGGATGGGATGGGGTAGGGTATTCAAATGTATCTATGCATATGATGTACGAAGTATAGAAAATCCAACAAGAAATGGATCAGGAGACAAAGAGTGGATGTGTTTTGTTCATAATTTAAGGGCAAACACATATGTATTTGTGTTTGAAAAACATTCAAAAGAGCATTTTGCATGATATGTCCTCTTTAAATATAGGAAAATATAGGATTCACACAAAAAAGCAAAATACTGAGTAGAATATTATAACCCAAATGGTGATAAATCAATTATGACAGGTATAGAAAAAAAATCATTTGGGAATTGCCCTAAAAGTGACAGTGGGTCAGACTGATGTTGTGTAGGTTGGTGTGTGTGGACACTGACCGACGAGCTGCTCATCTTTGGCTGCTGGTGTTGGATGTGTTTGGCCACACCCAGGGGCTGCAGATGTAAAGTCACAGTCAACATGTGAAGATGCAGTGTGCGCCGACGCCGAAGGTCAATGAATACAACAGCTTTCCCACACTTCATGTTCTGCAGCTCAGTTTACACAGAAGCGTTGGTGCCTTTATACCATATAAAGATATTGTCACATCCTGCAAGCTCATCATGTTTCATTCATGCATCTCCAGCACTCGCTCTATCACTTTCTTCTAGAGCTGAAGAAAGATTACGATTTTTTAAATCAGATTGATCACAGCGTTGCCTTAGATTCATTTTAATTAATCATGATTAAATATTAATTTTAATCTATATTAGTTGCATCTCATTTTGCATGAGCAAACTCAAAAAAGAAGGGAATATATGGGGGGGGGGGGCGTTCTGGAGAGCACCCTGTACCCAATTTGCATGTCATGAGTCTATAAAACATGAGGGGAAATTAATTTTCCTATGGGGCCACATGGCATTAAGGGCTGGATCAATTCACCCATAGCTCTGTTTAATATCTCTTAAAAAACACAGTAAATGAAACAATACAATGAAAATGTAGAACCCAGAATACAACCATTTAATGAATATTCACAAAAACATTTGTGAAAATGTATAAAATCAGCTCCATATTAACTTTACAATAAAAAAAACCCTAACTGCAGATTTGTTTGTGTGTCTCAGTTCCTTTTCTGACTTCTATAAAGAAATACTTAGAAGTCCATGTTTTGTTATTATCTCTGCATTCTTAATCAATTTTTTTTTCATTTTTTGGTGTTAGCTGACATGAAGGGCCTGAAACTGAACAACAAACCAATTAGGTACATAAACCTTTCTTTACGTCCTTTACATTCCTTATACTCTTTATATTTTGGGCATAATTAAATCTTAATGTATTTCTTATTCATCTTAGGGAAATTTTATAATGTATGTATAATCAGTTTATCTTGTACTTTTATAGTTTTATAATTTTGTGCAATCAAATCTTAATGTATTTCTTATTTCACCCTTGTCTTAAAATTGTATTTTAATTTTTAACCAATGTGAAGCACTTTGGGCTACAGTTTTTGTATGAAAAGTGCTATACAAATAAAGTTTATTATTATTATTATTATTATTATTATTATGCTGAGTGTGAAAATAACGTTCATTTAGCAGATTATTCAAAATAAAAGCTGCATGCTAGAAAACATATTGGTTTCACCTTTTATATTGAATTACCTGAATAAAACAACTTTTACACTGTATTCTAATGTTCCCAGTATAGAGTACAGTGCCTGTACTGCAGCTGGAATAATAACCTATAATAAAGAACCTGAAGCTGAGAAAAGTGAGGCTCCCTCAGATGATGATGACACTTTATTAATCCCACTGAATTCATCAGCAGCTCTGCATCTCATTCCCATCACATACCATCCACAAAGTCAACATGAAGGACACTGAGCACATGAACGCACAAGTGACGGAACCAGAGTGAACTCGCACAGAAACACAAAACCACGTGTGAACGTGAGTGATGATGCACAGCCAAAGGCAGCGTGTTCCTCACATGAAAACTGAGACGCAGCGTTCGCCGTCGTGTGAAAACGTTGAGATGTTTGATAAGATGAAGACGTGGAAATAAGTGGATGTGTGGAAGGTGTGTTGTCAGCCTCAGTAGGACTGCTGCTCCCAACAAAACACCCCCTGACTGAACACAAACTGAGAAATTAATGCATACACACACACACACACACACACACACACACACACACACACACACACGCACACACACACACACTCACACAGAAGAAGCCAGATGTAGGAAAGCAACACTGACATCTGAAGACCTACTGATGATGGTCTACAGAAAAGATATGGACACACATATGTCCTCTGTCTTCAACACGTCCATCCTCCGTCTTGAACACGTCTGTCCTCCGTCTTTGACACGTCTGTCCTATGTCTTCGACACGTCTGTCCTCTCTCTTCAACGCACCTCTTCTGTCTTCAACACGTTCGTCCTCCGTCTTCAACACGTCTGTCCTACGTCTTAAACATGTCTGTCTTCTCTCTTCAATGTGTCTGTCCTCTCTCTTCAACACCTCTGTTCTGTCTCAACACATCCGTCTTCCATCTTCAACGTGTCTGTCCTCCATCTTCAACGTGTCTGTCCTCAGTCTTCAACACGTCCGTCCTCCATCTTCAACACGTCCGTCCTCAGTCTTCAACACGTCCGTCCTCAGTCTTCAACACGTCCGTCCTCCATCTTTAACACGTCTGCCCTATGTCTTAAACGTGTCTGTCTTCTCTCTTCAATGTGTCTGTCCTCTATATTCAACACCTCTGTTCTGTCTTCAACGCATCCGTCCTCCATCTTCAACGCGTCCGTCCTCCACCTTCAACACGTCCGTCCTCCATCTTCAACGCGTCCGTCCTCTGTCTTCAACACATCTGTCCTCTGTCTTCAATGTGTCTGTTCTGTCTTCAACACGTATGTCCTCCGTCTTCAACGTGTCTGTCTTCTCTCTTCAACACCTCTGTTCTGTCTTTAACATGTTCGTCCTCTGTCTTCAACACGTCCGTCCTCCGTCTTCAACACGTCCGTCCTTCGTCTTCAACACGTCCTTCCGTCTTCAACACGTCCGTCCTCTGTCTTCAATATGTCCATCCTTCGTCTTGAACACGTTTGTCCCCTGTCTTCAACATGTCTGTACTACGTCTTCAACACATCTGTCCTCTCTCTTCAACATGTATGTCCTCTCTCTTCAATGTGTCTGTCCTCCATCTTCAACATGCCTGTCGTCCGTGTTTGACACGTCTGTCCTACATCTTCAACACGTCTGTCCATCGTCTTCAACACGTCTGTCCATCGTCTTCAACACGTCTGTCCATCGTCTTCAACACGTCTGTCCATCGTCTTCAACATGTCTGTCCTGCACAACTCTAAACCAACACAAATGAAAAAGCTCAAATGACTAAACAGTGAAAACACTTTAACTGTCAGAGGAAAATAAGACCAGATCGTCCCCTTTTTCAGAGGAAAACTTGTCATTATTGTTCAATAACAGACTTTATGTCTTCTTCAAGGCGTCACATGAACACGACATGAAGGCTGAGGCACACAACACAACAGCGACAATACGATGCCTGTGCTCACAAGCTGTGACCCTGGAAGAAGAGTTTTCATTATCGCCGTCACACGTTGGTGAAGGAACTGGGATGGATCTGTGTGGAGGCTGTTGTTCATAATGTACCTGCAGTTAATGTGACCCAAGGTCAGTGTGGATCACACGTACACACGCCATTTACTAAGGGGGGAAAACAACACAACATGTCCATCATACACTTAAGAGTCAGAGGCTGTGACTGTCGCATTCAGTGGAATTCACTTAAAGAAGTTCCATTTTTAGATTTTAGATTAGATTAGATTCAACTTTATCGTCATTGCGCATGTACTAATACAGAGCAATGACATAAAGTTAGCATCCAACCACAAGTGCAAAGCACTATGTGAACGTACAATACAAACATATAATTATATGGGTGATTCTCATGAAAGTAAAAAAAAAACTACAAATTGTTTTAGTGGCTAAATATGAAAACCTATATTTATCATTATTTAACTGTAGAGGAAAATGTGTTTTCTTTCACACTGGGTCGTTTTTAAAATTGATTAGAATTGATGTTCCGTTTTTTCTAAATTTTTTGGGCAAATAGACATTACCCAAATGTGGCCCAACCAACATTTCTGGTCTTTGAATTAAGGGAAAACAAACAAATAAATAAATTCAAGTACAAGTACATTGTTATAAGTTTCATGCAAAAAACAGTCACTTTTTATTCAGTTATCTGTTTTTTTAAATAACCTTCAACTTTAATACAAACTTTCATGGACATCTACCTGATCAATAAATCAAATATGAAAATATTACATTTTTACTTGAACAAGACAGAGCAGAAAAAGAAACTAAAGGATGATGAATCACTTAAAGGTTAAAACCCATACAGAACCCACCCTGGCTCTTTATGAGTTAAGGAACGTTTTTTTGGAGGATCAAATGAGCATTTCTGTACGTGAATGACAAATACTGCCATATCATATTAATATTACTGTACCCCATTATCACATGTTGCAAGTTTTGATAATATCGTGCAGCCATACTTAGAACCTCAGCAGAGTAGATACTGACATTCTACGACCAGATACCAGGGGACCAGGTCCATTTATCATAGTGGAAACACACCAAAGTGAGTAGAATCAGGCACCGCTGAAGTGATAGTAAGGCATACTGGGCATGTGCCCCATGGCCTGCTTTTTGTTTTTAAACAACGTGAAATATAATATTAATAATTTAACATACTGCTGCAAGCGGATAGTGGTAAATAAAGCCTCCTGTTGGTGCATAGACTGGTAGCTTGGCCCATGATTGATGTGTGCTGGACCAATGAGGTGAGAGCAGGACAATTAGTCTGTTGGACTAGAGCAGTGGTCTCAAACATGCGGCCTGGGGACCAAATGCGGACCGCCAAAGGTTCCAATGCGGCCCATGGGATGAATCTGCAAAGCGCAAAAATTCCACAGTTAAAGTTGTGGAACTGATTTTAGTTCAGATTCCACATACAGACCATTATGATCTACAGTCAAATTATAACAAAATAACCTACTCCATATTATCTTCTCATTTTGATGTGAAAATAATTTACATTATGTTGACATTATAATGACAACTTTACATTTCTGTCTTTGTTATAGCGCAAAAAATAACATTAAATTAGACAAATATTTATTCTTACAAACTATCCTGTAAAAATAAAATGTGAAAAAGCTGAACAAACGTGAACAACTTGAAATTTCAAAAGAAAATTGGGCACAATTTTAACAATTACGTGTCTTTATAGTAGACCTGATCCATAACGTACATGTGTAAATGATTAACTGAGGCATAATATTGTTAGAATTGCACATATTTTTCTTGAGCTATTTCAGTTTGTTCAGTTGGATAGTAGTTATTTTCATTCGGTAATTGGGTTTGTTTGCACTAAAACAAAGCCAAAAATTTGGAATTGTCACTTTTTTCTCAGTTATTATGCTAATATTTTACTCATCTGGCCCGCTTGAGATCAAATTGGGCTGAATGTGGCCCCTGAAAGTCATGAGTTTGAGACCCCTGGACTAGAAGCTTGGAGAGAGAGTGAGAGTGAGAGTGAGAGAGAGAGTGAGAGTGAGAGTGAGAGTGAGAGTGAGAGTGAGAGTGAGAGTGAGAGTGAGAGTGAGAGTGAGAGAGAGAGAGAGAGAGAGAGAGAGGTGACATCTGTGTTCACTACAATGGTTCAGTTTTTTCACAGCAACAGTGGAACATGGAACCCCTCAAAAGTTCCCGGAAGTTAGCAAAAGCTATGGAGCAACAATTGTTCCAGATAAAATGTTGAAAAATTACGTTTTCATATCAGTAGGGCATCGGAATGAAATTTACACAAGTAATTAATTACGTTAGCGTATTTTCTCCATCTAGATTATACGATTTAGAGAATGTTAATCGGTAATAGTTTAGGCTAGCACACTGGGTAACCATAGCAACCTGTGACTGAGTGAGATAAGTCAATATAAACTTGTATTTATACTTAGATTTAAGTAACCAGGCTGAATGAAATGACTGCTACATCTAAAAAGTCATGTGACCTACTGCCAATAGATCAGACATCGCCATCTATTGACCTTTTTGTGTATTGCAGTTTCAAAAGTTCAACCTTTGTATCTAGATATTTCTTCTTTTATATGATGCATTGGATCATGCAAGTAATGATATATTATTTATGGTATATAGTATTTATATAACCAATATTTTATAATATACTTTCTATTTCTACTTAGATTTAAGTAACCACGCTGGATGAAATGACACCCCCCCTCCTCCAATAAATAAATAAAAATAAAAACAGGTGGTGGCCTGGTCGAAGTAAAAAATGCCTGGTCTGAAAAATTGGCTCAGTCCAGCCCTGGAGTCAGGTAGAGCCAATACCAGTGGAAATGTGAAATTAGTACAAAATTGAAAAGTTATGTGGCCAAAGATTCCCACCCCTAATGGAAATGCTATCAGGCTGGTTTGAGTCCTTTAGCCATGTATTTACCACTGCTGCAGTAGGTCTATGGACAGGTCCATCCAGGGATTATATGAAGGTGTGTTCTGTGCTGTACATTAGTGAGCGAGTTATGCACGGGCAGGTTGGGTCAGGTCAAATAATTCCACAAAAGCACTGCGGGTTGAAAAACCAACTCATGCATCACTACCAGACCTAAAGTGAAACTTAAGAGACACTGTAGTAATTTTCCCTACCTTCTATTTTTACAGTTAATAGTGCATTTACATATTTACCCTTTTTTAGGTTTCATTTTATGCTGATTATATCTTTTTTTTTTCTACAAGCAATGCAGAAATTATACAAAGACTTCCATAAAATAACTATTATGGTAAAAAAAAAAAATGATGAGAGAAATTATAATATATGACACCTTTGGCTGGATCTGACTTTCATTTACTTCAGAAGAGCAGAAAGAAAAGAAGACACTGATACAAATGGAGAGTAAACAGAGTTTACTGATAATTATTATGAATGTGAAATTATAGATTATAGTTTGGTTTATATTCATCTGATAAACATATGCAAGACTTGGCACAAAATTTTTTATTTTTAATTGCAGACCAGTGTAACTAATGAAGGAGTCAGGAGTTAACCCTTAAAGACCTAAACAGCCAGTGATGACCTTGAGCATCTACTGATGTAAAAGGTTTAATGTCATCTAATCCATTAATCCTATCAAATCATGTCAATAATTGGCGTAAAACAGTTTGTCATTTTCATTATCATCAGATATGAACCAATTTGACATTTAGAGGTTCTGTATTTACCGTGGGAACATCATTATCTTCTATAACTTTGACTCACCAGTAAAACCAATGACTGGGCGGACACACTGGGTGCATGTTCAGTTAATGACAGATTTGCTGAAAAGTCACTTTTACAATCAAATAACCTGTTACTTTATAAACATCTACATGTTCAGTGAATTAAATACAGGAAATAGCATGATATTCACTGAAAACAAGGCAAAAAAAAGAGGATAATATTGTAATAAATGGCAATTAATCACTTAAGCCATAAAGACCCGGTGTGACTTTTGTCAAAGTTCCCAAATTAATTTTTGTCCATATTTAACATTTCTTCCGTGATTTATCACCATATATAATATTATTTAACTAATTAATTACAAATAAAAGAGACAAATATTTTTTAATTATTAAAAAAACTAATAAAAACTAATTAATTATTTAAAAAAATAAATTAAATTAAATTAAAATAATTCCAGGACCTGTGGTGTGGCTGTTGCACACACATACATAGTGATGTTGATGCTCAAACAATATATTATTCAGCTTTAATTTGAAAGTCCCCATACGGACCATGAAAAGCTGAATAACTGTATTTTATACCAATTACTTCCATGTATTGACAGGATTAAAGGACCAATACTATTAAACAGTTAAGACGCGTTGGTGACTGAGTCTTTTTGGGTTCAAGGTTAAATCTATAGGAAACCATTTTTTTGGAACTGACACTAAATAGCTCTGGATATTTCTGGGTTAATATAGTAATATAGTCTATGAATGCTGCCTCTAGTGGTGGGCAGTGGTTACTACACATAACTTTGAGGCAGTGAAAGTTGCCCTTTGGCTACGACGTGTCCTGGTGAAAAACACAGTTCCCTCTACACCTGTCAGAGATGGATCTTTGTGAGTGAAAGCATGCACCTCCAGGCAAAGACAAATTAAGGAGGTCTTTTCAAAAAGACCTTCAAACAGCAGAGAGAACACGACAGATGCAAACGATAGCGCCAATGTTTAAATAAGATGTATCAGAGCTGATGAAATGAGACACCCAACACCCAACACCCAACGGAAACTACTGACACACAGAGACAAGAAACACGATAAACTGAGACATAAGAGTTTACATGAATCTGAGTCTCACCTTTAACCCAGGAATAGTTCCTCCACCAAGGCCTGTCACATGATCAGCATTTTTAATCAGATTACTCACAAGGTTGCTTTGGATTCATTAAATTCAACATTATTAAATATTCATTTTTAATGTATAATAGTTTCTTTGTATTTTCAATGAGTACACACACACACACACACACACACACACACACACACACACACACACACACAAACACGTTTCCATGTCTCATGAGGACCAAGTTTGAAATCAAGTAGCCATTGGGTAGTGAATGTAAACGTCTTTTTAAAAAAAAAAAAATACAAAAAAATAATAATAATAAAAGATTTAAAATAAAATGAAATAAAAAATAAAAACTGAATTAATGAATTGAAAAACGTATAAAAAGAAATAAATACAAAAATTTAATAAATAATAAAATTTTCAAATAAACATGGACAAATAAATATATTTAAAACTAAATACTTTTTCTTTCTTTTTTTTTTAAATACACACATCTTCAAACCTTTGAAGACTACATGTTTCGCTTTGCACCTGTTTCCACCATGTTTTATGGGGACTTCCAGAAAAAAACTAATTAATGTATTTATAAGGCCACATTATTTGTATTTTATTTATATTTAACCGTTGTAGGGACCTGACTGTGTAAACATATTAATGTCCCCATAAAGATAGGAATAGCACACACACACTTCTGTGCCCATGGCTGTCAGGGCTTCACTCGTTAACCCATGCAGTGTCAGAGGTGGCGCAGCCACAGGGGAGGGTTGTTGTGTTTGTGTCTTTACGCTTGGCGCCTCCTCGGTGCTTACAACATGCCTTTGCATCCACTTCCTCCGCACACACTGACCTGTATTAATGCTGGGCTGGAAAACACACGGAGCTGCAGTTTTTGTGCAGATGCTGCTCTCAAAAGACTGTGTTTGGACCCGGGAGACTGTGAATAAACAGAAAGACGGTGTTAACTAGAGCTGCAGCTACAACACACTGATGGGCCATTCATCAAACAAATATTCAGAGAATGCTTAATCTTGCCCCTATTTTGTGCCAATCTCAAGTTTCTATGACAACCCGCTGTTGAATTAAAGCCAATAATGTGATTTTGACCTTTCTGCTAAATGCAACCTTGACCCTTGACCTTTTGCAATATTGCTAATTTCGTTATATGAATATATATCAGGGTTCCTACCACTCAGGGCAAGTTAAATTCAGGACTTTTTAAGACTTTTTTTTTAATGCAGTTTGAAATTAAATTTAAGACCAAGCTGACAATGGGCCAAAATTCAAAAGGGAAAAAAAACATCACATGAATTACCTGGGGGAAGTTATACCCAACTGTTTATTTTAAATAGAACCTGCATTTTTGGTCCAATTGCTGCAACATTCATGAACCACTTGCATCAAGAAGCATAACTTTGAAATTTTGAATGTATAACACACATCATTTAAACACACACTTGCAAATAACACAGTATAGTTAAATACTATACACCCATAATGATGTGCCCTCATTTTCTACTCACCTTAATTTTTTTTGTTATATAAACAGCCTAAATGTTACCAAATCCTTTTTATTTCAAAACATAAATCTTACTTATGCGTCCAATTTTTTTAAGACTTTTGAAAATTTGAGTGAAGATATTTAAATGCCAATTAAGGCCTTATTTTAGAACAATGAATAACATTTTTAAAAGACTTTTCAAGGATCTGCAGCTTTGTCATAATATTACACACACTGATCCATATATCAGGGTTCCTGCAGATCCTTGAAAAGTCTTAAAAAAAAACATTTAATTTATTGTTCATTAAAAATATTTTATCTTGACTAAGGTTCTCATAATTCATGCATCTAAGGGTGAAATACATTTTAGATTTTTCATAATGTTTTGTGTTTTGGTGAATTTTAGTGGACTTGAACATGTTTTGTATATTTTTTCAACATATTTTTTGTGTTTCTTAGTGTTTTTTGTGCGTTTTGTGGTAAATTTGAGTACAAAAATCCAGCAGACAGAACAGTCAACCAACAGTGTTTAGGATTCCAGATTAAAATACCACATTAACTTGAAGCATATGTTAGTGGGTGATTCTGCTAGCACTAAGGCTAAAGTGTTGCCTAGCTCACCACAAACACATTAAGTGCCAACATATTCCCTTCCTTCTTGAGTCTCTTTGCTCATTGAAAATTAAACACAGCTTAGAGGAATATCTAATCATAATTAATCAAAATTAATCCAAATCTGTTATTATGACAATTTTTAATCATTTGACAGCCCGAATTATTTTATATGGACGAGTTCAACTGATTTACAAACACCATTGAATGTATCCAGCAGTGCTTTACTAATATTTTTTTCTCACATAAACTCAGAATCACACTTTCAACCATCAGTAGTCGTGCTCTGGGAGGGACGGTGCAGAAGGCCGCCTCCGTTTGGTCAGACTACTTGCTGGTAGCAGATGTGTGAAGTGCTGGCTGAGCCGTTGAAGAAATTCAGAATTGTTCACTTATCGCTGAATCATTCATGAATCAATGTTCAAATTGTCTATTGAACCATTGAGCGACACTAGATTCACGACCATCAGAAAACAGAACAGAAAGACAACATACAAATTAAACATGGATAGAAATAACTATATATGACAGACAGACAGACAGACAGATAGTTTTTATTGTTAATTTCTGAATGAAATGACTTGATTCAGAATTGATTAACAACAGATGAATGACGTTAGGAAAATGAATGGTCGTCACTTCTCCACTGTCCTCCTTTCCTGCCTCTTCCCACTCAGTCTGTATCTGACCACTTAAATACAGCGTGCTGCACACCTCCTATATTCTGTGAATAACTTTTTTTCAGGTTTCAGTCCCAGGTGGGAGGTTTGTGTAGATGTAGGCCATCCAGCCTGAGGCAGCAGCTCTCTGTCAGTCTGGTTTCCACTCAATCACTATTTCCAGGTGTGATAGAGGGAGTTAAAGCCGTGGATCCCACACACGCCGCCATCACAGTACCTGTCTGACTGTTGAACGTGGACTGGATTGACGGTCTGTGTGTGTGCAGCCACAGTCTGGAATGAAAATTCATGAAGCTGCTGGAGCTTCAGTGTGTTGGACAGAGTGATGGGAGACGCTGCAGCCGGGGAACACTCATAGTTAGTCTGGGTTTGTGTGGAAAGTGTCTGCATTTTCAACTTCACATGTAACTACATTGACATGAACACGGAGGCTGCAGCACGTTCAGACCAACACTGGGAGACTTCATTTGGAAACATCAACATTAGAAGGAGCAAAACAAAGTTCACATGTTTTAGACACTTCTCTTCTGAACCTGCTTTACCCTCACTAGGGTTATGGGGTAGCCTAGCCACACTAGACCCCCCCCCCCCCAGCAGCAGCATATCTAATGTGCTAGCGTAGTAGTCCAGTTACACTCTATGTAACTTTTGGCTAGATTTCGCTGAAACTGACCGACCAATCACAGTGAAGTCAGAGAGAAACAACTGGAAACAACCATAGAAGAAGAACAACAGGTGGAGATTTGCTTTGATCAAAGAAGAGTGAAGAATGTAAGAAAATGTCACCAATCTTTAAATACTTTTTTACAGAAGCAACAACAGTTGTTAAACTCCATAATCCCATATTCTGTTTAGTCAGTCGTAACTTTCTCTGGACTTCTCCGTGAACTTCCCGGTGCTCTAACTACGTAAAGATTCCACTGATTGTTTTTTTTAAATTATTTATTTACCCAGGTGTGTCCCATTAAGATCAATGATCTCTTTTTGAAGGGAGACCTGCCTTAACAGTGCATGTGTTTGGGAGGAAACTGGAGTACCTACAGAAAACCCATACAGACACGAGGAGAACATACAAACTCAACATGGAAAGGTCTGGTGTGGGAATTGAACCACAGACCTTCTTGCTGTAAGGCATGAGTGCTCACCACCGCACCACCGTGCTGGTTGTAGTACCATCCTACTGCATACAGAGGGATTTGCCTATGACGCATGACTTGACGTATACATGTAATGAATGGGGATAGCATGGCTAGGCTAGTTATGGGGGTCACTGGGGGCTTTTCCAGCTACAATGAGCAAAGCCGGGGGTCACCCTGGACAAGTCTCCAGTTCATCTCAGGGCTGAACATATATAGACAGTCACTGTCACATTCACATCTAACCAGTTAACCTATCAGTGCATGTGTGATGGTGGGAGGAACCTGGAGAAAACCCAGAGACACAGGGAGAACATGTAAACTCCACACAGAAAGGTCTGGTGTTGGAGTTGAACCAGGGACCTTCTTGCTGTGAGGCACGAGTGTTAATCACTGCACCACCGTGACACCCTGCTTTAGACACAACATGTCTCTATTCTCACTGCCTCCAACTACAAATCACAAAAATGGACTTTTGTTCCATTTCTGCAGCTCAATCACACTTAATCCTCCTAAATCCAGGCCTTTAAACGGCAGACTTTTGCAACTATATAATTGCATGGACTGATCCAGGGGATTATCACTGCAAAGTGATAATAACACAGCCCTAATTCACCCTGGTGTTCCAAACATGACAGGAATAATGCAAACACAGGCTCGTGAGTCATTTGTAGTTTCAGAGGAGGATGTTATGCATTCAGTTATATTTAATATAACAGGATAGATAGAGATGGGGTTTGTCACATTTGAATTATTTCCATCACCATGAAATTCAGTACAACCTTGATGCACTTTGTGGTCTATTCATTTGAATTAGTATAAGAAAAAAATGACAATGCAAATGTTTTTTTACCTTGCGATTTTCAAAAAATACTCAGGAGTAAATAACAGCCGTGTGGTCAAACACATTAGTAGTCGACACTGAACATACATTTCAGTGTCATCCTTCTTGGAGCTGAAATAATTAAGTAAAATAAATAATTATAAACAAGCCCTTTTTTAAAGAAATAAAAACAAATAAATGCATAAAAAATAAAAATAAACAAATAAATAAAATGAGTAATTTTAAATAATAAAAAAGTATATATATATATATATATATATATATATATATATATATATATATAATTAAATGTTAATTAATAATTGCAGGACCTGCAATGTGACTATTGTGGACAATACATGTGATGTTGATGCTCAAACAATATATTGTACAGCTCTAATTAGTATTAGACTAATTCTTGTGAAAATTTGTGGTGAACAATGTCCTCAGTTTCAACTATGACCCAACACTGAAGCCATAAAAATACTGTTAAAATACATAAATAAACCATATCAGTAAGAGCAGCAGTACTGTTCCCAAATAGAATAGATGTGCAATAATTATCTATTTATCTACCTCATTTTAAAGTACTTTTAGGTCACTTGATGCAGTTTTTATATCAGTATTTCATCATATCCATCCATCCATACTACATGTGGGGTAATGAGGGGTTAAATTTGGATTTGTGTGTGTGCCCTCCCCCCTCCATCAATCACCACCAAAATTAATGTGTGCGTTTCTTGTGCCAGTATCAACATTACCGGAAAATTTCATCTAAATCAGTCCATAACTTTTTTTAGTTATCTTGTTAAAAGACAGACAGACAAACGCCAACAAAAACATTACCTTCTTAGCAGAGGTAATTATCAGCCAGCAGTAAATGTGTAACATGGAGCTGTCAAGGTGGAGACATTGCATGATATGGCAATCAAGTGGAGGGAATTTTCCTAGCTAAAGTGGATTTTTTTCCCAAAATGTATTCAATTTATGGCAATATTTTTTCTGGAAGTCATACATCTGGTTATATTGGGCAAGAAAATAGGTCCTGTGGTTCTGCATCGTGGATATATGCTAAGAAATTAGAGGTCACTGAGGTTTTGGACATAAGAAAATGTGCTCACAACCAGTATTTGAGTCAGAAATAGAAAAAAAACTAACAAACAACCAATTGCAATACTGAGGTGTAGTTCATAAGGTATATAACATACTATACTGAGGTAGATACCCATTAAAATAATATATATATATATATATATATATATATATATATATATATATATATATATATATATATATATATATATATATATATATATATATATATATATATATATATATATATATATATATATATATATATATATATATATATATATATATATATATATATATATATATATATATATATATATATATATATATATATATATATATATATATATATATATATATATATATATATATTAAAATCAGGACTCTCCATATTAATTATTATTTTCCTCTGGGTGATTCAACAAAACGTCACAATTTCATAAAATGTTTTCATTTTTAGACCAAGAAAGTGTTCACGTGTTCTGGTAATGGGAAAACGATACTCTACCTCCATCTAGTGGTCACAACACTGAACTGCACCTATAGAAATCAACTGAATTGTACAAGGGTTCATGTTCACTCCGCAGGTAGTTCGGCCACTTTGAAAGTAAATATACGCTACGTTGTTACGGCTATTTTATCCAATCTGTTAGAGTAGTAGCAGTAATAAACTGTAATAACCGGTAGAATAAGTCAAACATCCATCTGCATGCTTTTACAAAACTAACTGTAAGGAGATCCAACCTTGTCCTTGTTAATACGAAATAACCAAATGCTATAAATAAATAAATATACTTTAATCTGTTTAAATATTCAAATACAGTACTCTAAATAACTAGATGGGACTTTTTTGTTTCAAACTGTATTTCACTATCGTTAGATGGAAATAAAAATAAAAAGCACCATTTAGTATACTGTTTAACTGTATATTATTGTCTTTACATGTAAATAAACAGTACGTTACTCTCTTTGATGTACATTATGACTTAATAAATGTGAACTTCATTCATTTTAAAAAGTTGTAACCTGACAAACATACATGTAAACGATCTACAATCCAAACAATCCGTGTCTTCACATTATCAAATTCACACATTGGTCACGGCGGAGTTGGACTGTAGCATCCACATGAGTATATGTGTCATCCAACAGACTGAGCGAACAATAAGTCAGGAAAATGTTTTTATTGTTTTCCAGAAAATGACAAACTCTAAAATATCACCACCATGTATTTAAATGAGTTCTGGGTCATCGTTGGGTCATATAGTGGCGTAAAAGTGTCGAGTATGTCCAGACAAATCACACAAAAACACACAAACACTGAATCTGCTCAGATGGAAAATTTCAGCGTCCGTTAATCATTGACTTACATTCTCTTCATTCTATAGAAATATGAACAATTTATTCAAATTAACAGTTTGATTCACGGCTGCCACATGTTTGTATATGTGTGGAAGTGGGATTAATAAAGTATGACTGAATGTTTTATTTTAATAATATTGTATATTAGTGGAGGAAGTTGCTCTCATCCTTATGCTTCACGTTATTAATTTAACCCATAAAGACCCAAAGCTACTTCTGTGTCACTTTCCCTCCATTTAAACTTTAACTGAGTTATCACCATTTTTACATATATTATAATATGTTCTGTATTTTCAACTTTTTCTGTGTAAGTCCTCTATTTTTTTCCACATTTAAATCACTGATCATGTAGATGTTGATTGAAGCTCAGAGAAAATTCAAAGGTTATAGCATGGAAAACAGAGAAAAATGAATAAAAAGTTGTTTAAAAACAAACAAACAAAAACAGATCCACTATTAAGTGGGTGGAAACCACTGTCATTTATAGAGGTCCATGGATTTAAAAAAATATTTTCTTCAATTTCATTCAGTTTGTGACTAATTTTTTTGTTCTTGTTGCTTTTTACATTTCATAATTTACTTCATGTTATTGATTACTTTGGGTGTTTTATTTCACTTTGTTGATTTTTCTCCTTTTTACATAGTTTTTCAAATTTAAATTTTTTTTTTTATTTCATTTATATATAAAACCAGTGTGTCCATCACTGTCATTGATCCAACTCCATGGGTTTTAGGAGTAAATCAATGTTGTAGAAGCTCACTTTGTTTCCATGGTAACTACAGAGTCTCTAAATGCTCATATATGATCATATCTGATGACCATGAAAAGGCGAAGAACTGTATTTACACCAATTATTAACATGTGTTTATAGAATTAATGGATAAACAGGAATTAAACAGTTTAGATCTGTAGATGTTTGGGTCTTTAAGGGTTAAATAAAGTTTGCAGGATTAGCAGTTTATTCACAGAAGAAAACAAAAAAAAAAACAGCCTCTGAAAAAACAACAGGATTCACTGATGGAGTTTAAATACTGACCTTGATTGTTGATGAGCGTTAGCGAATATGAGCTGTAGTTCAGAATATGGGGGGGCTAACTCTGCAGCAAAAGAACTGAAGATTCAACTGAGGCTTAAGATCTGAGATTTAGGCCCAATCCCACTTCACCCCTTGGCCCTTCACCACAGTTTTGCACGTTCACATAAAGGGGTAGTGTTGTCCCAATTCTCCATTAGAGGGAGGGGAGGGGCTAAGGCGAAGGAGTGTATAGGCCTTGAAATAGAGACAAACGGGACCACGCTACAAACGGAGGGGTAGAAGAAATTTCCCACAATTCTATTTGAATCATCGGCTGTATGGAGGAAAACAACCAAAGTGCAGCAGTGACGAAAGAAACACAAATGTACATATTTTCTTTATAAACAACTTGATCGTTTCATTCCCATGAGCCATGGGGGTGTTGCGATGATTTTATGCCCTCCACTTTTTCCTGAGTTTATATATTGTATCGTTCACTGGATCCACGAAACGGACGGAGAGTTGGTCTCACCTACTTTTTATTGCAGGATAAACGGTTACTGTCGGTGACAATCATGCCAAACAAACAGCAATAACATTGCGGGGTTGTTAGAATATCTATGGTTTAAACCGTTTACCTGCCCTTCCGGTACACCAGCATAAGGAAATGAAGCACACCTCAGTTGTTAGCAAACAGTCATCAACCAGTAAGTACTGAGACATTTTGCCGTTGTTAAACTAAGTTAACTAAACTATGTCTTGCTTTGTGACATATACCCTAAACTAATTTGCTGCCAGTAAGAGGAGAACTTTTGGATGTTTTGAGTAGGGGTAGGGAGGGGCAGGCTTTCATTTTTATTGTATTTGTGTGAAAACTTCTGTTCTTGGAATAAATGTTTGATTGAGGAAAAACTATTTTTTGTTATTATTTTCGGCCATATATTACTTTTTTTATGGAACCATTGGGGCACCGAGTCAAGGCTCTCCCCAGATGGTAGCATAAGGGCGCAGTGCCTCCTTGCCACAATCTGAGAGCCTCCTTGATGTGTCAAGCTAGTGAACTCTCGCAAGTGCTGTCACCCAAAATTAAGCATGGTTATTAGTGAAAATAGTAACATTATGCCAGCATTTAAAAGCCACGTTCTGCACAAAAACTCTAGTTGATGCAAATCATGAACAAGCACAAGGCGTACACGAAGTCTGCTGACCAGAAGCATCACAAGTCGCTGCGCCGAGGGGCAGTCCAGCACGCCTCCTTGCTCATAAATTCTCAGGAGAGCCCTGCAGGTACTATTCCTCGAGACTGTTTTCTTTACAGGATAGTATTGAGTTTATAGTCCCTAGTCGCCATAGTGATAGTACTGGGTGAAGTGGGATTGGGCCTTAACCTTGACTTGATCAAATCATGTCCAATGAGGTTGTGTTCGCAGCCGTGGAGCTGGACTGATATGGTCTCGACTTGTCCAGTCACTTATCTTTAATATTCTAATACCTGGAAGAGAAGCTTTAACACCATTTCAGTGGAGACGATTAAAAACGTAGAAGGAAGACGTGTATTTTCTAAGCCTCCTTAGGTTGAGAGCAGCACAAACGCAAACAATGGAATCAGTGGTTAAAGCTCCTTCTGTTCTGAAAGGAGCACTTTTCTGTTCTAGACTATTATCCTATTTCTGCTTTTAGTTCTGAACAGAAACCCTTTACTCAGTCCAGTAAATAACCTCGTTAAAGGCCGTAGAGACGTAAACACCAGAATAATCACAATTTGTTCACTATTTTGTAGAATGGAACCTGCAGGAACAAAAGCTGAAAGAGACAGAGGAGATCAACCGACACCGGGGGTGAAAAGAGTTCGACCGAAGCCAGAAAACACAGAGCAGAGCTTTTACCAACAGAGTCATCAAAGGTCACCCATAATGCAGTGCTTCAACCATATAAACATCTGTACAATCTTTAGAAAAACCTTCACATTAACTGTGCTGGACTGGACTGGACTCCTGCCGTGGAAACAGTTCTTTCCAGCTGAGGCCGAGGGTCGCTGGAACCTCAGCAGAACCTCAGTAGAACCTCTTGTTCCTCTCCTGTCTCTTCTGGAACACCACGGCTCCAACCACAGCGCACACCACGATTCCCAGCAGCGCACACAGCAGCAGCAGGAACACCTTCCACCCCGTCAGCGGCGTTCCGCGGAAGTTCCCCGTCGGGTCATCAATGTTGTCTGTGGTGAGGAAATGCATGTCAGACACCTTTAACCCCGTTAAGGACCCACGTGTCTTTTGGACGCTTGATTTATAGTTTTATTTTATCTATAAATATTCTTTAAATGTCTGTTTGTCTGTATATCTATGTCTCATACTTGTTGCGATCCTACGTTTGATACACTGGGGGTACAGGTCAGTGTGCCCCCCCTCCAAAAAAGAAGTCACTGTTTTAAGTATTTATTCGATATAAAATGGATGATTATTGGACACACACCGACAGTTGAACCCTGGACACCACTGCTGTGGTCCATCCAGAGGTGCAAGTGTCCACCCTGTTCAGTCCAGCTTCTAGTCTGGTTTTGCTGGACTAGTTTGTTACCTTTGGGGGGCCTTTTGTCCAGGTTCTGGTCTGGTTTTGCTAGACTAGTCCATTACCTTTAGGGGACTTTAACAGGCTGACGCTGGGCTCGATCTTAGTCCAGTCCAGGTTTTCCTCCTCAGGCGTGTGTTCCACCATCAGCTGGTACATTTTCATGGAGATGATGTCGTGGTTATCTAGAACACAAACACCAGACTTATTTTTGTCTACACTAATACTCTGATCAGGATCTGATCTGTGACATGATCAGATTATTATTGATCCTAGTTTGTTTGGTGACTCATGACCTGAAAAAATAAAGCGTGGGATGGTTCACATACCAGACAGATCTCCTGTCGCAGCTGAGGCTCCAAAGAAGTACCCAGTTGGAAGACGAACTCCTCCAATGTCGATGCACTCCTTCCACTCGTTCTTATCATCCACGTCCACCATGATCTGAGTGAACAGAGAACAAGGGTTTGTTTAATCAGCCCATGTAAAACTCACTACATAACAACTTAAATGTAATAAAAATGCATAATGTAATACTCAACTCATAATGTAAAAAAAATCATGAGCGTATAGTGTAATGTCTTTGCGCATAATGTAATAATATAATAACTTATTACATTATGAGCTCAGCTACATAGCAACTCAATGTAATAAAAGCTCATAATGCAACAATGGTTTATATTGTGAAAAATTTTACATTATCACCATTTTTTTACCTTTGCTATTGCTGCAAGGTGAAAGGTTAAGTATTTTCAAGTAATGCTTTTGAAGCAATCCTATAGTTTATTAAGGCATTGTTACATTATGAGCTTTTATTACATGAGTTGCTTTATAGCTAGGTCTGAAAGATAGGACCAATCACTTCAAATGTGTGCAAGGGGGGCGGGGTTTGTTGTGCCGGACACCACTTGTATGTTTTTGTCCCCATGTCTTTTTAACTTATGTTCTTATTTTTATGAACAGCAGTTTGGCTTCCCCTGTGGAGCTTTTAAATGTCCTATACAAATAAAGTTGGTTGATTGATTGATAGATTGATTAAACATGCCAGTGCAGATACGTACGGTCAGGCGTCCTTTGGAGTAGCGGATTGCCAGATACGTGTCGTGGTCTCGGTTCCTGATCTCGGCCGAACAGCCGCCCAGCTCCGACGAGCGTCCGTCCTTTCCGTGGTCGTAACTGACTGAACCGTTGTTGACCATCGCTGAGATGTAAGGGAAGGACCGCTGACACACAAACACAAACACACATTAGACACAAAAAAAACACACAGGTCAAAGGAAAACCATGACAGAGGCTCATTCTGCAGAGTGGGACTACAGCAGGTCTGACAGGTGGTCTGTCATAGACCCACCATCTGGACCAAAGTCTGGACCCTTTGGATCCAGGCGTTTGTGATCTAACAGTCTCTGGGAGCTAAAACCACAACAGTCCTTTAAGTGCACTTTCCCTTAAAAGCATGAACCTGAGCAAATGGTTAGAGAAACAACAAATAATAATTTTTAGTCCAGGAGTCACTGGAATCTGTGTGTGGCAGCCATCTTAGATTTTAAAACTGGCCAAATGGGATCTGTTTTGTAGAAGAACTCCATAACAAGTTCAGGTGGAGACAATTGAAATTCCCGTCCCCACATTTTAAAAGGTCTAGGAATACAATGCTGGCATACATGTTTGAAATTTGTGGGTGCCATATTGGATTCCAAGATGGCCACCATCTAATGTGTATTGAGCTCAGAGAAGGGGTCTGTTTCAATAAGCAGTTTTATTATTATTATTATTATTACTTATAATAATAATAATAATAATAATAATAATCATAATAATCATAATGAAAATAATAATAATGAAAACTGAGTCTGTTAACCCAGAAATGAGTTGTTTTCAGGGTGTACAAACTCAAGGGTTTGCATTAAACCTGCTTATTGAAATGGACCTCACATTTCAGCAACAAAAAAATATTTTTATTCCAACAGCCACCAGAAATTGCAACCCGTGTGGCATCCATCTTTGATTTCACAATGGCAGCCGTTGGCAATCTGTTTTATTGTACGTCTCCATAAGTAGTTGAGATATTGAGACAGTTGAAATTCCAATACCAAAGCAAAATAGTTTGTAGATAGCAGCTATCTTGGATTTCAAGATGGCGGCAACAACTAAAATGTGGGTAAAGGCCTTTCAACTGTCTGTATACCTCGTCTAGTTAAGGAGATATTCATTAAAACTGATAAACAATGGTGGCCATTTTGGAATATAGGATGGCCGCCACATGAGGTGAAATTTCCAGTGGCCACATTAAACCAGTGTGTACGACATCAAACACATGTAGACAAATAAAAACAACAGAATAATCAGGTAGAGACATAGAAGGGCTGGTTCCGGTCCACATGCAGGTACTGACCCCGTTCACACCTGGGTTTAAGTCGTCTGTCGGGGACGTAAACATAGACGCACCCGTTCTATGCATTAGTCGTCTACAGGGTCAAAGGTCACTGCATGCCTCCACAAACGGTGGATGTGAAGTTCCCTCTGCTGATGTCAGCTTCGATACGAGTTCATTTAAAGCTGCAGCGGCTCAGACTTTTCACTAATAACACTGCTCTACAATTTCTTTTAGAAAGTTTCTGCTTCAGACATTAAATGTACTATATGTTACATACTTTAATAAGATGACTCCAGAAGGATGATGACACCGTGCAAACATATGCACAACGAGCAGCAGCTCAGTATATTTGGTACATACTGTACAATGATTTATTACTATTTATTTGTTACTCTTATTTATCTATTTCTGTGATTGTTTTTTTCCATTGTTTGTTCATTTATTGCTGTTAGATATGGGGGGGTGGGTTATAGTAATGGTGACTTTGGTTACTTCCGATATTTGTCGGACTAAGACAGTAATTTGAATTTCTCTATGTGCATGTAAATGTACTGACTGATACAAACATTCAGATAAACATACTTATATATTCTTTTTGTTGGTTGTTTTCCGTTTATTTGATGGTTCTACTTTTTGTTGTATTGGTTCAATTTAGGACTGCACGATATTAGAAAAAACTGACATTGCGATTTTTTAACCCTGCGATATATATTGTGATATGAAAAAATCCTCAGGAAATCCGACACAAACTGTCAAACAGATTAGTGGTCGACACTGAACATATGTTTCACTGTCATCCTTCTTGTAGCTGAAATAATTAAGTAAAATTAATAACTTAAAAAAAAATTAATTCAAAACTAATTACATTTTTTTTTTAATATTAACAATGTAATAAAAAAAATTTAAGAAAAAAATAAATACAAATACATTTTAAAAATAAATAATATATAATAAAATAAATTAATTAATAAATAATTTTGAAAAATAAATGAATAAAATGTTAAACAAGAGAAAAGAAAGAAAGAAAACAAAATAATTTCACACAACTGATGTTATGTTTCTTTGGTTTTCTGTGATTTACTCTTGTTGGTTTTGGCTGATTTACTCTTGTTGGTCGCTCATTTTTTCAGTCTTGTTACCAGTGACTCAGTCCAAACAGAATGATTGGTTCAGAATGACTGATGTGCTCAGTGTGTGTCAGGTTCTATTGAAATTAAGTGTTGAGCTCATTTGTCTACATTAACAGGACCTGTCATGTGACTATTGTGAACAAGTACAATTGTGACGTTGATGCTCAAACAATATATTGTATAGTTCTAGTTCTATTATTTATTTGTTGTAATATTTCATCTTATTGGTTCTATTGTTTGTTTTTGCTTCTTGACAACCCCACTCCCACACCCGGTGTGAAGGGGGGCACAAGTAGAGTGTGAACATGCCGACAGGTACAGGTGAGTGTCACTCACGTCGGTGGCTTCGTCATTAGAGTAAGTATCTATAAACACAGCCAGGCCATGGAACAGAGCATTGTTGGAAAAGACGGGGCCTGGAAAGAAAGGAGGCATCAGTGTCACACACACTTACATCCATCCCATGGAGGTCATTTCGGAAGGTATCCACAAAAATAGACAGGCCAACAAACTGATCCTGGTTCCCAAACACTGGCCCTAGGACGGAGCAGAGACACATGAGCAGATGGTCCAACACTGGGCAACGCTCAGTGGAGCGGGAGGGGCCACAGTCAGGAACGAGACAGAGGACGCCACCGTCACCATGGGGACAGAGGCCACTCTGAGGGTTCGGGAGTTCCTGTCTGTGGTCCAACACTGAACTGATCTGGATCTGATCAGTTCAATCACACATTAAAACATGAAAAACACATGAAACTAAAAAAGTATTTATCAGAACAAAGAGCCATGACATAAAGGAGGAGAATAGGACTTAAAGGACTGGGCCGAGTTGTGCTCTGGTTCTGATTCCATCAGGTGTGAATGTGAGTGGTGCCTCATGTTACTGTCCTTCATCTGAACGTCCCTGCATCCTCACCAGGGTCACAGGGGTCACTAAGCCCCTCTAACCTCACCAAGGACACTAAACTACAGGTGTTGTGTTCTCGGGTTCTACAGGCACTGTAGTCCAAGACTGACTGGGTCTGTGTTCTAGGATTCTGTGTTCTAGGGGATTGTGGGTAAACAGCAGGTCCATATAAAGCACAAGTGCCAGTGGCGGGTTCTGAACAGGTTCTTTAGAAGGCGGGTTCTACCTGGATGCAGTCGGTCTTTGGTGTACCAGATGGCGATGCCGTCTCCATGGAGGTTCTTCTTCCCGGATCCGTGAACTTTGAACTGCACGTGCATCTCCCAGTCCTTCAGGTAACAAGGCTGCGGAACCAACATGGGTTTAGTGTTTGGACCCAAAATCATAACTAAACTAAAAACATACCAGACTAAACAAGTATTAAGAATAGTGTTGCCTAAAAATAGCCTGATTGGTGATTGGAAAAATATGCCGATCAAAAAGCCAATCACGTAAGGTAAATTACTACAGAACAGGTGCATCTCATCTCAACTGTGTTTGTACTTTTTAGGATATAGTTATTTCATAGTAGACGTTTGGGACCATTTTATGCTGTGTGCCCACGGCAAAATAGCATTACTATTAGCCAAGCACTGCCTTATTTGCTACAACACCTGCATCTACACTTCAATGGTACTTTGTCAAAGCGGACTCAGAGCTTAGATGTTTTGCTAACTGGTGAGCATTAGCATCTGTTAGCATGTAGCCGCATGTGTTGGAATTATTTTTAGCAAATGTACTGAGGTAGTGTAATTATTAGGCTACAACTGCTTCACATATCCAGGTGCATGAGTCTGTGCACAGATGCACGTGCATACAACTCAAAACACTTCAGTCTTGTCCCATCCTCGTTTATTGATTGATCTAGTTTAACTGTTTAACTGCTAAGACGTTATTTCAGGTAAATGTGCTGTGGAAAAGGAAAATCACAACAAAACTGAAAACCATAGTAAAAACAAACAATTCCCAAACTATTTATTTTTAGTCTCACTCACTGCTTTGTTTTGCTCCATTATATGTTCAGAATTATGAATATTTACAATAACGCATGCATAAAGAACACACACCAATGATGCATCAGAAGTTATCAGAAGCCCTAGATGGAACTTTCACATGGTTTCATCTAGGGCAGTAACTATCCATACCTAGATGAAACGTATGGACATTTCAAATTCCTTCCGTGATCGCCAGTGATTGGCAATCAGCAGATTAAGTTTTTTGGTGATTGGTATCAGTGATCGGTGAATCACTAATTCAGAGAATGCCCAATCTCGCCCCTATTTTGTGCCAATCTCAAGTTCTTATGACAACCCGTTCTTGAATTAGAGCTAATAATGTGATTTTGACCTTTCTGCTAAATACGACCTTTGACCTTTACTCAAATGGATCATTGTATCTGTATTGCATTAGCTATATGTATATGCCCATGTAATTTCATGGCGATATGTCAAGTATTCATAGAGTTATAGCATGATATGTCTCTGCGGACACACAGACAGACACACACTGATTAGAATAATCTCTCCCAACCAATGTTGGGCAAGATTAAAACTAAAACCAAACTAAATATACACCAGACTAAAAATTAACTAAACTAAATACAGACAAGACTAAAAAAATAACTAAATACAGACCAGAGTACAGAAACCAACCAGGTCAAAGTATCACAAACATTCACACTAAAACCTGACTGTAACAGAACAAGCAGGACATTTAATCTCAAATGTGTCAAAAGATATTTAACCCTGAAACTTGTGAGTGGGGTGAGTGAGTGAGTGAGTGAGTGAGTGAGTGAGTGAGTGAGTGAGTGAGTGAGTGACAGACAGACTCCACCCTGTGTTTAAGTGTGTATTATTACTGTCCTCTGGGAACACACCCATACTATAGTATAGTATTACAGGAACAAGCAGCACAGACTCCACCCCCTTAATCTACACTGATATGTTTACAGATGATTAAAGTCTAAAAAACACACAGTCTGTCAACATACACACACACATTTACCGAAGTACAGTCTATGAAGAGTCCATACAGTGCATTTGTGTTTCTGCGAGTATGTAGAAGGGTGTGTGTGTGTGTGTGTGTGTTTGTATTCCTATCTTTATGAGGACATTAACATGTTTACACAGTCACACCATAGGAACCTCTGACACTATGAGGACCAAAATTCAGGTCCCCACAAGGGTTAAATATAAATAAAGGTCCTTACTAGTAAAATAGAAATGATGTGACCCAATAAACAAATTTTTTTTCCCCAGAAGTCCTCATAAAGCATGAGGGAAACAGGTGCAAAGTGAAAGTGGTTTGTGTTTACTTTATTTGAAAAAATGCTAAAAGGCTGTATTTTTTAAAAATATATGTTTTTTTCATTTATTTATATATATTAATTATTATTATGTATTATATTTACTTACTTTGATTTTTTAAATTTAATTCAATTTGAAAATTTGTATTAATCTCCCCAACATTGGTTGGGACAGATTATTGAGTGTATTAATCAGTGTGTGTGTCTGCAGAGACAACATCTGCTATAACTCAATAACTCAATGAATACTTGAGATATCACCATGACATTACGTGAGAATATACATATAGCTAATGCACATCAGATGCAATGATCCATTTGAGTAAAGGTCAAAGGTCAAGATCACAATTAACAAAAAAGGTCAAAATCATATTATGGGTTATAACTCAAGAATGGAGGATCACATAACTTTCAGATTGGTACCAAATGAAATGGAAGGAAGATTTCTACATTTTTCATAATTTGTGTTATCACCTACAACCAACAGTTTTTAAGACCTCTGGAGGTCAAACGTGACATGTCGCAAAATTTACTTCTGTAACACCAGTTGTTTGTGTCAAGCATAGACATATCACGCTATAACTTAATTAATACTGGATATATTATCAAAATATTACACACACTGACACATATATACATATAATGAAATATGGCAAAAGAGTAAAAGTCAAGGTTGCATTTAGCCGAAAGTTCAAAATCACATCATTGGCTCCAATTCAAGAAAGGGATGTCATAGAAACTTGAGATTGGCACAAAATAGGGGCGAGATTAGGCATTGGTCTGAATCCTTTTTTTGGTTTGTTTTTTTAAAGACGTGTTTACACTCACTACCCAATGGCTACCTGATTACAAACTTGGTCCTCATGAGACGTGTGTGTGGTCAGTGGCAGTATGTTCTCACCACTGTGTTCCAGATGGATCCCTGTTTGCTCCTCTCATCGGGGGTCAGTCGGACGTAGGAGCCCGTCACTAGGGTGCTACCCCAGAAGTCCCACTGGCTGCTGGGACTGCTGCCGACACCTGAGGACCGGCACAACACCAGAGGTCAAAGCTCAGGAGGAGAACAGAAGGAAGTACAGGGAGTGGAAGGATGCTGTTATGATTAAAAACAATCATATGGAACAGATTGAACTTCAGTTGGACGAAGTAATAACTGTGAAACACTGGGTCAAGGAAGGAAAGAAAATTAGATTAGTTAACTTACTTTTATATTATTATAAATTATTTTAGCTCAGTTTTTTTAATTGAGTTATTTATGATATAATGTGCTCTGTCACTGCTGCACTTTATGGCTGGACCCAGGGGCGGGGCTTGACGACAAGCAAGCCAGGCAGTTCCTCACAACTATCACAACTACGGGGCCCCAGAGCTTTGTGTTTGGTGTGTGTGTGTGAGTGTCGTTCTGTTTTGTTTTGTTTTTCCTAGCATGAGAAGGTGTGTGTGTAATTTTTATTATTATTATAAAAAAGTGCAAAATGTTTCTGTGTCCTGTCCATTGTTTACGTATTTACTCACATTTGTAATGTATATATTTTAGCTGCTAAAACATTTTTAAAATGCATTTATTTATGTCAATGTCACTTATTTACTCATGCTTGTATCATATATATATATATATATATATATATATATATATATATATATATATATATATATATACGAACTTCTATTAATATGCAGTCCACTTTTAGAATAAAGAAAAGTGTATATTTAATATGTTTGTGTTGGTGTCATATTATTTACTATTATTGATCATCCTGGGCTTTCAAAGACATGTGTTGGACCTCACTTTGAGAACTTAAGTCATATATTTTTTTCCAGTTTTAATCTAAAATATTCCAGAAACTGTGCAAAACACTTTTTTGCAGCAGTAGGGTGGGGACCCCCGGGGGTTGCATTGTTGGAGCTCCAAGAGACCATAGTAACGCCCCTGAAATACCATTTTCCAGAACTGAAGACTCGACAGCTCATAGTTTCAGTTGGTAAATACAGAAAAGAAGGAACTTCCTGGATTATGACTTAGGTTTAATTTGCTTCCTTCATAATAATAATTTAAAAAAAAAACACAATAGAAATATTTACCTGCTTCTTCCTTTTGTTAAGTTACAGCTCAATATCTGAAATTAACCTGTTGTGACGCTGATGCAACACAAGTTTCAACTTCAGACTTTATGTTGATTTTACTTCTGTATTATAAACTTTTCCTCCACTGTTCGTGTTTTCCCTCAAACTGACTGTCATTAACTATAATCGTATCGTATAAGAGGCTGTACATTTAATCAGAGGATAAATTAAAGAGCTGAAGTTAAATGTCGTGAGTGAAAACAGAGGCTGAGTAGCTCATTAGCCTTTAGCATTAGCCTACATGCTAACTCACCCTGGTACGGTTTCATCAATGAATGCTCCCGCTTCAGATGCTCCGCGTTTCCGTCGGTTATGTCGCAATGGACTGGGCCGACCTCCAGGACCAGCAGAACCAGGAAAACTGAGAACCTACACATTTTAATCAAACAGCCCGGGGAACTCTCATAACAACCCTCCTCTCCAAACGCCATGAACCAAACAGGTCCGTCCTCTATTGTCGTTCGGAAGGAAATCACCCGTGGCTGGACAAAAGCTCCTCCCCCGACCGGACCCGGGACCGAACTCCTGCGGGTCAGACTGTTAAAATAATACACACACGAATAGAAACAGTTTAGATATTATATGACATGATTTAGCTCAACATAATAAAATGACAGCAGTGATAAAAGCCTGGTTTCCACACGGAGGATTTTGACAAACGGAGGGAAACGGATCAACCAATCAGAGGGGAGCACATCACAAATTAAGCCAATCACGTATTACAAATATTGGCCGCGAGATGGTGACAAAGTGCAATGAATAAAGTCGTTTTTCTCAGCAGTTGATACTTCTTTTTCAGTTTAAACTGTTTTCTTTACCAGTGTTAGCTGTAGGTATTTCAAACAGCAGAAGTTCATTGTCTCTTACATCATAACATTTATCATTTTATTTCTCTGTAAATTCAGCCTCTGTTCCTTTTCTATAAAATGTTCTATGATCCTATCCTACCAAGTAGGCGTCTTTACCACAGACTTGAACCAGGAAATGTTGAAATTATGTCAAACTGAAACAAGGAAATGCCGTGAGTGTGATTTTGTCCCACCCCCGGACACCGGTGGGACAAAATCTAGGCATTTATCCAATTATAGTCGAGTTTGGAGGCAATGAAAAAAAAAACTGCACTTTATCCTCTTGAAACAGAGTAAAAAAAAATTGTTTTTGACATTTTCCATTAAATTGTTGCTTCCTTTGCAGTGGACATAACTTATTTTTTTCTACAATAAAACTCGGAAAGTCTTGTCCTGAAAAGAGGACTCGGGGTCTCAGAAGGATGTGGTTCCACGTGAATGTATGAGGAATGAAACAACATAATAAATCAGCTGATTTATGATGAGGAGCTGATTCTGAACAAACTCATCTAATAGATGAATGTGTTCCAACACAGAAATTTTAACATAACCAAACATATTTGACTATTGAATTTTTAACATTTTAGGGGAAGTTGAGTTTGCTTTACAGTCTGAGAGAAATCACCACTGGTATTTAGAGAATTTAGTTCATTAAACCAAAACAGGTTAAAAAAAAAAAATATATATATATATATATATATATATATATATATATATATATATATATATATATATATATAAGTGAAAATAAAAAAAAAACTGAACCCAGAGAACCCACATCCCTGTTTGGCTACAACTGAACGAACCTGACCGTAAATGTCAGCTGTGACTCAGTCGACAGCAGAGAATCCATTATAGCAGGTTTTACTGGACGGAGGCAGATGTGAACCTGTTGGGTTCAGGGTTTCTATGACGATGATTCTACTGACACTGTTAGGATCCAACATCTAAACTACCATGGTCAAAGTACAGACTCTAATGTAAGATGTGGACAAATGGGATGAATTTTTTCCATATGTTGGGTATTTTACTACAGATTTAACCCATACAGACCCAAACAACAAATACAACTACATACTGATGTGCAGAGGTGGGAAGTAACACAGAATAATTATTCTGTTACTGTACTTAAGTAGATTTTGTATGCACCTGTACTTGACTGGAGTATTTATTTTTCTGGAAACCTTAGACTTTTCCTCCCTACGTTTGTTCAGAAATATCTGTACTTTATACCCCTTACATTTATATAAATATCTGTACTTTATACTCCTTACATTTATATAAATATCTGTACTTTATACTCCTTACATTTATATAAATATCTGTACTTTATACTCCTTACATTTATATAAATATCTGTTCTTTATACTCCTTACATTTTGTTATGTCCCAGTTGGTGGTCTAGGTTAAGGACAGTAACATTATACCCAAAAATGTCAAAAGAAAATGGAGAGATGGTTGTAAAAATGAACTGAGAGCTTTAATTAACAAAAAATGATCCAAATAACAGAAAACACAAGGAAAGAGACTTGGTGGTGCCAAAAGAAAGAATACAATAAAAACACAATCTACAATAAAGAACAGACTGAATGAAACAAAAATCTTCCTACTCTAAAACAAAGAAAATCACAACATGTGGCACTCACCTCCTAGGCTAGTGTGAATAACAGAAAAAGATTGCCTACAGGTAAATGTATAGGGTACCCCAGCACTAGTCTACCCTTCCCCTGGTACAAAGTAAAACAAATACAAACTGGTTGTGCAGCAGTGTCTGGTGGAGCATGGCAGAATGAGAAAGAGAGCGATTGCTGGCAACACAGGTGATTTATATATGGAGGTGCTGGTGATGATTGGCTGGAGGTGATTGGAGACCCAACTGGTGGTGAGAGGTGGAAGTGGCTGGAGTATGGCATGGCATGGGGCTGAATGAATGGGCTGGACCTGTGAATTGAGTGACAGCAGAGGACAAGGAGCAGAGGGGAGAAAACAGACAAAGACAACAGACAAAAATCCCCCCATAGCTAATGACGTAACAATTTATATAAATATCTATACTTCATACTTCTTACATTTCTTACCCCATATTTATTAGTTTTAATCTCAATTGTGCCATTTTATCTCATAATTCATTTTAATTTTTTCCTTACAATTTTGACTTTCTAATCTTAGAATTTTGAGTTTTTATCTCATATTTCTGATTTCTTTTTATCTCAAAATTGTCCAAAATTTTTTCTATCTCAATTGTGCACCCCCCCCCCCCTAATTTTTCCTATTTTGTTTGTCCATATGCACTAAACTGAGTAACTGTGACCTGATAAAAAGTATTTTCTACACAGGAACTCACTTTTACTGGCTTAATTTTTGGATACTTTTGAAACTTTTAGGATGTTTCCTGGTTAAACAATTATTTCACCCATGGCAAAAAAAAAAAATGCAGTTTTACTTTTTACTTTTGTACTTTACTACAATTGAGTTAGTTAGAACTTCCTGTCTGTCTTCTTCCCGGTCCATCCTTGCGCTGAACACATGACTGGACTGGACCCAGTGGAACCATCTGCACCACCTGATCCACATCAGGAACGGTGTGACGGTCTGGGTCCACATAAGTTTGGGGGCTGGGGTCATCTGAGTGTCGCAGGGGCCCCTGGGAGTTGGATGTTCAGATGGCAGCCTGTGACAGGAAGGTCAAGCACTTAAAAACCCACGTCCACTGGGACAATTTACACCCAGAATCTGGGTCATGAGAGGATGAGCCCCCCCCTCCAGAGAAAACACACAGTGTATTTATGGAAGTGCAGGAGGTTTTCTGTGTGGCTTCATTCAGTTAAAGAGTCAATGTGTTTCTAACCCGGTCACCATGTCCATGTGGGTCCCATGTGGGTTTGTCCCTGGTTTCCATGGTAACCCCACATGTCCGAATCAGAATTAAAATCAGAATTTGTTTATTGTCATTGTGCCAAATGTATTTAATATTCTAATTTACAGCTCAAGCTGATGAAATAGAAAAGACAAGAGTTAAAAACAAACTGTGTGATTTATTCATTTATTTATTTACTTTACATTATTCCACACGTGTGCTTTTTTCAGACACTTGTTGCTTCGTAAGGGCCTCTGTGGGACCCCCGATGGACCTCCTGTTTCCATGGTGACCCCATTCTCCATCTGTCCATCTACTGGACCACAGGGGTCCAGACCAGGGACCTCAGTCCATCTACTGGACCACCAAGGGTCCAGATCAGGGTCCTCCTGTCATGACCTCTGCTCCAGTGACCTTTTCCCCAGTGCTCTCCACACTCACCTGGTCTCGCACTGCGCAGCTGCAAGCCGTTCCTAATCTGTGGCTATAAAAGCAGTAAGGCTTGCAGTTGCCAGTGCGGGACCATTCAGTATTGTCACCTCCATAACATGGACAGCTTCTGCCTTCTCCTCAATCACCATAACCCGGACATTCATCATCACCACGGACTCTGACCGTTTGCTCCCAGGTTTTGTCTGTCTTGTCTTCATGTTTCTTAGTTTTGTTATTAAATTATTTTTCCCTTCAGTAGTGTGCATTGGAGTCCTCCTTCACCTCACCCCGATCCGTGACACCTCCATCCATCTATGGATCCCATTCTGATTCATATGTTATGAAACCTGATCAATAGAGTGAGATGATTGATCATCTTTACTGTAAACCCTTCCTGTTACATCAGCAATACCATGACTTTAAATAGAAAGTGACCTGGTTTAGTCACAGTTGACGTCTGTTCCAGATCCGACCCCCGGCTTCGATAATCACATCCCACTGAAGGCTCATTAAAACACCTGCTGTTACCTGTTCACCCACACTGATGCAGGAACAGACCAACGGCCGGGAACACAACACCGTCCTGCGGTGCGTTCACTGACTGTCTGCTGACATAAACATAGCTCAGCCTTCAGCTCATGCAGAGAAACAAACAAATACAGAGAAACGTTCACAAGCAACATGTCACAACTACAACTACACAAGAAGCAGAGAACAACAAACAAAACAATCAATAAGATGAGTGAAAAGCAACAAAACATCATTAAATCCAACAGAAATGAATAAAAACAAACCAAATAATGAACAGAAATTTATATAATAACCAATAAGTGGTTCCAGGCATAGCAAACCCCACCCTTCACAAAGGTTTTACATCTATCAGTCTATACCAAACCTGCTGTTTTTAGGTAAAGTTCTTAACAACGCTCTGTTCCAACTGCTTCTTCTACTAAACAACTGCTTTGATGATTTGCAGTCAGCTTTCAGACCCTGCCCCCATCATACTCTGAGACTGCTCTGGTGAAAGTTACCAATGATGTCCGGCTGAACACTGACGCAGGTAAAGTGTCAGTCTTTGTTCTATTGGGTGTGAGTTTGACACAGGTTTGAGGACTGGGCAGACATCACTGCTCCTGCCCTGAAGTGGTTCATGTCCTACCTTAAGGACAGGAAGTATTGTTTTCTTTGTGTTAGACCAAAAGGAAGTGACCTGTGGGGGCCCCTCAGGGGTCTGTCATGGGACCTCTCTTGTTCAGTCTTTAGATGTTGGCCCTGGACCAGTTCATACACAGTAATAGCGTGTCCAGTGTGAAGATGACACCCAGATCTACATCTCACTGACAGTAGATGAACATGGAGCCTAAACCTAACCCTAACCGACCAACAGAACACTGTGTGGATGCAAAACACACCTTTTTACAGCTAAATTCAGAGCAGACTGAAGTCATTCTCTTTGGCAGTCAAAGTGTTCTCAGTCACCTGGAATATTTTCCTTTAAAAGCTAAAAATCAGATCAGAATTCTAGGAGTAATAATGGACTGAGACCTAAACTTTAACGACCACATTAAATCAAAAACATCATCAGCCTTTTGCCGTCTCAAACATACTGTTAGTATCAAAGGTTTAGTGTTTAAACCAGACTATATATATATATATATATATATATATATATATATATATATATATATATATATATATATATATATATATATATATATATATATATATATATATAAAGCTCTCATCAGACAGTTTGAGCAGGGAGGCATACTAGACACACACGCACCAAACCCCCTGTGGAGATCATCTTCTGGTCAGCAGGCTTAACGTATGCCTTGTGTTTGATTATGAGTTATTTATAGAATTACACACACACACACACACACACACACACACACACATATATATATATATATATATATATATATATATATATATATATATATATATAAAATGTAGAACAGGGGTTGTTGATTAATTTATGTTTTTTATTTATTATATGAAATATAAGTATTTGATGTTCCTTCTCTGGACATGTATAAATCATGTAGAACTATTGTATTCATGGGGGATGTACAATCTGTGACATAAAGTCATGTTTGTAATAAATTAAATAATTATGTTTGGTTTGAAATTTGAAGCTCCGCCCACTGTGAACAGTTAAGAAACAGCAAACGATGGCTATCTTTATTTTCCTACTGGGGAACCCTGAACCTAACCCTGACCCTGACCCTGACCCTGACCCTAACCCAGAGTCTGTTGCAGCAGACTATTGCTTGAGACGACACACATGCACATGCAACATTTAGGGATAATTTCTTCTGAGGTTTTCTTCCACAATCTAACAGTAAAACAGTAACTGAAATGTTCAGGTTGTTGTTACTGAGCATATTTGTGTTAGAAGTTCTGTTGGCATCTGTCTCCAGCTTCAATAGCGTACGCTGCTTTGGCAAATATGTTTGTATTTTGAAAATACAAGTAAATCACTGAAACACTGTTTAAAATATAAATTTTAGGTCATGCTTTATGAAGTAGTAAATGATCATGCTGATGTACATTAGTAATAAAGTGAATAAATATAATGTATTTGTTGTCTTAGTTTGGTACACTGCAGACACTCTTTACTTCCTGACGAAATTATGATCTGTCCATAAAATAAAGCCATTTTAAAATTTGTCTTGGCAATTTGCTGTTTTTGAAATATAATGTTGGTTTATCATGATATAATTACATATACTAAACATACAATAAAAAAATCATGTTAATTCAACAAATTTGAATCCTTTTTAACTAACATGAATTTTTGTTTTTCAGAAAACATGATATTAACACGTGCAACTGATGTACATGATTTTTTTAAATAGGTAAATCTGAAAGACTTTTTTTCAGTGTATATATACATAAACTTAATCTTTTCATTCACTAGCATTAATTCAACTCCATAGGTTTCACTGGTGAATCAATGTTGTAGAAGATGACAGTGTTTCCACGGTAACTACGGAGCCTGTGTATGTTCATATATGGTCAAATCTGATGAGCATGAACAGACAGTATTTACATGACTTATTGACATGTATTGATAGGATGAGTGTGTGGTTGATCTTGATGGCGTGTGTTCCGTCTCCTCCTTAACCTGATTAAAAGCTGCTCAGGAAGTTTATTTAATTGAATGGAGTGAATGAGTGGGTGGAGAAGTAACACTCGTCTGTCACAGGAGGTCTTCTTCTGCTTTTCATCTAGACTCTGATGGACATGGACTTAACAAAGACGGTAGACTTCAAGGAGAAGAAGAAAAGGAAACACAAGTATTCAGAAAATGCCTAATCTCACCCCCATTTTGTGCCAATCTCAAATTTCTATGGCAATCCCTTGTTGAATTAGAGCCAATAATGTGATTTTGACCTTTTGCAATATTGTGATAATTTCATTATATGTATATACGCATCAGTGCGTATAATATTATGATAATATATCCAGTATTGATAAAGTTATAGTGTGATATGTCTATGCTTGACACACACAAACAGTGATTTTGCAACATCTCACCTTTGACCTCCAGAGATCTCAAAAACTATTGGTCATAGGTGAAAACACCAATTATGATAATTGTAGAAATCATTCCGCATTATTTGGTACCAATCTGAAAGTTCTGTGTTTTTTTAGTTATAACCAATAATATATTTTTGACCTTTTAGTTAACTGTGACCTTGACCTTTGACCTTTACTCAAATGAATCATTGCATCTGATGTGCATTAGCTATATGTATATTACCATGTAATTTCACTATGATATGTCAAGTATTCATTGAGTTATAGCATATGTCTCTGCGGGGACTGAAAAGAAAAGAAAAGAAAAGAAAAGAGAGATCATGTGGAGGTGGGACAAAGTCACTGTTTTATTCTGAATAACATAATTCCTGTCCCACTTTAACAATTATGCAAATTTTTTAAATGATTTATTATTTTGTGTTTTTTCTTTCCCTTTTAATCAATTTTAATGCTTTTTTAAAAAACATTATGCTGATTTCTTGATTATTTATTATTATTTTGTGTGTTTTTCATTCTTTTTGGTTAATTTAATCCACTGCCGTGCGTATGTTTTGGTCTTCATAGGTCAAAGGTCACATGTTCAGATTATCAACAGGAAAATTCTGCCTTAAATAAAAGGAAATGCTGTCATTAAGGTTTTACTGATTTATTAAGTACATGAAGTGTTTTTTATTCTGTCTTGACGTATAAATAATGAGTTGAGGTTACGACACTTTCAGCTGCAAAAGGAAAAAACCCAATCATTTTCCATCTACATCTGTTACCATAGCGACACCTCTGAGCTAGGATCAGCATCAGGACTACGGCGGAGATGAAACGAAGGATGCGAAAAACACAAATATGTTCCAATGAATATGAATCTGATTCAACTTCAGATGAAACAGAAAAAGCCAACGCTTGAACATCTGCAGGTTTCAATTCAACTCAACTCAGACACTAACATTTGATCATTTTCACTCGTTTAAATCTATATTTATCACATGTTCTGACAGTTTTGGACAAACTGGAAAATCCAGAAAATCCATGTTTTTTTTCTTATTAATTCAACACTTTTATTTCTTCGTGAATACTTTTGGTTTCAGTTTAATTAACAGTAAAATGTTTTTAGATTTTTTTTCTCATAAATGTCTGATTTCAATCTCACTCAAAAACAAATTTTGGGCTTTTGTTAAAATTGACTTTAAAATGAAATGTTAAAAGTGAAGTGAAATGACTTTCATTAAAAATATTGTTTATATATTATTTTTTGGACTATATGTCAGAGGTTTTGTCATAGTTTGGCCGGGGGTGTGACTTATACAGTGTGTATCTCTTCCCTCCTCTTCTTTCAAACACTCACTCTTCAGTTTTCCTCTTGTATCTGTTAGATCTGTGACCTTTGACCCCTCGAAGGCATCCAAATCAAATGTTGACACATAGTATTTTACATTTCCTTCTCACAGTTTCTGGCTCATTAAATTTCATGAAGGCTTTCGACTTTCCTAATTTTAGATCTTACTCCCGTCTCCACCTATGATGGGATGTTGGTTGTCACGGTAACAGCAGCTGCGGATGTGGGTGAAAAGCTGAGAAGGGGCAGAACGTGGACAATCAAATGTACTGGACTTCATACTTACATAGATCTGAGAGGTTTTATGTCAAAAGATGGAAATATTCAGTTGTAGAACAGAAACATTTATTATTATCTTTGTTCGTTACATTTCCCATCCTTCATTTTCCACTTTTTCATAATTTAAGTTAACACATTCAGAGTTTATTCGATCATTCAAAACTTCTTTACGTGGAAAAAAAAAACAGGACATGGATCATCTGCGCTTGGACACAGACGGGATCATCGACAATAAATAAAAGTCCAATAGAAAAATATCCACAGGTTCTTGAACGGAGACAAACGGCGTGTGTCGGAAAGAACCTGGAAAATACGTCCAAGTGGATCTGAAAGAAAAGTGCTTGTGCTTCAGTTGAGGAAGAACTCACAGTTTGTTTTCAGAGAATAAACCACAGAAAGAAAAAGGATCCAACCGTTCCAGAGGCTGAAGGCCAAAAAAAAACACCCACGGAAAAAGGGAATAATCAATCCATTATTTAGACAAAATATGGAAAATACAAAATAATTCAGCCATAATTCAGAGAAAATACCACTTAAACCACCTGTGATTTTGAGAAAATATAGGAAATATTAAATAATTCAGCCATTGTTTTGAGAAAATATGAAAACCACTGAAATATTTGGTGAAGATATGGTCAATACTATCTAATTAAGCCATTATTTATAGAAAATACCAATTAAACCACCTGTGATTTAGAGAAAATATGGAAACTACTGAATAATCCAGTAGTTATTGAGAGAAAATACCCAATAAACCACCTGTTATTTGAACTATGGAAAATACCTAATTATTTAAAGAAAATATGGAAAGAACTTTATAATGCATCTGTTATTTAAAAAAATATATGAACCCCCTCAAAAAAATATTCCGCCTATTATTTAGAGAAAATATGGATAATACTAAATAACCCAGTTGTTATTTAGAGAATATATCCCATAAACCACCTGTTATTTGGAGAAACTATGGAAAATACTGATTTATTGTGAGAAAATATGAAAATTACTTTATAATCAACCCATTATTTAAAGAAAATATGGAAAAAATGAAATAATAAGTCATTATTTAGAGAAAATATGCAATAAACCACCTGTTATTTGCAGAAAATATGGAAAATGCCAAATTATAATTCTGAATGAATAATGTTTCTATGGAGGGGTAATAACTACATGTGGGCGGAGCCAAAACTACATGTGGGTGGAGCCAAGGGGAGGTTAACATTTGCTTCAAAACAAATGACAATAATGGACTCCAAATTTCTATGTTTATAGGCAATTTCTTATACTTTCAGGAAAATGTATTTGTAAATTATAAAAATTGAGTTGAGTAAATATGAATATTTATGCAGTGGCACAGTTTAGTGTCATCATTCTGGGTTCAATTTATAAACTCTATAAATAAACCATATTCTTATAATATTTGTCATATTCTAAACAAAGTGTTTACAATTCATGAATGCATATATTTATGCAAAATACATTTGAATATAATGTTAATATTATTTGTATGATGTAAATAATATAAATAAATAATTAATTTGATATTTTCTTTGGTGTCCATCTGGGACGCTGACATCTGTGTCCTTTAACAATTATTGGGTAATAAAATTTAAGGTCAAAATACGGAAGCCAATCTGTTTCATAAGATTTTGATGTTAATACATTTTGAATTTTAAAAAAAATTCAAATGTACAAATTGAGTTGCCAAAAATTCAACAGGAAAAAATTTCACCTGCAAAAAATGTATCCGAAATTCATCCAAAAACATACGAACCAACAGGGTTTTCTCCAGTTTCCTCCCACCATCCAAACACATGCATTGATAGGTTAATTGTTTAATCTAAATTGTCCATAGGTGTGAATGTGAGAGTGATTGTTTGTCTATATATGTTCAGCCCTGAGATGAACTGGAGACTCATACAGGGTGTACCCCGCCTTCACCCATTGTAGCTGGATTAGACCCCCAATGACCCCTGTGAGGATAAAGCGGGTTCAGATGACGAGTGAGTGAGTGAGCGAATTTCAGTGCAAAAAAAAGTATTATTAAATAGAATGGGTTTTAAAATTCAAAATCTGATCAAATAAATGTACTTCTATATTAGCCTCCTAGGACCTGGCGAACACGTATGAGGACTTCACATTTTCTGTTGTTTAGACCACAATGACATATTTATCTCTGCCAAGGAGATGATGTTTTTGCCAGTTTGTCTGTCTGTCTGTTACATAGCAAGAAAACAAAAAAAATATGGATGGATCTTGATGAAATTTATAGGGTAGATTGGTAATGGGGGGAGATCTGGAAATGATTAGATTTTGGTGGTGATCCAGTGGGGGTAGAGGGGGGGGTCAAGGTAACTTAAAAACCTATGGGAGGATTTTGAGGTCTTGGGGGTGTCACTAGGAACAAATGTTTACATTTTGGTGTTGATCAGAAAGAGATCCTGGATTCTGGATCAATTTGAAATTTTACATTGCGGTAAATTGAGAATAAATTTCACTTCAGACAAATTTGTAATTCTGGGGGAAAAAAAGAATTGTTGTATTTTTTTGGTCCATCTGTGACACATTAGTTTTAGATATTTTCATCTAAAAATGTTTCCCTTTGAGTTTCAGATGCATTTAGACCTTTATGATAATGTGTAATAGAAACTAGTCTGGTTCTAAAATTAGGAGTCAAACAGTAGTGGGCGGTCCAGCTGTGACCACGCCCATCTGTACCCTAGCCCTGTGGGAATAAGCCCCTCCCACAACCCCCCCACCCCCCAGGTCACCTGTATGATCAGGCGGTTCAGTGAGTTCTGGGTCAAACAAGGCTGGAGGAAGAAGGTTCTAGAACATGAGTAGATGAAGGCTGTCGGTGGTGACACTGTTCGAATAATAACGGAACAAACAACAGAACCACGAGAACATCCAACTGCAGAACCGTGAAATATAGTGGAAAAGGAACAGAATTACAGCCCACTCCATTTAACCCTGAAACACCAAACGTATCATATTTGATACATGAGTTTTGAAGCCTTCTACATGAGCAGTGTGACTTTTTTTAAATGAATTCAGATACATGCAGTACACAGATAATCCACCAGGGGGAGGAATTAATTTACTATAAGACTGTCATTAATGAGATAATTTGATAATTTTCTGTTTAAAAAGTGCTGCATATTAAATGTATTGGATGGTAGAGAAGGTAAGAAGTAACTAAGTACAAGTACTTTGTTACTGTACTTAAGTACATTTTCTTAGGTATCTATACTTGACTGTATTTAGTATTTATTTTTCTGGAAACTTGACTTTTCCTCCCTACATTTGTTCATAAATATCTGTACTTTATACTCTTACATTTATATAAATATCTGTACTTTTTACTTCTTACATTTATATAAAAATATCTGTACTTTATACTCCTTACATTTATATAAATATCTGTACTTTATACTCCTTACATTTATATAAATATCTGTACTTTATACTCCTTACATTTATATAAATATCTCAACTTTATACTTCTTACATTTATATAAAAATATATGTACTTTATACTCCTTACATTTATATAAATATCTGTACTTTATACTCCTTACATTTATATAAATACCTGTACTTTATACTCCTTACATTTATATAAATATCTGTACTTTATACTCCTTACATTTATATAAATATCTGTATTTTATACTCCTTACATTTATATAAATATCTGTACTTTATACCCTTTACATTTATATAAATATCTGTACTTTATACTCCTTACATTTATATAAATATTTGTACTTTATACCCCTTACGTTTATATAAATATCTGTACTTTATACTCCTTACATTTATATAAATATCTGTACTTTATACTCCTTACATTTATATAAATATCTGTACTTTATACTCCTTACATTTACATAAATATCTGTACTTTATACTCCTTACATTTACATAAATATCTGTACTTTATACTCCTTACATTTACATAAATATCTGTACTTTATACTCCTTACATTCTCAGAATAGACTTTTTTTAAACTGAATGATTTGTTTGTTTCTGTTGCCTTGACATTTATATATATTATTTTGATTTTATTTACCTGCCCCCAGATGTTTTTGTGGGTTATCTGTCATGTACCTGATCCACTTCTGGACTGTGGTCAGACAGAAACTTAGAGGGTTTTTCCAGGTTAAATAATTATTGTTTCATTTATTACAAAAGAAATGAGTTTTCTTTTATTACAGTCTCCTTCATCAGCCTGTGAATCCATCTGAGCGCTGTATTAACGGCTGTAGTTTAATCACTTCTGTTCTATGATTCTGGTGGCTGGTTCTTTATGGTTCTCATCCTCAGAGTGACTCACTACTTCCTCTAATGGTCACATAAAAATCCCTCGGCCTATTAGTGGAAATACATTAGCATCTTTGGCAGAACTTTGTAGATCTTTATTCCAAACACTAATAATAATTTTCTGTGTTTTTTCACATGACTTAATAAATCACATTATGTTAAACTGACCTGTGGTGGAATTATATTTAGCTACAGTACCAGTTACACAGCTACTTGTGTGAAAAATACTCTGGTAAAAGTAGAAGTAGGTATTATGGGATGTTCTGATTGTTGCTAAATTCATGTTTGTTAATCCCTGGTTCAGACTAAACTGTGACATTTCTGACCTTGTTTGGATTCGAACAGATCTGTCGCTCAGATTTTGACAACACAAATCAACAGAAAACAAAGCTAAGCTAACAGTACTTTTTCACACAAGTAGCTGTACTTCTACTTAAGTACAGAACGTGAGTACTTTGGATGGTACGATGATGTTCTGTGGGAGGAGACGGGACCGTGACACCTTTTGTTAACACTATGCGCAAAGGTCTGACAGTCAAAAATGAAAGCGATGTGTAATTATTATTGATCATAATTTTTTTCAGAATTTCAATAAAATATTTTCTTTACAAAGTAAATTAAAATTCAAACATTAATATTCTTTTATAATCAAGGTCGTCCTACAGTATATCCAGGTTAATATGGTATTTGAGCATTGAGACCTGATGTACTGAATATGATACAAAATTTGATGTCATTCATGGAAATTCATGGAAGGACCAAAAAAGGCTCCAGTTTCAAAGAACTGAAATTTTTTGTCAGTGATTAAACGGTTGAGTCTTTACAGGGTTAAATGAAAAACTAAAGCTGTTTGGGTCTTTTAAGACACACCCTCAAGAACACGTTTGTCAAATCTATCATCTCTGCTTCGTACCTCGGACCAAAAACCGGAGCATCGTATTAGAATCAAACAGGTGGAGGTTATGGAATATCAAAGAGCTTTGGCAACAAAAACGCTTCATCGACTCCTTGACCAAGTTATTCGTCACATCTCATGATGCAAAAATCTTCTGAAAGCACCAACGAAGTTCGGAGTTTCCCACAAGATGACCTGGAGTTCTCAAACAGACACAGACCTCGAAGATGACTACAGGTGTGGCAGTGGTTGATGTGGTTTCACCAAAAAAACCAGCATCAGAATCCCAGAGACCAGCCCGGGTCCAGACCACTGGCCCGGGTCCAAACGACTGGCTCGGGTCCAGATCACCAGCCTAGGTGTAGACCACCAGTCCAGGTCCAGTCCCCCAGCCCGGGTCCAGTTCTCTGACCTGGGTCCGGTCCAGCCAATCAGTTCAGGTCCAGTCCACCATTCCCTGCCGCCATTACTGCCTTAGTCCCGCCCCCATGAAGTCCCATGTTGGCCTTGGTGGGTGGAGTTTGGCATCCATCAATGTGAAGGTCGTCATGGTTGAGACGCGACGGAGGAGTGGGCGTGGTCACAAACAGGACTCATGGGACTCGGTGTCGGTGTGCAGAGACCGCTGCTCCTGCTCCAGGTGAGTCCCGTTGTGAAGGACGGAATACCTAGAACAAACAGAAGAGAACCATCAGTTGGAGCAACATCTACCAGGTCCAGATGGAGAACCCGTTTATTTTCCCCCAAATGATGGAAGAACCTGAACTGACAAATGGCCTCCAAAAAACAAAACAATTTACAAAAAAAACCCAAAAAGCCATTTGGAAGCTGAGTTTGGAAACTTCTGAATACTCAAATACTTCCTAATACATTGTAGTACTTTATAATATGTTGTAATACTTTCTAATATGTTCTAGTATTTTCGATTCTATTACTTTCTAAGACATTCGAGCACTTTCTCATAAATTTTAGTACTGTCTATTATGTTCTAGTACTTTCTAATATGTTTGAATACCTTTGGTTCTAGTACTTTGTAATGCTTTGTAGAACTTTCTAATATGTCCTAGTACTTTCAGTTCTCGGACTTTGTAATGTTTTAATACTTTCAAATATGTTCTAGTACTTTTGGCTCTATTACCTTCTAAGACATTCTAGTACTTTTCATAAATTTTAGTATTTTCTAGTACTTTCTAATATGTTTAAATACTTTTAGTTGTAGTGTTAGGTAATATGTTGTAGTACTTTCTAATACATTCTTGTATTTCTGATGCATTAAAGTACTTTCTAATACATCCTAGGACATTCTATAATCTATATGTGAGTTTATGTCATGATTTATTCCAGTTCCACGCAGAATTATTTTGTCGTTGTTCCAAACTTTTTGGATGGAACAGGTTTTTAGTCTAAATCTGTTCAGCTCTCGTCACATTTTTGATTTGGAAACATTCCGACTTTCAATCATAAATGTTCTGATATGGACTTTTATTTGCGTTCCCTGTAACTGACGGAAACGTCCAGCTTCTATTCTGGGTTTTGTGCCGTTCACTTTATTGCTTCTCCAACTCCTGTTCACGAGTTGTTGTTGTTTTTTTTGTTTTGGGGGGAAAACTGGGGGCTCATTAGGGATCTATATATGAAATGTCGCGTTTGGTGTTTGATGGTTGTTTTTGACTTATTGAATGGTTGTGAATCACTGCATGTATCATAGAACTGAATTTGGAGTCCTTCTGAAGGTCCTCAGCTGATGCGTGCCAGCTCAGACCTTCTCCAGACCACCCACCAGTTTGGCACCAGCCCTTGCAGAAGGTAGAACAGATGGTGCTCAACAGGCTGGAGGTTTGCATTTGTTGAAGAAACACCTATTGGTGATTCTGAACCCGCAGAAACGCAACAACGTCTGCTTCACAAATGTCATCCGTCACATTCTCATAACATCCTGGTGATGTAACAGAGCTGGGGCTTATGGGAAAACAGTCTGAGGGGAGGAGACGGAGGGGAGGTGCCGAAGATTAGACATTAACGGGCGCATTAAGGAGCGAAAGACGAGCAGGTGCAGATGGAAATGGGTGATCGGAAAAGCTTTTATGTCGTAAAAAGCATTGGTTTTACTGAGCGATAAAAGTCCAGCTGACGAAGCCGAAGAACCGCCGCTACCGTTGCCACTGCTGCCTCAGCTGTTCTATTCTGGTTCTTAAAGGGTCCATTTGTTCCAGTTATGTCAACTTAAAAAATGATTTGGAAAAAACATACATATGTATATACAAATACACGCCTAAAGATGGTTGAGTTTCATAGTGTCTTTTTGTGTTATATTCATTTGTTCAGAGGTGGGAAGTAGAAGTACTTTGTTACTGTACTTCAGTTGACTTTTTTTTTTAAGTATCTGAACTTTACTGGACTATTTATTGTTCTGGTGACTTTTGACTCCTTATATTTATATAAATATCTGTACTTTATACTCCTTACATTCTCAGAATATACTCATTACTTTTTCAAACTAAACAGATGTGACAGTATAAAAAATAAAAATCACTTCAGAGGATTGGAATGATTGGAGAGAAATTATGACTATATATCTCATGATTGTGACTGTTTATCGCATACTTTTGACTTTCATTTTTGTTTTTTTAATGTTATAATTATGCATCTTTAAATTAGTTTTTAAACTATTTTAACTGTTTATTTTATTATTATTTTTAAATCCGTTTTTAAGCTGTTTTTTTTTAGCACTGCAGCTCACTTTTATTCACAACACATTTATTTATTTATTTACAGGGCTAAGCTAACAGGGCTAAGCTAACACAGGGGAATACTGGTTTTACTGTGGCCAGTTTAGATCCAAAAACAGAGCTAAGCTAACAGAGCTAGGCTGACAGAGGGGATTAGCGGTTTTACTGCTACTCTTTTAGTCCAAAACAGAATTACGCTAACAGAGCTAAGCTAATGTGGCTATAATTTAAACTCTCAGACCGTGTTCTTTTATTAACTCTTTAAATGTCTGTAATTTTGAGTTGAACTAAACTTGTTGGTTCCATAAAACAGATGAAAACATGAGATGGATCCTGGTCCAGTCTGTGGGTCCAGAGTTTTGGTTCCATGGTGGTTCTAGTTCAAAGTGACCCCTACTGGTCAGGATCTGGACCAGCAGGACTACATAAACCTGCCTCCTGTTAACGCATCCATGATGACTGTGTTTCCTTTAAACATCCGTCGCTGCTGAATTTCTAACCTTCTGATTGGCCGCTGAGGGGAAGAGGCTCAACTTAATGGACGGGTGGCTGTAAATTGTTGCGACAGTTTGATGAGGCTGAGGAAAACAGTCCTTGGAGGCAGAGGTGAAACCAATAAGTTACTGAGCACAGGATGGGAGATGCCCCAGAGGCTGATGGGAAAGTCAGGGAGGACGTCCCACAGGGAAAGATCGTCCAAAAGGGGGCGGGACCTATCAGCTGACAGTTGATTTATGACAGTTTGGGACATTCAAGGTCTGCTCTAAGGAACATTTGAGTGTGTTTTTTAGAGGAGTTCACTTTGTTCACGGTCAGAAATAAAAACATCAGTGACTCAGTAGTTTTATTATTTATATTCATATTTGTTCACATCCTGCTTCATTTCTTTAGTATTTATTAGTGTCTGTTAGAACAGACTGAACCTTACTGTGTCAACAGATGAAAATAATCCCTGTTTTCCAGAGGTGGGAACTAGCTAAGTAAAAGTACTTTGTTACTGTACTCAAGTAGAATCTTTTAGGTATTTCTTCTTTACTTGAGTATTTATTTTTCTGGAAACTTTTGACATTTCCTCCTTGTATTTGTTCAGAAATACATGTACTTTATACTCCTTACATTTGTATAAATATCTGTACTTTATACTCCTTACATTTATGTAAATATCTGTACTTTATACTCCTTACATTTGTATAAATATCTGTACTTTATAGTCTTTGCATTTATATAAATATCTGTACTTTATACGCCTTACATACCTGACAATATGAAAAATAAAAGTCACTCCAGAGTGAAAATCAGTGGATGAAAGAAACTGGGACTTTTATTCATTATAATTATCTCCTAATTTTGTTTTTCTCACAATTATGCATTTTGTAAATCTCTTTTTGATATTTTTAACAGAACTGTGCTTTTTTTTTTTTTTTTTTTTTTTTTTTTTTACATCATATTTCTGACATTTTACCTCAACACCCCCCCCCCCCCCCATTTTCCCACATTTCCTGCCCATACTCACGAACTGAGTAACTGTGACTTGATCAAACACATTTTATAACTCACTTTTAAAAGGTTTATTTTTAGATAGAGTTGAAACCTTTAAGTTTTTTTCCTGGTTAAATAAGTATTATTTCATTCATGGTAAGGTTGTACTTTACACAGGAGTAGCTGTACTTCTACTTAAGTACAGAATGGGAGTACTTTTACCACCTCTGTTTATATTCATTTTTATAAATGCCCTGTTTCATATCTTTAGTTTTATTAGCATCTGTTAGAATAAACACAACCTTATTTTGTCAACAGATGAAAATAACCCTCATTTTCTGCTTAATGGTTTCTGTTATTTAATAAACTGTGAAAAAAAACCTCATACATTTTTATTATTAATCCTATTAAACACTAATTAAAACAGCTGTGAAGCAGGCGATACTCAGTGTTCACCAGTGTCACTGAGACAAGTTATAGAAGGAGAAAATGTGTTCAAGAAACAATTTTCTGGTGTAAGATAAAGTCCTTTCTTTGTGACAGATCTGCTAAAAAACAAAAAAACAAATATCCTGATCAAACCAGACTAAGACACGAGATACATGGTCTGGAAATAATCCACAGGCAGAGCTCCAGCCTAGGGCAGAGATTTGTTTGTTTGTTTCTTTTCCCTGTTCGCTTTTATGTCTTATATTGTTGGCATACTCTGTTTGTACACATTTTATATATATATATATATATATATATATATATATATATATATATACACGTATATATGTATGTACATCAAACTGTTCTGCACATAATACGCCAGAGCTACACCCAATAATCAGAGCAGAGGTGTTACAACAAAACAATTATTACATCATTAATGACTAAATCAATATGACACTCAATATCACAAAGCAGTTACATAACTAGTATCTATCCCACTTATATTAGATAGAACAGAACAGAATAGAATAGAATAGTATGAAATAGAACAGATCAGAAGCAAAAAGAACAATTATTACATGATTAATGACTAAATCAATATGGCATTCAAGATTACAAAGCAGTTATATAACTAGCCCACTGTTTTAACATATATAGAATAGAAGTGAAGAGAACAGAATAGAATAAAGGTATTCTCTGCATTTTCTGTGTTCTTCAGTTCTTTCATTGTTTTAGTTTTAATTGGAAGATTATTGTGATCTTGAAATATTAAAGTATTCATAAAATAAATAAATTTTATTGTTTTTTATCACTCAAAATAAATGTCATAATCATGGAAGCCGGTAGACTGTACACCTGCTAAAACACCATCCATTTGTCGCAACTTTCAACCACAGTAAAGCCAAGTATGGAGAAATACAACAAAAAAACTGGTGATGAACCTGGACCCGAATACACAATGCATGGACCTAGAGTGTGGAAAAAGAAATAAAAATACAAAATATATATGATAAAGTTCCACAGGGTCAAAGGTCAACCGGGCCTGGACTGTTTTTGCTTCACATTGAATTGAATTGTTTATTGATCCACATCAGCTATCACATCAAAGATGAGTGCTGTTCTACCTGTGGTCATCATTTCACAGACATGCATTCATACCTCATACAGCACAAACAAAACATAACATAGAAGGGAAATAAAATTTGCTTCTTGAAGTTGGTTATATTCTTTCCTGTTATACCAAAGTCATAGTACTCTCAGGACTTTGGACAGTCACAACCAAGGTAAAGCTATAGTCTACTTCTATAAAGAAAAGGAAAAGAAAAGGAAAGAAAACACTCAGGTCACACATTATGTAAACAGATACAATTTCAATTTGATTTTAAAGGCTTTCTTACTTGTTTCATTAACCACAAAACATGGTAAAGAATTCCATGCTACCATTGCTCTATAATGCAATGTTCTCTGTCCAGCGCCTGTTCTATAAGTAGCCAACAAAAATCTTCTCTCTGATGACTGTCTTATGTCTGTTACAAGAAAACACAAAATTATTATACAAACAAACAGGACTTCTTGTTGTTATGATGTTTCTTACAAAGCTAACAAGAGAATAGTGTAACCTTTCTTTAATTGATAGCCAGTTCAATTTATCAAACATTTCAGATACTCTAGTTCTCTTTGAACAATTAAGCGCTAAACGGGCAGCTTTATTTTGAGCTACCTGCAGCCTATTAAGATTGTACTCAGTATTAGACCATGTCACTGAACAATAATCCATATGTGAAAGAACTAGAGCCTGTGTTAATTGTTTAACCAGACAGCCTGGTAAGTATTTCCGACAATGTCTGATTACATCCATCCCCTTACCCATCTTCTTAACTATTTCATTTATATGACCAGGTCATTCAGCTGTCAATCAGCACACCAAGTAGCTTTACTTCAGTGACCTGTTCTATTTGTTTGTCATTTAGTTTTAACTTCAATTTTGGCTCTTCTCTTCGTCCCCACTTAGAGCATAGCACTATGCATTTTGTTTTTTCTATGTTAAGAACTAGTTTATTTAAGTTGACCCATTTTCTTATCAATACAAGCTCTTCATTTAATACATGTTCAAGCTCTGTTGCAGTTGACGCTGCTGAGTAGATGGTTGAGTCATCAGCATACATAGCAATGGAAGCATGGTTTAAAATGAGAGGTAAATCATTTGTAAATATTGAAAATAATAATGGCCCCAAACAACTCCCTTGCGGGACTCCATAGCTCATAACCCTCATTTCTGAAAACCCACCATTAAAGTATACACAGTATTTCCTATTTGTAAGGTCACTGATCCAATCAGTGTACCAGTGGATCAGTGTAAAGGTAAGAAAAAGCAAGTGTTCTCTTCCTTTTAGATCACATAGAACATTTGGAAATGGATCACATCAGTAATAAGTGTCTGACTGAGGTGAATCCCCAAGCATGAAAGGGAAGCTTTTTTTGTTTGTTTGTTTCTTTTTAATAAATGTGGATTTTTTTCATTTTAGATGTCAAAAAGTATTAGCGGCTCCCAGTGTTTTCTTTTCCATAGAAACCAGGTGCAAATGACTCTTTCGGTGTTAAAGGTTGCCAACCCCTGCACTAGGCTAATGTGTCACCCAGCTTATGACAAACACATTAAGTGCAGATATATTCACTTCTTTCTTGAGTCTATTTGCTCATGAAAAATGAAACGCAATATAGATTAAAAATGGATCTCTAATCATGATTAATCAAAATGAATCCAAAGCAACCCTGTGATGAATCTGATTAAAAAAACTTAATTGTTTGACAAAAAATCTGACAGAAAAAACCCCACAGATGAACAGCCGACAGGATCAGAACAACGTCAGGAAAACATTAATAATAAATAACAACAACATTGTCAGAGACAGCAGACCTCCACCAAGGGTTGATTTTTCATTCACACATGACATAATGGAGCCACAGGTTTTGACTCATCTGATGTCAGAAGGTGAGATGATGTGAATGAAAAAAACCTGTGAGATTCTATCTTGTCTGAATCCTGAGATATATATTACTACTGATGTGTTTTAGTTGTTGACCTTTAGTGTGACCTTGACCTTTGACCTTCATTGCTCAAAATCGAATGGGTTTTTCCTTAACCTATTATCTATCATTCCTGAAAGTTTCATCAAAATCTGTTCAGAACTTTTTGCGTAATCCTGCGGACAGACAGACAGACAGACAAACAGACTCAAATGTTATACCTCCTTGGCCGAGGTAATATTAATAAAGTCCATTATATAAAACGTGTGTCATATAAACAGCTCATGTCCACAGTGGAGCTGAAATGAGTAGTAGATCTGCTGACAAATGAACATGTGACCATGCGACTGCGGTGGATGGAGTTTCAACACAACACATAAGTCCATTAATGTGACAGACTGACATACATATGTGTGTGTGTGTGTCTCATTCTGAACCAGTCCAAATGTGGGTCCAAATTCCGGTTTAACTGACACTACCATCTGTAACACAGCACATGGCCATTACAGCATGTGTGTGTATCTGTGTGTGTGTTTGTTTATGCATAACCCCATTTGAACATGTCACACTGAAACCTGCTGTGAAAACTACAGTAGAGCTGTTGTAATATTTATGAATATTTACAGATCGACATCAGATAAACAGCATGTGAACCACAGGGGGTCCTGGGGAGCCATAGACACCCCACCCCCTCCCAGTGAAACGTGAGCTCCCGTTAAAGGGATTATCCAGAGTAAAATTCATTTTAGCTCATTTTTAGATGATTGGGATTACATAGGTTGAGTTAACATCAAAATCACACCATTTGGATGTACATTGAGAAGTTTTTATTTTGCAGCTTTGAACCAAACTGTGTCAGAATGGAAGTGATTAAGGCATGTGTTTTTGCCGACACAAAACTCTATTTTTAGACCTCTACTAAAGTTCTAAACAACATCACACTTACGAGGTAGTAAGTAGAGGGTCCCTAAAGGCAAACTTAAGTGCCCTGAGGTCTTTATGTCATTGGACAGTGTGTCCAGTTACCAGTGTGTCCAGTTACTGATCTCCATCCAGTACCTTTCTGGATGCAGAAGTCATCTTCAGGAGGAAGTCCGTAATAGTAGATTGCCGAGTGCAGAGTTACACGCTCTGGAAATTCACAATTTCGTTACATTCTATTTTAAAAACAAGTCCTAGTCCTAGACCTAGTCCACATGGGACCACTTCTGTAGACCAAAACAGACCTTCATGTATTTTTGTGTATTTTGTGTGAAATTTGAGTACAAACCTGAGACAGAACAGTCGACTGAGTATTTTAATCATGATTCATCAAAATTAATCCAAAGTGTAATTAATCTGATAAAATATTTCAATAATTTGACAGCCCATAATTAATTTCACTAGAGCATATACAATCGATATATATTTTTTTGTGGTATGTTACATATTTGCGACAGTAGGTGTTAAGGGCTTAAACTCAGACCTTTAATGTCTGTCTATTCCTTACATTTGTTTCTGCTGACATTCACTGATGAACATGATTTCACTGATTTTCCAGCTGCATTCTTTCATCTCTTGGGGTTCCCATAAGTGATCCAATCTCCAATCCCCTACACACACACACACACACACACACACACACACACTTCAGCCCTTTTACATTTAATCGCATACAAGTGCCGTTGTCACTTCACTTCCTCTGATGATTCTGTCTCAAGTACAATTACAAACAGTAACAGTGAGGCGTCAGTGTGGTGGTCAGGTGGCTTCAGACGCCACTTCACATTAGACCAGATGAAAACCAGGGCTGGGGGGGGGGCAGCGTGGGCGACGGCGGGAAAAGGCTGATAACTACAGGACCAGTACAATAGCCCAGATTGTGAATAGAATACGGATTACACAGCATTGAAGAGGATAAAAAAGGGACCGAAGAACACAAATGCTCCCAACTTCACACCCACGACAGTTTTCCTGCAGCAAAAAAAACAAAAACACACCAAATATTCGTCCATTTTGCAAACAGTAGCAGAAGAAAAAGCTCCAGATGTATTTTAGACACCAAAGCCTTCCAGCGAACGCAACTCTGACCTTTAGAGGAGATTCAGTTACAGCCGGTGGATTTAAAAATGTGAAGGAGGAGGAGTCATCTGAGGAGTAAAAGATTGTAGAGAAGGAGGCATTTACATTAGAGAGACAGGGGTGGTCCAGGAAGGAGGTGCTAGGTGGAGGTGTAAGGCGGAGGTCGAAGGTGGAGGTGCAAGGAGGTCTAAGGAGGTGCAAGGTGGATTTCTAAGGTGGATGTCTACATAGGAGATCCAAGGTGGCGGTAAAATGAGGTCTAAGGTGGAGGTACAAGGAGGTCTAAGATGGAGGTCTAAGGAGGATGTTCAAGGGGGATGTCTAGGCAGGAGGACCAAGGAGGAGGTCCAAGGTGGAGGTCTAAGGAAGATGTCAAAGGTGGAGGTATAAGGAGCAGGTCCAAGGTAGTCTCAGGTGGAGGTCTAAGCAGGAGGACCAAGGAAGAGGTCGAAAGAGGAGGCCTAAGGAGGAGGTGCAAGGTAGAGGTCCAAGGCAGTGTAAAAGGACACAGAGGAGTTAGCAGGTGGACACAGCACAGACCTGCGAGTCATCACAGTGTTTAAATGCATATGTGCTAACGCTGCTAATCCAGTGGTCTGTTACACACCTGCTGACCCATGATATAAAGTGTATTCTGACATGAGTCCAAATTGTTTTGATCCAAGAGAACTGTTAGAACAGAAAAAGCCAGATATGGCTGATATCATAATAATGCTAAAAGCTACATCACATGTATAATATCATAATAATGCTAACAGCTACATCACATGTATAATATCATAATAATGCTAACAGCTGTAGGTCTGCTGTGGTTTGGGTGGATGTAGGTAAAACTGCCTCATTACACACAAACATGAAGCAGTGTCAGGTCAGAATGTGGACGTTCTAACACACATCACATCTGCTGATGCACCCCCTCCACACACACACACACACACTCTTCCACCCCCACCGAGCTGTGTGGGATCAGAGGCAGAAGCATCATTCACACTAAACACAAACATCCATCTGTTTTTGTGCCACACTGATAACATCTGCAATTTCAGGCTTCGTTTCAGAGGCAGAGTCTGGGGGCGGGAGCGGGGGTCAGAACAAACCCTTCCTCTGGTTTGCTCAGACTGGGAGGGGGCAGTGAGAAGGGGGATTCAGACAGGAGCCCCTACATCTAAGGAACTCAAATGATTACTTTGAGTCTGTGAACTTGTGCTTTTTCTTCTGTTGCATAACAGGGTTCAATGGTCAACTGTAAAACTATGAAAGTGTTCAACTGTAAAACTGTTCAACTGTAAAACTATACAACTGTAAAACTATACAACTGTTCAACTGTAAAACTGTTCAACTGTAAAACTATACAACTGTTCAACTGTAAAACTGTTCAACTGTAAAACTATACAACTGTAAAACTATACAACTGTTCAACTGTAAAACTGTAAAACTGTTCAACTGTAAAACTGTACAACTGTAAAACTATACAACTGTTCAACTGTAAAACTGTTCAACTGTAAAACTATACAACTGTTCAACTGTAAAACTGTTCAACTGTAAAACTATACAACTGTAAAACTATACAACTGTTCAACTGTAAAACTATACAACTGTAAAACTATACAATTGTTCAAATGTAAAACTGTTCAACTGTAAAACTATACAACTGTAAAACTCCAAAACTGTTCAACTGTAAAACTGTAAAACTATAAAACTGTTCAAGTGTTCAACTGTACTCATGATCATGTAAACTGATCATGGATCAGTTGGTGGTTGGGGTTCCACTCTGCTCCTCAGGTGGACCACTGTTCTTGTGTTGGTTATTCCCTCAGATAAACTCCACCCCCTGTCTCACTTCCATGTTCTGTGTCACTGGATCTTGGAAGTTGGTTGGAAATTTATGAAGGCAAATGTTGCACATGAGCAGTGAGGTGTAAGGACAACGGACTGAGCATTCCCAATCTGAAGGCACCGCAAAACCCCCCACAGAGGAGGGGCTTCCTACAGTAGGATACCATCAGCCAATCAAAGAGCAGAGTGGCATGAGCCAGTGTGTGTATGTGTGTGTTGTAGCAGACACAGTTGGTGCCATGCGTCCATGTATTTTGTATATATATATTTATATATATATATATATATATATATATATATATATATATTTGTATGTGTGTGTGTGTGTGTGTGTGTATGAAGTCCACACTTCCAAGCCCAGACCTTCTGGTACATTCAGTTTCTGGTGTCCAGTCCAACCCTCATGGGCTGATTTTGCTGTTTATGCCTTTTTTTCCCCACCACATCTAATTGTTGGATTCAGTGAAAATGTCAAACAAACATTTAGCTGCATTTCCTGTTTTTGTTAAATTTCCTGTTTTTGTTCCATTGACTAAACCTCTCTGAACATTCATCTGTAGATTCACTCGAACATTTGAATGATTATCTTCTTATTGGACTGCTCTGATCCTGAACCATCAGATGTTTGAGGCCCTGGTCTGATTGCTCATATTTACGCTCTTCTGCGAAGGCTTTGAATGCAGCGGTGCATGCTGGGTATTAGGGTTTCCTTATTCTGTTTGAGCAGTGAAGAGCTTTCTCTGTTTTCAACTGGTCCTGATCATCCACAGGACACTTGGTCAGCTCAGCGCCAGTGCACGGGGCAGGCCTGAGGGTTCAGCGCCACTGCAGCTAGCATCAAACGCTAACACGGTCAAAGTTCAAGCAAAGCCAGAGAACTGGATTTAGACTAATACCAAGGCTGCATGAAACCACACCAGTCTAGACCAGTCCAGTCCACTGCAGACCAGTTCAGATCAGTCCAGACCTACCCAGTCCATACTAGTTCAATCCAGACTAGTTCAATCCAGACCAGTCCAGTCCAGTTCAAACCAGTCCAAACCAGCCCAGTCCAGATCAGTTCAGACCTACCCAGTCCAGTCCAATTCAGACCACACCAGATCAGTGTAGTCCAGTCCAGACCAGACCATTTGAGTCTAGTCTAGACCCACCCAGTCTAGTTCAGACCAGTCTACACCCACCCACAGAAGTACACACCAGTTCAGACCAGCCCAGTCCAGACTAGTTCAATCAAGACCAGACCAACTGAGACTGATCCACATAGAACAGATCACATACAGGGACACTGGGACTATTTTCTTTGTGTACATTTGAGAGTTAAATTTGCATAAAAACAAACAGGCTGTAAATATGAATCTAAAACCTGTCATGAACATCGTCTGTTTGGTTTGGGTGCATTTATTTACATTTGATATTTAAGAAACAGCTGTCCGACAGTTAGCCTGATGGTTAAACATTAGCTGTCCAGGACCTGGAGCTGATACGGGCCCAGAAGTGTTCCATCAGAAAAGCATGTTCTCCTGTTGACCAGCTGACTTCACTGTACTGGTGTGGATGTCCAGCAGGGTTTAATGTGACCTTTGACCCTGTGACAAGTTTATGGTGAGGCCTGAGGACAGTGATGTCCATCTGTTCCAACGCTGCAGAATAACAAAGGCCTGGAGTTCGACTGAACTGAAACCACATTAGAACTGAAGCCGAACCTTTGGCTCAAACTAATGTGACCTTTGACCTGCTTTAACGCATTGAACGGAACCATAATGGATCCATTTTTGGAGACAACTAGCCTTTATCTAGTGGAGGCCATCTTGAAAGGAAAATAAGGCTTGGGGTGGGGTCAACATAAGAGGAACAGGGCCAGATTAACACTTTCTGAGGCCCGGGGCTAATTACCAGGATGAGGCCCTTCATATCGGGTACTGGCGCATTTCCTCACACAAACCCACTGGTACTTGAGCGCACACAGTACCAATCTATGGCACACTACCATTTAAAGTGTCAATATGATTTCAATCCACCTCAATTCAATCAATTTCAAATCATGGGCAGCTTTATTATCATTGCAGTAGTGTTGACAAAGCTGACAGAATGAGGATGGAAAACAAAACATATCTGAATAAACTTACAGGACTACTGAAAATGTAAGGAAAAAGTAAGTCAGAGATTGGTGATTTGGTGAAAATTAAAGCCTTAATTAAGATCCTAAACATCAACAGGAACTGGTAAGGAAATGATACTATGATGAAGTAAATTCATGAAGCTTCAAACTCCAATGCCATCTTATTTATAACATTAATAGCAGAAAAAATCTACATACACTGATGACATTCAACTGTTTGATTGAAGTGATTTGGTAAATTTGATCATCACCCAGGTTTACCTGATCGATGATTCTGATATGTCTCTGACCTCTGACCCCCTGCAGGAGCCTTTATTCTGTGAAAATAACCCCCCACACACACACACCCACAGCCTTTTGTACCTAAAGAACCCCACAGTATTTTCAGTGGTGAATAGACGAGGCCTGGTTGAACCACTGAATGTAAAACAAATACGGTCCGACGTGCGTCTCCACAGCTTGTTCTGTTTTCTGTTGGCAGGTTTCTGCCACTTCAGATCTGTGTGTGAGTCGCTGTAGAAGCAAAGAGGGGGGAGTGGAAAATGTCTTGCCCCGCTGAGCGTTTACCTGGAAGGGAGGAAACACGGCCTTGCTGCGTGAGAGCGAAGGAAATGGCACCATATTTATATGACGCTCCGACAGAAGCAAATAAACAGGCGTCCATCAGCGGAGCACGACTGATTAGGAGTAAACCTCAGACATATGTGACATGTGTGTGTGTGTGTGTGTGTGTGTGTGTGTGTGTGTGTTTGCTGTGGGTTTGTGTTTCAGAAATTAAGTTAAACCTCAGCCCACTCCTTTTACTTTCTTTTCTATTAACCCTTAAAGACCCACATGTCCACCTTTAATTTTTAAAGACCCAAATGTCCACCTTTTTTGGTTGTTTGTTTATTTGTTTTTCCAGTAATATGTGTGTGTCCGTGTGTGAGGTGGACCACAATAGATGTCATGACATTTTGGTGAATATAGGCCAAAGGTCAAGGTCACAATCACTAAAAATTTGTTTTTACAATGATAACAGTTTGGGCAAATCAGGTAAAACATTTGCGGGGGGCGAGGTTTGTTGTGCCTGGAACCACTTCTTCAATTTTTCTCTATTTTGAGGCTAAAATGGACCTGCACATGCATAGATTCATGTTTCTGGTGTTAATAATAACAGTCCATTCTTTTCTGGTGTTAGTTTATATTATAAATAAAATAAACTCTTTATAGTCCACTCTTTTCTGGTATTAGTTTATATTATAAATAACATAAGCTCTCTATAGTCCACTCTTTTCTGGTCTTGGTACCGACAGCTGCCTCGGCGCCTCCAACTACAGACGGTTACCACACGCCTCCACTCTGTTACCCATAGCAACACACATGCTTTAATTTCAGCACCCGGACGGTGGGATGGAAAACAGTGGAAATGACTTCTAACTGTGGGCATGTAGCGCTTGACCTTTATACTCCCTGATATCATAAAAAACAGTGCACTAAAACCCACAGACAGAGACGATGTGGAGGTGGGCGTCACCCACGATGCATCACCATGACGGGTTTTATCCACTAAGTAAAGAAAATTCAGACAAAACACGATGACAATAAAAAATATGAAAACTAAAGTATAAAGTTAAATATAAAACATAATTTCAAGTGATCCTGTTTAATTTAATACATCACCTTAACTTATCTCATCTTAACTTATCATATCTTACTTCACATATATTTATACTTTTGTTCTTCACTTGTAATATTTTGCGATGATTTAAATATAATTCTTTGGTTCATTATTGTTTAAATCTCAAAGGAAGAATCAGTTATAAAACAACATTTATTCACACAAGGACATATGTGACCTGGATCAGATCTTTTCCAGACCTGGATCTAATTTATTCTAGACCATGTGATGTGACCTGGATCTCATCTGGTCCACACCGTTTGAACAGCATCAATCTGGTCCAGACCACTGTGGCCATGGTTTAGTTGGTAGAGGTGGTCGCCTAATGATCGAACGGTCGGCGGTTCGTGTCCCGCCTCTGGCTGTCCACATATCGAAGTGTCCTTGGGCAAGACACTGAACCCTGACTTAGGCTCTGAGTAGGACTGACAGAACCTTAGAAACCTGTGTGTGTGAATGGGTGAATGTGAGGCTAATGTAAAGTGCTTTGAGCACCATGAAGGTGGAAAAGAACTATATATAAGCGCAAACCATTTACCATTTCATATGTGGTCCGAAATCTGATACAGATCTGATATTTTACAATTTGACTTTAGTCTGAATGGACAGGTCGCTTTTAGAAATTGAGGATACCCCCCCCACACACACACACACACACATACACACACGCACCCTGTAAAATTATACTGATCTGTTCACTGTAAAAGGTGACAAGTTTGTGTGAGCCAAACGGACACACAAAGGAAAAGGACAGATTGTGGTAGAAGCTGCACACACACACACGCATGCACACATACACACACACACACAGGATTCAATTAGGAAGTGGAAGTCCTTCCTGAGGTTTAATGTCGTTACTGCATCGGTCACTGCTCAACTCTGGAGGCAACATTGAGAACCAGCAGGGTTTGAATTCAGTCAAAGACCAGAGTTAGACTGGAAGAACTGGGAGAACTACAAGAACTGGAAGAACTGGGAGAACCCTTCAACCAGAGGAAGAACCCATAAGAACCACTGAACCAATAATCATTAGATGACAATCAATAACTATACATACAGTCCATCTGTTCATGGTCATCAGATATGACCATATATGGACGTTCAGAGGGTCTGTAGTTACTGTGGAAACACTGTCATCTTCTACAACAGTAAACCCCATAAAATCGGATCAACGACAGTGGATGGAAACACTGGGTTTATGTTCAGTTAAAGATCAATTGAATGGAAGAATTAAAAAACAGGAAAAAATACGACACACTACTTCTGTGTTGGTTCTGTTGGCACTGTCTGTCATATCACTATCTGGCAGTCAGTGAATGCACCACATGGTCTGATAGGTCACAGAGTGCACCACATGGTCTGACAGGTCTGTGAACGCACCATATGGTCTGACAGGTCTGTGAACGCACCACATGGTCTGACAGGTCAAGGAACACACTACATAATCCGACAGTCAGTGAACGCACCACGTGGTCCAACAAATTAGTGAACAAACCACATCATCTGACAGGTCAGCAAATATACCACATGGTCTGACAGGTCTGTGAACGCACCACATGGTTCAACATGTTAGTGAACACACCACGTCATCCGACAGGTCAGCAAACGCATCATGAGGTCTGACAGGTCCTTGAATGCATCACATGGTACTCTTTTAAGTGTCTGACTACTGTAGCAGTGCAGAACAAAGATCATGTGGGCGACAGATCAGCTCCTCCGTGACGTTCCTCCATGTACAAGTGGAAACTGTTAAAGCCACTGCAGCTGTGGTTGAAACAGATTTAAGGTGGATTTAAGGTGGATTTAAGGTGGATTTGTCACTCCCTGAGACCAGTTCAAACCTGGTTTTTAACCATTTAAAGACACTTTCATCCTGTGTTTCAACTTTTACTTCCATCTCATCTGCACTTTTATCTATTCCTTCTTTTCCTATTATTTCTTTGAATTCTTCAACCTTTTATTACACTTTACTTTTGTATTTTTCTATTGTTTAATTTAATTTCCTTTTGGGTTGATTCCATCTTTTATCCTGATGTAACTTTAATTGTTTTTTGCTCTTTTATTACTTTCAGTCCATTTCAGGTATTTTACATAATTTTCATCTTTTATGTTAAATTACTTTTGGTGCTTCTTTTACTATATTTTCAATTTGTGTCTTTTTTTCTCCTCCTTTTCTTTTTTCTACTTTTACTTTATCACCTCCCTGTGGATCATTTTGTTCATTCATGAATTGATTAAACCAAGAAACAACTGCACATAAAAGATTGAACTGGAGGATGAAAAGTTAATTCATTTCCCTTGATTTAACCCCTAATCTTCCTCCTCCTCTCCCTCTTCCTCATACTCCTCTTTTTCTTCCTCCTCCTCCTCTTCTGTTTCCTCCTCCGCTTCCTCTTCTTCATCTTCTTCTTCCATTTCGTCCTCCTCTTCCTCTTCCTTTTCTTCTTCTTCTTTGTCTTCCTCCTCTCCCTATCCTTTCTCCTTTTCCTCTTCTTCTTCCTCCTCTTTTTCCTCTTCCTCATCCTTCCTCCTCCTCTTCCTCCTCTGGTTCATTGAGTACATACAGCAGTACCATTTAAAGAGCTATGACCTCATTCATTCACTAATAGCTCTGAAAATGGCGCTGCGATCTGCACCAAACTGAGGAGGTGGAGCCAAAGCAGCCGACGCTCATCTGAAACCCTCCACAGATCGTGGTCAGATGCTGGTGTCGGGGATCCGTGACAAGACAAAATGAAAATCACAACGGAAAGAAAAACAACAGAAGAGCAGCGGAAAAAACTCAGCGACAGGTTTTCAAACATGGAGGTTTTTTTCTGCTCGTCAGCACAACTGGAGTTTAGAGGATTTTAACAAGAAAATCCACAGAAACACAGAACGTCCAGGATCAGGGATAGAATTAGAACATGTAGATCTGCAGGAACATTTAAACTCACAGACTTTAGTTCCCAAATGGATTTATCCTCTACTAAGTATTAATTTTATGTTTTTGTTTTTATCTTTCGCTGTGCACCATGAGATTTGATTTCAAATGTAAAGTGTTTTTACAAATAAAATTACTTATTATTACCTCCGCCAAGAAGGTTATGTTTTTGCCGGCGTTTGTTTGTCTGTTTGTCTGTGTTCAAGATAACTCGGAAACTTATGGAAGGATTTTGATGAAGTTTTAAGGATATGTTGGAAATGTGAACAGGAAGAACTGATTTCAGTTTGGGGGTGATCGGGGTGGCGGTGGTGGTGGTGGTGGTGGGGGGGGGGGGGTCTACCTTGGCAGAGGTCTGCGCTCTCAGAGTGCTTTTCGAGTTATTATTATTATTATTATTATTATTATTAATTGAAGGTATGAGGTGGTCCAGAATAGATCACGTTAAATTTTGGTGAATCTAGGTCAAAGGTCAAGATCTACTGATGTCAGTTCAGGTTCAAGGCTAAAACACCCATATAGAACCAAAATAACCATCAGGAGAACACCAACCAAAATAAAGAAAAAAACAGATGATGTAAGGAACCATCAGTGAAAACACTGGTTAGAGAAGGTTTGCGCCCAAAGAATAGAACATACAGAACAGGGGAAACATCAGATAGGAGAACAGGTAGAGGAACAGAAAGAACAGATAGGAGAACAGGTAGGAGACCTGTTGGAAGAAAAGGTAGAACAGGGAGAAGAACAGATAAAAGAGGGAGAACAAGTAGGAGAACAGGTAGAACAGATCCTTTTAGTTCTGTGTGTTTCATTATGTGAAAAAGGAAACTCACTTGATTGAACTTTGAGACAAACAGCAGCTAAACAGGAACTGGTCTGGTGTTGCAGAACCAGAGAAGCAGCTTGGAGGCAGAGGAGCAGCCACTGGAGGAGGAGGAGGAGGAAGGAGGAGGAGGTAGAAGAGGAGTGGAAGGAGGTGAGGAGAGGAAACGAAAGAGGAAGGATGAAGAAGAAGAAGAAGAGGGGGGAGAGAGGAGGAGGAGGAAGAGCAGAGGAGGAGGAAGAGGAGGTGGAAGAGGAGCGGAAGGAGGGGAGGAGAAGGAAGAGGAGAACAAAGAAGAAGAGGGGCAGAAGAAAAGAAGAGGAGAAGGAAGAAGGGGAGGAAGAGGTAGGGGAGGGAGAATTCGGAGAGAGAAGGGAAAACCAGGTTAGTTTCATCAGACAGAAGGAGACAGTCGTGACCTGTGGGAGTGGGAGGTCTTATTAACGGAGCCCACACACCTGGCCCCGCCCACAAACCTAGCCCCACCCATCAAACACATCAGCTGGAAAAACCTGTTACTAGACCAAAACATAAACAGAGGTCATGGCCTTTGCACTGGGTTTGACGTCCACAGATGTGAAGAAGTGTTTAGTGAGTTTGAACTTTTCAACGCCCCCTTGTGGAAAATCTAGAAATTATCAACTGTCCAAAATCCAATCATTTCTTTCAAGGCACGCATATAGAAAATGTGGAATTTCTAAACCCAATATTTTTTCAAGTTATTGCATTAATATAAAGCACATCTAGTGTCAGTCGTACCAAAAACATCAAACCAAATAATTCAGTCAATAAAATGTACGTATTAATTATAGAAAATTGTACCTAATATTTCAATCACAATGATTTACCAGGTTATTTTAAAGTTTATTTCAAATGACAAATGACCGCAACACGAATATCATTAAAAATATTTTTCAATGACCTATAGCTGTGGGTCAGCCCACACTTCACTGGTGTTTATCCACCCAAGCCTTCAAGATGGCCGCCATGTGAGAAAAGCTAATCATGTTCTTCATAATGGATCACACACATTCATCAGAATAAATATGTTGTATTTACACACACTTCAGTATTTGTGTTGGAACATGACGGACACACTGTCTTCTTATTGTAATGGTTTTCGAACATCCAATCAGAGTGCACGAAAAACACAACTAGGTTTATTCAGTCAGTGGAAAAGCAGCAGAAAGTATCATGTAATAAGATTGTGTCCCTGAATGACTGAAGAACAGACGACTCATCTCTGATCCTTTACTCAAGACTTTATTGAACGGTTCTGTTTTTGCTCTGGATCAAAACAACAACCACCAACGGACGACAAAATGAAACCACGATAAACACTTGCTTATGTGAACACTATGGTGTTGGATTTATTTCAAAACTATCCATCCCTCCAAAACATTTTTTTAAATAAACCTGAGAAACATAACCGTGCTCTTGGTTCTCAGGTCACAAATTGTTAATTATTCTGGGAAAGTGAGCAGCACCAGGGTTCCACAGGGACTTGTCCTGGGCCCACAGGGAACTGTCCTGGCTCCCTTCCAGTTCTCTTTGTGCTTTAAGTCCACTCTGAGTCCCATCACACAAAATATTCTGATGACACAGTTATTGTGGTGAGAATCAGGAACGGACTGGGTGGACCCTACAAGGACCTGGACTCACTAGACCTGTCCCCAATGGAAAATCTCCACAAACAAAAGAAAAATGTCTGAAGCTCCTCTGCAGCCAGTCCACATATATGGGGTGGACCATCATCAGATATGGACCATCAGGACCAAAGAGACCAGATCACCCTCTAACCCACTGGCAGACCAGCTGCTGTGGACCACCACAACCCCCATGTGGACTAATGGAACCCATGTGGACTACTGGAGCCCATGTGGACTAATGGAACAACATGTGGACCAGCGGAACTCATGTGGACTACTGAAACCCATGTGGGCAAACAGAACCGATGTGGACTACTGGACCTCATGTGGACTAGTGATACCCATGTGGACCAGGGGAACCCATGTGAACTTGTGGAACCAATGTGGACCAGGAGAATCCATGTGGACTAATGGAACCCATGTGGACCAGGGGAACCCATGTGAACTAGTGGAACCAATGTGGACCAGGAGAACCCATGTGGACCAGGTTTTGGGTCCTGTTCTGACCCGGGTCCCGAGGTCCTCTGGCTTCAGGTGGCTCCACCACCACCTGGTATTAAACACTGGCATCAGGAAGTGGTTTGTGAGCATGTGCAGCTGGAGGTCCCTGAACGCATCAGTGGCGTTGAACCCAGGGCTGCTTCCTGTTCAGACTGAATGTGTTTACATCCACAACACAATCCAGTCCAGACACACAAACACAAACATAAACTACACACAGAAACAAATGCAGATGAAGGAATGTGGATGCAAATAAACACTGGGACAGTGTGTGTGTGTGTGTGTGTGTGTGTGTGTGCGCATGTGCGTGTGTGTGTATGTGTCACAGCAGGACTTGAACAACAAAATGAAACAATACCTGGCATGAAGGAAACAATAATGACAACAGAAAAGAAAAGACCAGGACCAAGACTGGTACTAAGATCAGGACTGAGACCAGGACCGGTACTAAGACAGTGTACCAAGATCAGGACCTAGACTGATACTAAGACCAGGACTGAGACCAGGACTAAGACTGTGTACCAAGACCAGGACCAGCACCAAGACCAGGAAGAGGGTTAAGATTGGGGTCAGGGCTGGCACCAGGACAAGGACCAGGGCCAGGACCACAACCAGGACTAGATACAGGACCAGAAGAGGCCATCAACATAAACCTGAAACTGACTAAACTGTTTTACTTTCAAACCAAAGACTCTACGTCTTTACATTTTCTATAGGTTAAGGTTTATATTTATTTATTTCCTGTTTTATTGTGTGTTTTGTTTGGACTAAAATACTTTTACTGTTTATTTCACTGTAAACTTACAAACACTAATACATTTAGATTTTTCTCCTCACCTTCATTTGTGTGAAAACCAGTGTTTATAAAGTCTGTGGATGCATGAAGACTGTCTTCTGTTTCATGTCCATTTGTCTGGCCCTCTGTCCCCTTCAGTCCTGGACCTTAAATAGTCCTGGACCTTAAACTAATCCTGAATCTACCTTCTGATCCTTTTAAGACTGGACCAATGCCAACTTCCAATGACCGTGACTTACTTAGACCCAAAGTGCAGCTCAGAACACACCTCCTGATTCACCTGAACCTGGATCAGCTGCTCTGACAGAACCATCATCTGAACCTGGATGCTGGGGGTTCTACCTGTGGTTGTGGTCAGGAGTGTCCATAGTCCTCAGGTCTCTCCCCAGACAGTAACATAATAGTGCAGCACCTCCTTCCCTCTGACATGTTGATAACCAACCATCAGCTCATAATGTTTTCAACATTTAAACATCCACTTCCTGTGGGAAATTGTCCATTAACAACTCCAGCTAATGCAAATCATGAACCAGCGCAAGGTGCGAAGCGTGCTAGACCCCCCCCCCCCCCAACACACACACACACCACCCTCACCCACTACCACCACATCATCTGTGGAGAACCCTGGATCTGCTTCCTCTACTGTGCGGAACATCTCCATCCTTCTACCTCAACCATTTCCTCCAACACACACTGCTCTGCTCAGACTCCATATTTTTAGGGTGTAAAGCATTCTGGTCCATTTTCGGCTCCTGTGGGTGAAGTAAATTGATCTGCGCTTCGTCGGTGATAGATTTGTTCCTGTGTTGCACAAACATTCCACTCTGATTCTAAGACTGTGAAGCTCCATTAAACAGAGGAAATACCAACACTTCAGAACATTAACCCTGTAGTGTCCAGGTAAAGACCCAAACGTCCACCTTTAACCCATAAGGACCCAAACGGCCACCTTAAAGACCTAAATGTCCACCTTTAACCCTTAAAGACCCAAACGTCCACCTTAAAGACCTAAATGTCCACCTTTAACCCTTAAAGACCCAAACATCCACCTTAAAGACCTAAATGTCCACCTTTAACCCTTAAAGACCCAAACGTCCACCTTAAAGACCTAAATGTCCACCTTTAACCCTTAAAGACCCAAACGTTCACCTTAAAGACCTAAATGTCCACTTTTAACCCTTAAAGACCCAAACATCTGCCTTTAATATAAGTTTACATTAAGCTTTTGTCGTCCCTTGCACTGTTGTATTGTATTTGTATTTATACTTGCTTATGTATTTGGCATCTTTTAAAGTGCAAAATAAAATAAAATAAAATAAACCTAAATCTAGGAAAAAACCTGATTTATCCTGATAAAATGTAAAATATAAAGGATGATATTCTACCAAATGGTTCATAAAGGTCAGAGTCATGACTCTGGTGCTACAGGTCAAAGGTCATTCTGAACAGACAGGTTTAAGTTTGGCCATAGAATCCTCAGCTGTCAGTCAAATGAGGATGGACCCGCCCACCTGACTCCTCCACCTGCAGAACGTCCAAACCTCTGATCATTTACGCACATGTTCTGCTGCTGAGGCGCGTGTCGTTACATAAACTGTGATTTCATTTCCAGCTGAACGTGGCGCTGCGGAGGCCATTGTTTTCCCTGGGTTTCAACGCCGTCGCTGTGGGTTCTACCTCCTCGGAGTTCTGTGTTTTCTCTACTCGCTGCAGGCGTTGACAGCAGATTGATCATAAATGATGGAGGACGATTCTGAAGTGCACACTGAAGCCGTTTAACCCTTTAACCTCTGACGCCTTCTGAATGGATGCTGTAAATATGAATGTGAAAATTTGCATTTGGTGTGGCCATACCATAAGAGGGATCTGAAGACATGACGAAGGAGAATATTTGGTGTCATATCATACAGTACTATAATGATCTTCAAGTCTGGTGGCCAAGTTTCTTTCGGTTGTTAAGATTAATTTCCGGTTTACTCAATTTGCTTCAGGTCAAAATTGGATAAAACAGAAAACAGTCATTATCCGTTTTTTCCATTATTAATCTAAACACAAAAAGGAAAACTGAAAAAACGCATCGTTATCAATTTTTTTAAATTTTGGTTTTGGAAACAAATAATGAAGAAATTAGTTGTTGTTTCTTTGTCTTATTTTTTTGTTTTATTTTGAAAAACGAATGGATGAATGATACAGATTTTTTTTATTGTCTTATTTTTGGTTTTGTTTTGAAAAACGAATGATCCACGGATTATGTACACACTAACTGATGACTTTTAAAGGCTTTATTTTTTAGATACTTGGAAACTTTTCAGTTTTTTCCTGCTTAAATAAGCATTATTTCATTCATGGCAAAAAAAATATGCAGTTTTACTTTTTACTTCATTGCAATTGAGATGTTGTGCTTTTTTTTTTATTTACTTATTATTTATACTTATTTATTTACTCCAATAAAGGAGCTGAATCAGTACTTTTACCAGAGTACTTTTTCACACCAGTAGCTGTATTTTTACTTCCTGTAAGTACAGTCTGTGAGTACTTTTACCAGCTCTGGTTTTGGATATTTTATCACACTCCAAATGGTTAAAGAACAGCTGGAGTTTTAAAGTGGTATTTTTCAGACTCCAGAACAGTAAAGAGTTAATAACAGAAGCCGCAGACGCACGTCCAAACCAAACACTTCCATCCACCGCCGCCCTTCGCTCCACCTGCTCCGTCTGGAACGGCGTGGTTTCCTTCCATCCTTTAGTCTCCTCTGACACTGAAGAACTTGTAAATAGACTTTTCATGCTCAGCAGTGAGCGGCTTCAGAACCACAGCTTCAGCAGAAGCAGCAGCTCAGTGCGTTAATACGATAAAGCAGCTTTACTGTCAGCAGCTGGACGCCACTTCCTGACGAAAATATGACCAAAGTCTGAGCAAAGACATGACAGGAACTGAAGGTTCACACTGGAACAAAAAGTCTGTTTATAATATTTTCTAATTATAATCAAAGAACATTTCCTCACATTTGTTTTCATTTGACAGAGAAAAAAAAATAATTTCATCAACTAAAACTGATAGAAATAATATCGATACCGTCCCCAAAAAAATCTATCAGTCGATGACGAATGACGACTGATAGATATTAACAGAAGAAACACCTGAACCTCCAGAACCCTCCAGCAGGTCCAGCAGAACCTCAGGTACACTGGAACCTCAGGACCAGCAGAACCTCAGATCTAGCAGAACTTCAGGACCGGCAGAACCTGCGCTCAGTCACAAACACTTTCATTTAGTCTGGAGTCAGTATATTTAGAGCCCAGAATCATAACTAGAATTAGAACTAGAACCATAGAAGAACCAGTTCAACTAGAACCAGTTCTATATGATTCATAACTAGAATCATATAATCATAATTATATGATGAACTGGTTCTAGAACTGAACTAGAACTAGAACTGGTTCTAGTTCTAATCATAATTAGAACTAGAACCATAGAAGAACCAGTTCAACTAGAACCAGTTCTATATGATTCATAACTAGAATCATATAGAACTAGAACCATAGCAGAACTAGAACTGGTTCTAGTTCTAATCATAATTAGAACTAGAACCATAGAAGAACCAGTTCAACTAGAACCAGTTCTATATGATTCATAACTAGAATCATATAGAACTAGAACCATAGCAGATCTATGTTCAGATCTACACTCTGAGTTAGAAGGATTTCTACTATATATATATATATATATATATATATATATATATATATATATATATATATATATATATATATATATATGCATGCGTGCGTGCTGTTTATATATGTAATATGTCATCTATTTTACATGTGTTTGATTAGAATAATATGAAATTAAATATTGAATATAAAATGTTGATTCCCTAAAAGCAGAAAAATGTTCAATCAAAGTCAAAGCTTTAATTCCATATTTAACATAAATGTTTGTTGATCAGAGAAAAGATTTTGAACAAAGGTGAAAGCCCTGTTGCATTCTGGGAAAATGGCCTGAATCAGAGCAGGATGGATGCGTGTGTTGGTCAGACTGAGACCCATTCTTCACATCTGGACCCCCCCACCCCCCACCCCCCAGAGTCCTGGCCTGTATCTCAGACGTGTTAATCTCTGGCTCCGGATCTTAATGAGCTTCGATCCGTCGCCTCCGTTCACATCAGTCAAATAACTCGTGTTGTCGTCGTCGCTTTCATCTGCTTCTCGTCCTAATTTTCAGCAAACGATGGTAAACAGACGACGACAAGCACAGATTAGCATTTAAGTCCACAGATGGTATCACTACTGTTCTGGCTTTGGCCTGTTTGGTCAGTTTATGGGGGATTTTTGGGTGTCAGGAAAAGCAAAAACACTAAGACTGTCACATGATTACATTTGCTACATTTACATGATGTTTTTTATTTCCAAATTATTTATTTGAAATACTTCATTCACAGTAACATCACATCATAGACTCAACTTAAATTGATTTTCATTCCAACATTTAGTTGAATTATAAAGTCGGTCCTTGTTTGGGATAATCCCTTAGGGTCCCTGAGGTTCCAGACATGAATTTCAAAGTAAAAATATGAGTCACTTAGCAACACTAATTGGTCACAATGTCTGTAAAATGTCCCATCAGAGAGATTTTAAATACAGTGTTTTGACCCTTCAACATTTCAGGGAAGAAAATGGAGCTGAGTCTGAAAAACGACAACCTGTCCTGATTCTAATGGAGCAGGAAAATGTCCCGTTATGACGTGTGTCGCATGAGTCACTGAGAATCTGCAGCAAAATCACAAAGAAACAGTTGACTGTAAAAAGGCCAGGACACAAAAGGAGACAAATTCAACTCACAATTAAACTCATTATTGGTTCAAATGTCTTATTTTACATCCAACTATCAACCACTGGAGGAAGAAAATTACACTCATCCAGTTTTATTAAAATTAAAAAAAATATATATCAACAGGTTATTCAATAATCTTATATCTATCTATCTATCTATCTATCTATCTATCTATCTATCTATCTATCTATCTATCTATCTATCTATCTATCTATCTATCTATCTATCTATCTAGTCTTTTTGTCAATTTTCTTGCCTTTTCTCTTAGTATTTCAATCTTAAATTATATTTTATTGTGTTTTTATCTTAGTATTTTGAGCTTATATTATAGTTTACTGTTTTAATTGGAATATTTTAATCTTATGTTAAGTTTTATTTAATGATTCTCAGTATTTTGAGCTTATATTATGTTTTATTGTGTTTATAATTTAGTATTCTGATCTTATATTATGTTTGATTGCATTTTAATCTAACTATTTTTTAGCTTTTTGTTATGTTTTATTGCATTTGTTTCATTGCACAGCACATTGGAACCTTGCGGTCATTTGAATTTTTGCTCTTTAAATAAAAATGGTTTGGATCATTGACAGTTTCAACATGTTTATGTCCTGAATGATTTTCTGCTGAAATATCCAGTTTGGACGTGAACTGAGCATGTGCAGAAGGAGCGTGTGGGTTTGGAGAAGCAAACAATACTGGGAAGATTCCAGTGACAGATTTTTAATATAATATTTGACAAATACATGGGTGTCCAAATACGTTTTTTCCACCACTGTATATGAATGGAGGAAGTATTTTGCCCATCCTGCTGAAAGTTGACATTATTGTCAGCCACTGACGCTCATACACAAATACTGGTAAAACATTTGAGGGAACAATTGATAAAAAACAAACCAAAAGCGGAGGCAGAGACAGACAGCGGACCAAACAAACAGGCGCCATTGTGACCACTTCCCCCTAGAGGAATATTTGGAATAACTCTACAACATTATTAAATTACCCCTGGAGTTTTTCATTTGAAATGTATTAAAAAAAAAAAACATTTTATGTCCAAGATCAAACCAATTCCATTTCGTTTCTCCTGACCATGTAGTCACTCTGGGGTGGACATCTCATGCACCTCATTAAAGAAGACATGCTGCTGATAACACTGGTCTACAAGTAAAATGCTTCCAGAAATAAAACTAATGAAATGTTCCCACATGTGTTAGTGACAAAGAAAAGACAAGTTTTAAATGCTGGTTGGATCAAGTTTCCAAGATAAGTCTGAGGTCAAAATGTGAAATATTTTGGTCATTTTTGTTCATTTTACAGAATATTGTAAAGTGCCGTTGAACCGTGGATGTGTTCGGTTCGGATGCTAATGCTATTTTGCTATGCGCACACTGTTGTTTGCGTAAAATGGACCCAAACTTGTACTTTTAATTAACTAACTATATTTAAATAGTACAGAAGCAGTCAAGATGAGATGCACATGTTCTGTAGCGTGTTTGCAAGTTTGAAAATGGTCGCTTGTAATTTACGTTACGTGATCGGCTTTTTGATCGGCAATATCGACAGTTTATGATCGGCATCTGATCGATCGGTGCAACACTAGTTTTAACGATAATGAGTATTTGAATTAGTTTGCCCAAAAGCAATGAAATGCACGAAAAAACTCTTTAGATTATCTAAAGGAAAGTGCAGCAGCATTCCTCACACACAGCATGACTTATAGGAAAGGTTCTAGTCGACTGACGGAAGGTTCTCGTGGACGTTTGGCAGGTTCTGGTGGACATAAGATTCTGGTAGACTTATTGAAGGTTCTGATTGATTCATGAGGCGTTTTGGTGGACTAATGGAATGTTGTGGTGGACGTATGGGGTATTCTGGTGGAGTTATGGAGATTTATGATGGACTTATGAAAGGTTCTGGTGTGCATATGGGGGTTTTGGTGGACTTATGGGAGGTTCTGGTGGACTTATGGAAGGTTCTGGTGGACTTATGGGGGTTCTGCTGGACTTATGGAAGGTTCTGCTGGACTTATGGGCCTTCTTTTGGACATATGGAAGGTTCTGGTGGACATAAGATTCTGGTAGACTTATGGAAGGTTCTGATGGACTTATGCAGGATTCTGCATAAGAACCTCCCATACCTCAGTATGGGAGGTTCTGGTGGACATGTGGAAGATTCTGGTGGACTTATGGTGAATTCTGATAGACTCATGGGGAGTTCTGGTGGACTTATGAAAGTTTCTGGCAGACTTACTTGAGGACGTGGTTGGAGCCGTTGATCTGCGTGGCCGTACATTGGTGGCTGGAGCCCAGGATGGACGGGCGGCGGTACCGTTTCCTCCCACAGCACAGGATGATGAGGAAGGCACGACGGAAGGACTTGTTGAGGAAGGCGTAGAGGATGGGGTTCAGCATGGAGTTGATGTAGCCCAGCCAAAGACAGGCGGCCCATAGCTGGTCCGGAACCGTGTAGTCGATGAACGGGTCGACCACGTTGGTGACAAAGAACGGCGCCCAGCAGAGACAGAAGCAGCCCATGATGATGCACAGCGTCTTGGCCGCTTTAGTTTCTGTCCGCATGCGGTGGTTCCGCTGGTGGTCGGCCGAGTCCGACGCCGGCCCAGCTCCGGAAGAACAGGGATTGCTGGAGCCGGCTCCACCCGCCCGCTGTAACATGCTGATCTGGCGTGCATGTGCCCGCGCAGTGACATAGATCCTCTGGTAGGCCAGCACCATGAGGACCAGCGGGATGTAGAAGGCCACCACGGAGCAGGTGAGTGCGTACGGCTTATTGACCATGAACACGCACGACGTGGAGTTACTGCCTTCGCTGTGGCTCCGCTGCTCGATCTGTGAAAACAAAAGGTTCAGGTCAGAGCTGTGGACCGTTGTCAGGTACAAAAAAGTACCCAACAGGACTCGAACTACTGGAACAAATGAATGGGACCAGACTGGACTAGGACAGGATTGGACTGGACTGGACTGGACGAGGACGGGAAGAGACTGGACAGAACACTACAGAAAACCAGACCATCATGAGACCAGTAAAACAGACCATCATTAGACCAGTAAACCAGACCATCATTAGACCAGTAAAACAGACCATCATGAGACCAGTAAACCAGACTATCATTAGAATAGTAAACCAGACCATCATTGGACCAGTAAACCAGACCATCATTAGACCAGTAAATCAGACCATCATGAGACCAGTAAAACAGACCATCATTGGACCAGCAAACCAGACCATCATTAGACCAGTAAAACAGACCATCATTGGACCAGCAAACCAGACCATCGTTGGACCAGTAAACCAGACCATCGTTGGACCAGTAAACCAGACCATCATTAGACCAGTAAACCAGACCATCATTAGACCAGTAAACCAGACCATCATACCAGCATGTTTAGATCAGCTCAGTCACATTGGATCAGACATGCCACATTTCCACTACATGGTATCGACGTAACTCGATTCAGCTTGAGTACCAGGTACTATTCCTTGAGTGTTTGCATTACAGATACTATAGTACCTAACTGGTCTCCTGGGTCCAATGGGTCTAACTGGTCTAGTGGTTCTAACTAGTCTAGTGGGTCCAGTGGGTCTAACTGGTCTAGTGGTTCTAACTGGTCTAGTGGGTCCAGTGGGTCTAACTGGTCTAGTGGTTCTATCTGATCTAGTGGGTCCAGTGGGTCTAACTGGTCTAGTGGTTCTAACTGATCTAGTGGGTCTATGAATCTGAACATGTGATCACAGAATGTATAGTGTTTACAAGCGGGTTGTGTGTTTGTGTGGTTTTGCTGTTGTGTGTTTGTGTTGTTGGTGCCAGCGTTGATTCTGTTCAGAATATTCATCAGCTCTAATGAGATCCACAGAGACGAGCTGACACTGGTGTGCGTGTGTGTGTGTGTGTGTGTGTGCAGTAAGTTATGATGGTTGAATGTGGACGTGGGTAAGTGTGTCCACCTCATTCATCTGTAATATTCACTAATAAACACAATGATCTGCGTTAACGACCTCGGCATTACCGCCGGTTACCGTCAGTTCATGGTTGCCATGAACAGGGTTCACCCAGTGTTCATGTGTCAATCAAACACATCAACTCCATCCAAGCTCCTCCTCCTCTTCCTCCTTGCCCGTTTTCAAACCAACATATTTGTCTTTTCTGTACTAAACTCATAAAACACTACCTGTTTAATGTGAAACTCTGAACTCAGTACTCAACACTTAAAGAACTCACACACTTTTAATAATTCAACAGCATTGGGTGTATATATATATATATAAAAATGTTCCTCTCACCCACCTGGGTGGTGTCTCCTTCAGACTCGGGTCCTCTACCAGAGGTCTGGGAGCCTGAGGGTTCTGTTCCTAGCAATGTGTTCCTGGTATCTGCTCGAACCATTCTCCCAGCTTGAGGGTCACTGCCCCTAGTGCCCCGATCCCTACTGGTAACACTGTTGCCTTCACACCACATTTTCTCTAACTCCTCTTTCAGCCCTTGGTATTTCTCAAGCTTCTCATGTTCTTTCATATATATATATATATATATATATATATATGTGTATATGTATATATATATATATATATGTGTATATGTATATGTATATTGGTAAAATATGTAGTACTAACAGATGGATAAATGTATATATTATCCTGTGTAAGCCTTTGTTTATTAATTTTTCAAGTCTCTTCTGCTTTATCCAGTGTGACTTAAATAAAGGTTTATCTTATCTTATCTTATCTGTTGAATTTTAAGCCTAAAACAGAGGAAAAACAGCTTGACTTCCTCAGCCGATGTCACTGACCACTGTCCTTCTGCCTCTGACATGTTGATGCTGTTTCCGTGGAAACGCTCAGGCCACTTAGTGTGTGTTGTAAACACAGTGTCTGGGGCTTATATTCATGTGGAAACTGATTGTTTTTTGTGTTTATGTCAAACATTTTTGGTTCCATTTTCTTTTTTTTCTTTTTTTTTTGGTCTAATGGTTTTTCGTTCTCAGGTTCAGGCGATGTTCCAGGCGGGTACATACCAGGTGGTCGATGCCGATGCTGTTCCAGCCCTGCATGATGGGGAGGAAGGAGATGAAGGTGGGGATGACCCAGCAGCCACCAATCATCAACGCCACTCGCATAGGTGTCATTTTGTTCCGGTACACGAGGGGCTTGCAGCAGATGGCGTAGTACCTGTACACACACAAAGGTACAAGTACACAGCTAGCATTAGCCACTAGATCATAGCCACGCATACTGGACAATGGATGGAATGCTAACCTCATTAGCATAAATGCCTAAACAGCAGCATTAGCAGCAAAATTACTCCATGTTAGCAGTAAATGTAGGAGGATGAAGATGAAGTAGAGGAAAAAGAGGAAGGGGAGGAACAATATGAGGAGGAGGAAGATGAAGAGAAGGAAGAAGATGAGGAGGAAGAAAAGGCAAAGAGGAGGAAGAAGTAGAGAAGGAAGAAGAGGTAGAGGAGAAAGAAAAGGAGAAGGAGGAAGTGAAGGAACAATATGAGGAAGAGGAGGAGGAAGAGAAGGAAGAGGAGGAGGAAGAAGAGAAGGAAAAATATGAGGATGAGGAGGAAGAAAAGGAGAAAGATGAAGAGGTGGAACAAGATGAGGAGGAGGAATAAGAGAAGAAAGAGGAAGAAGTGGAAGAAGATGAAGAAGAGGAGGATGAGGAGGAAGAAGAGAAGCAGCATGAGTAACAGTAGGGTCAGCTGATCACTGAAGCTTCTTAGTTTCCAGTGTTGAACTAAACTTTAACTTTAACTAAAGAAGCTCAGTCTGATCTTTTCCGTTTTTAATGTGTGTGTTTTTTTTTTTTTTAACTGGATGTTTTTTTAGCCAAAGCATCAAAACCAGCACTTTAAAAAAACATGAATAAAATATGCTCCATGTTCTAATCATGTTCTGGATCTAAATCTAGTTTTTTCTGTCCTCATCATCATGTCCTTTTTTCCTTTTTGAAGTTCGTCATGGATCAGTTGATCAAACTAAACTGCTGTTACATAACTCAACCTTTACCAGATCAACTCTTCACTATAGAAAACTACAGCAAATAATACACAAATATCATGTTTTTAAATGAATTACACACTTTTATTTCATAGATAAAAGTTAAAGTCAAATACCAGCATTAATAATAAATGCATGTTTATACTTGTGTATTATGAGAATTTTCATACAAATATGAGCCTGTTATTTATCTGCTGGTGTTCTACACATAAACTTACATGAACCAAAATCTGATCAATTTAATATAGATTTGATAGTAGGTCTGTCAAAATCAACATATTTACACAAATTAATTCATCATGATTAATCGGATTCCTGGATTATTAATAAAAGTTTATTCATCTTTAAACCGGTGTACTTGTACTCTAAAAAGTGTGACTGGGCTTAATTAATATTAACAAAACAAAAATTTTACTTAATGACATTTTAATTATTTATCAGTTGCATTTTATTAATTTTTGTTTGAATAATATCTGCTGAAAATCACTGAGCAGAAATTAATGTTATTTTATCAGTAAAGTCAACAACATATAAATAAATATCATCTAGATATTTAGGTATATGAATTAGGTTTTTTTTGCAGATATTTGGTATATCTAAATTAGTATTTTCCAGAAAACTAGTAAATATTGGACACTTTTCCCCTTAAAATTGATTTTGATTTACTTAACATGTCTTCTATCTGAAGTAAATCCAAAATAAGTCAACTAATAATTTCATTATTTGGATTTAATTATCGTGTTTAAATTTACTTAATAAAACCAGTCATTTTTAATCAAAGTCCAAATACTTAAACTCTATTCAATTATTTTAATTGTCACTTTGTTGCCATAATTTATTTAAAAAGACAATGGTCAAACCTTTGAGTGTGCATTATTATTATTATTATTATTATTATTATTATTATTATTATTATTATTATTATTGGTTAAAAGATGCTGTCAAAACGGCAATCATTTTCAGGACATTTTTTCGCCCTGCAAAATTTGTTATGACAGGTCTATTACCAATATTCCACAAACCTACTTAAGCTAGCAGTAGCTAGCATCGAAGTCAGCACCAGTTCTGGCACACTCAAAATAAACTGCATGATTCCAACATTAGATGCTAACAAACAAATAAGCCTGACGATTAAATTAACAGATTATAATATTATTTATGGAATGCCTTTGTGCTTAACTCTAACCTGTAATACAGGAAACAACCATTTTGTATAATAGTGTGACTTGACACTGTATACACAGCTAATGCTAACTATTATTAATTTTAATGCAATGAAGCCATTATCTGCAGAACAGAAAGACTGAACATGCGTCAACACCTTTCAGGGAGTTTGTCGCAGTAGTTAGAATTGTACATACACAAAAGTGCAGATGCAAACATGGAAGACACTAAACAGTATAACATTTGAGAAAGAAAACAAAAAAAAACAAGACAGAAGTGGCAAAAAATGATTAGACACTGCAGGACGAACCTTTTTTTTCCTTACCGAAACGCTTCAGTTTACGTCAGTTGGGAGTTGCTAGCATTGTGGCTAGCTAGAAACAAAAATGTTAAGTGCATAAATAAATAAATAATAATAAATAAAATGTGTTTTCTAAAATGTATCCAGTTATCCAAGACTATTGTTTTGTGTTATTAAAAGGTCAAACTTTTGCTTTCCTGGGTGTTAGTAGGATAAATTCAGGCCTAGTTGTTGAACTTCATAAATGCCCATTAAACAGGAACATGTACATAAATATCGAACTGAGCCTGGGTTCCATGTTCTGTGGTTTGGTTCTAGATAATTGCTTGAATGCACGTGTGACCTTTAGTTGAAGAGTTGTGGCTCAAACACAGACACTGGGTCTGAATTACTTCAGTCCAATGACCTTTAATTCAACAGGTCAATAAACACAACTGCTTCTAATTAAAAGTCTTTATTTATTTATTTATTTATTAATAATAGAACTGTGTCCTTCAAGAACCAGGTCTGTGTTGTTTATGACTGAGGCTCTATCATCATAGTTAGAACATGTTCCAGTGGGTAGATTACTACTGTTATGTATTACTATTATGATTAATATTACTACTACTGTTATTGCTGTTATCATCATTATTATTACTATCATTACTGTTATTACCACTACTGTTACTTTTACTGTTATTATTGCAATATTACTATTATTATTACAGTTTGTGATTATTACCAGTGTGTGTGTGCGTGTGTGTGTGTGATTCTCAAAGGTCCTCAGACAGACATTCCCAGAATAGTTCATGTTTGTGTTGAAATGTCTCAGACTGATTCCTTAAGTGTGGATGTTATTGTGTTCATACAAACAAATGCACAACGAGGCAGGATTTACACTCAAACAACAGGAAGCAGATACAAGAGGTGCTTTAAACTGACCCCAGACCCTTTAAATGAACTCTGTCACATAGATGGTGTTTGTGTTTTATGGAGTGGGTGGAGCCTCTGACACATTGATGGTGTATGTTTTGTGGAGTAGGCAGAGCTGCATTTATTTTATTTTATTTTTTTGGATGGAATAATACTTATTTAAGCAGGAAATGAGTTAGTGTGTAGATGTTGTCTTTTATTGGGTCATGGTACTCAGTTTAATGAGTATGGACAGGATATTTGGGAAAAATTCAAAAGTCATAAATAAGGAGATTTTTTAAAATATCTATAAAATGAGATGAATATAAAATCTAAATTATAAGATAAAAAGTCAAAATTATGAGAAAAATATTCAGACTTGTGAGATAAAAAGAAAATCAAATTATGATATAGAAAGTCACAATTTCTGATTTACGACTTATTTTTCATATTGTCACATTTGTCTAGCTTGAAAAAGTAATGATTCTATTCTGAGAATGTAAAGAGTATAAAGTAAAGATATTTATATAAATTTAAGGAGTATAAAGTACAGATATTTATATAAATGTAAAGAGCATAAAGTATAGAAATGTAATACATGCAAAAATGTAGGGAGAAAAAGTTAAAAGTTGACAGAAAATTAAATACTCAAGTAAAGTACAGATGTCTAAAAATGTAGTGAAGTACAATAAAGGAAGTACTTCTACTTAGTTACTTTCACCTCTGGTTTTTGGTAGTTTTTCATTGGTCGCTGCCTCGGGGGCCAAGCTGTCCATCAGACCCAGGACCCTCCTCCATCATTAGGACTGACCTGGTCTGACATAAACTCAGATTCTGCCTCCAGGGTCACTTCACAATAAAAGCTTTTCCCTTTCCTCGCTTCTGTCCATTTCTGCACTTTAAATCCATAGGTATGTTTGTATTTGAACCCTTAAAAGCACACAATGAACATGTCCATCACCGTAAAATGAGTGCGATCACTAAAAGGAATCCAAAAAAGCAATACAATGAGCACTGAAAAGAAGAAAAGGAAAAGAAATAGACAAATAATGGAGAAATTCACCAAGAATTCAAACAGAACAATGAAGGAAATGAACAGAAAAAATGACATAACCAAGTAAAATGAGCAAAATATTAAAGAAAAGAAGGAAAACCAACACTGAAATGAGCATAAAAATAAAGAAAATAAACTCAAACTATGGATATTAACATCATTATTGGCTGATGATTTAATTCCACTCAGACTTAAGAATCAGGAAGAAGAAAAATGTGTTAAAGCTTGAATTTAAAGCTTTAAACCATCATTTCATGTTTCTGAATCTATATTTATTTTGTTAAATTATATCATTTAGCCTCACTGATGAAAACTGTTAGCATGTAGCCTCACTGGTGAAAACTAGCATCTGTTAGCATGTAGCCTCATGTGTCATAATTATTTTCAGCAAATGTACCAAGGTATTGTAATTATTCTTATTCTGAAATATCTGAATTATGTGGCTGGTTCTTAGTGGATCAGGTTTTACAGGGTTCAGGTTAAAGCTCCGCCCATAAGGATGTTTGGGCCAATGACAAAGCAGATATCTAATATATCAGGTGATCGGGGGGGAGGGGGTTACACCCAAGTCACATGCTTTACTATTCTCCTAAGCTCTTTGGGAACATGTCCATCTGAAACAGACCAGGACTGACCTGTCCAGGGCGATGCAGCACAAGTGCAGGATGGACGCTGTTGTCAACAGGACATCCAGCGATGTCCGGACCAGGCAGAAGGTCTCCCCATAGATCCAGTGCTGGTGGACCAGTTCTATGGCTCCGAAAGGCATCACCAGAACCGACACCAACAGGTCAGCAAACGCCAACGACACGATGAAGTAGTTGGTCTTGATTTTCCTGAACATAGAAGAAAGTAAAGACAGGTGAACGCAGGTAGAGACAGACCAGGTCCAGAAGGCCTGGATGGATCGGGGGAATCAGTTCCAGAACCAGAACCTCACTCCAACAGAACCAGGTCAGGTTTTACGTGGTCCATCATGGCACAGATAAAGGTGATTTCTGTTCTGCTTCTAAAAGCATCCGGTAAATAAACCTAATTCGTAGACAAATCAATAGTAAATGATGCAACGTGAAGGAAATTCTAAGTGTGGGAGCTGCAGAACCTCTAACTGAAACTGAAACTGCAGATACGGATCAGTTCTATCGTCAGTAAGTGAAACGATGGTTCAGGACCACACTGGAGTTAATTTGATTTGAGTTGATTAATCGATTAATCGTGTCTGTTTTCCGTGTTTAGGCTGAAGACTCAAAGATTCACTCAGGTTGAAGAACTCCATCCTGTCAAAACAGCAGACAACAACACTGTAGCAGCGTATAGACCCACATACCATATACTCTCTCTTAATATATACACTCATATATTATACACACACATACTATTTGTTTGTTATATTTTATATGAATGTAAATATATGCATGTTTCCTTTGTACTTTACAGACGTAGATGTTTTCGTTTCTCTGTTTGCAACTGAAACATCGGCTCTTTTTCCATCCTGAGCTATTTGTGAAATAAGAGGTGTGTGTGTGTATGTTGGTTCTTAATGATGTATTCACTGACTCCCGCTTTATTGTACCGTTTCCGTGGGAACCTACTCTAATAGCCGTCTCTGCTTCAGCGTTTCACTTTGACTCTGGAACTATTTTTACCGCTGATGTTGGAAGCGATCGCTCTGCTGGAGGAAAGACGGGTAGTCGTGGGTTTCCAAGTGGAGGCGGAGGTAATCAAACAACAACGGCACCATCATCGCTGTGTCCGTGGAGACCAGACATCCCAGCACCGATCAATTTTTTAAACAGTGTATGATTGCCAAATGGTCACACCTGCACCAGAGGTCAAAGGTCGCCCTGAATGCTAAACTGTCAGCAGACAAAGATGATGGGGATGAAGACGAGGAGACTGAAAGAATGACCGTGGTGACAGCCAATCACACCTGAGCATCTGTTTCCCTGACGACACATGTTGTCACAACCTGTATGGGCGCCTCATTGGCTCCTCCCCCTGGGCGCTTCACACCTGGAGGGATTTACAACCAGCCTTACTTAAGGGCTGTACAGAGCAGGCTCATTAGTTTTAGTTTGTTTTTCACCCTCGTCAAACCTGGACTTTAACCTTTCTGTAACAGACTCTCTGACTAATTCAGCTTTTGTCATTAGTCTGCCAAGGGAAGGTGGAGTTATGTTTTTGCCAGCGTTTATCTGTCTGTCTGTCAGCAAGATAACTCACAAAGTTATGGCTGAATAAATGCTTACATTTTGGTGGTCAGTGAAGGTGGAGGACATGTGTGTTTCATTCAGCTGTGCTCTCTTGAGTGTTTTTCTAGTTATAGCTTTTGTTTGCTTTGTTGATTATTTTATTAATTTGATTGGTTATGACTCAGCCCCCGAAAGGGGAGAGAGCTTTTGTGTTTGAGTCCATTTGTTTGTTGGTCTATCTGGTTTACGCAAAAACTACTGAACCAATTTCTATGAAATTTTCAGAAAAGGTGTGAGGTTGTCCAGAATAGATCTCATTAAATTTTTGTGAATGTAGGTCAAAGGTCAAGGTCAGAGTCTCCAAAAATATCTTTTCACAATGATCAGAGATCAGCAATTTCCTTTTTATTCCTGGATACTCAGTTTAGCATATGGTTTCTTTTTGCTCTCACTGTTGATGTGCACTGACATCAGAACCAATTTTCAAGACTCAAGGTCAAATGTCACAATACAGGTTAAAATTTAATTATGGATATAACTTTTGAAGTATTCATTTTACAGACAGATTTTACAAACTTACAGGGTACGTTGGTAATGGGGAGATCTAGAAATTTTGGTGGTGGTCATCCGGGGAGGGTTTACCTTGGCGGAGGAGCAGATAGCAGATAGGTAACCTAGCATGGGCTTTAAAATGATGTCATCACCTTTGACCTTGAGTGACCCTGAAAGGTCAAAATCAAAGTCACATGATTTTAAATGGTGGTGATAAGTACTCAGTTATTATTTTTGACAGATAGGAAACTACATGTAGGCTCCAAAATGGCATAATGACAATTGACCTTGAGTGACCTTAAAAGGTGAAACCCATTGTCTCACATTTTGAGAGTGAGATGTCCATTAAGAGCTAAAATGTGTGCGAGGGGTGGGGTTTGTTGTGCTGGGTACCACTTGTTTTGTTATTTTTATTTGGTTGGTTTTGTAGATTTTTTGGGGGGGGGATTATTGTAGCTTTAGTTTCTTCAGTGGATTCTTGAACGGTACAGTTCAGATGAAATCCCACAGTAACACGGGGATGAAGTGAACAGCTGCACAAAAGCAGAATTTAAAGTCGGATACAACACCAAGTGTAGCAGAAACTAGAGGGAAAAGGAAAAGACAAGCTTTACTCCACACCCAGCAGACCTTTTACTTCTAGTTTTAACCTCACAAACCTCTTTTCCATTTCAGCTCATATTCACCCTGAGATACAAACAGGATTATCTCAGCTTCTGGTTCTGGTTAAAGTTCAGTTTCTGGTCTTTGTCTGGACTCACCTGAGTTGTCGGTCCTTGCAGACGGCCACCATGACCAGCAGGTTTCCCAGGATGCTCATCAGCATGACCAGAGACAGGAAGCAGATCAGAGCCATCCGTTTTGGCAAGCTGTCGCTATGGAAACGCCCCAAAAGACAAAAAGACAAGAACAACACCACATCAGACTGTTTCTAAAAGCAGCAAAGGAGTTTCCCTTTTTATTCATTTATTTATTTAATTTCTTTTTTATTCTCATCTAGAGTTTAAACATTAAAGGTCCGTTCATCCAAGTTCATTCAAACTGATGATGTTGACGCATTAACAGCCAAGTTTTCACCATGTTCTCATCAAACTCCAGAACTCTGACACCAACAGGACAAAAGGAGCCAGTCTGAGATGTGATTCTAGTTCAATAAGGACTGACAGAACCTGGTAGAAGACCTGATGACCCTGAGCACCAAACTCTGAACAGGCCCAAGTGTTTGATGTGTTCAGAAAAAGCTGGGCTTTATGTATGTCATGTGTAAGTGGAACCTTATGCCGTGTTTCCACTGGTACCAGCTTGACATTGTTGTGTTTCTATCACAAAACACAACCTGGAATCTGATACCCGGTACTAGTTTTTTGTTTTCACCTCCACAGTGATACTAAAAGGTAACGAATAAACCCTGCAGACACCAATTGGTTAGACTATTGTCTCTGTGACTCCGCCCCTTTACAAAACACAGATGTGGAAGTTGACAATAAATATATCAGTACATTAATCCACATGATGACAGCCCATAATACTACAACATGATCAGTTCAGGAGATTCAGTCTTTGGTGGACAATGTCCAGACGAGGCAACATGAAATGAATGAGTTTATCAACAACTCCCTGAGCAGAAGACATGGAAGTACAAGCAACATCGCTATGAAGACCAGGTACTGTAAAGCAGAGGTCTTCATGTTTTAGATCATTAAAATTAAAAAATTATAAATTTAAAATGATCAGCTCATCCTCAACCTCTACTGAAGCCTGATAATGACCCACTTCTTTGAATCAGGTGTGTTGGAGCAGGGTGACATCTAAAACATGCAGGACAGGGGACCCCGAGGACTGGGGTGGAAGACCTCTGCTGTAAAGTGTATTACTGAGTTATGCCTGAATTTCATACATGACAAATACAACATCACATCTTTGAATTGTGATATCCTTATGATGTGGTGGTCTTTGGACTGAGATGGTCTTTGGACTGTGGTGGCCTTTGGACAGGAATGGTCTTTGGATCATGATCGTTTTTGGAATGTATGGTCTTTGAACTGTGATGGTCTTTGGACTGTGGTGGCCTTTGGACAGGAATGGTCTTTGGATCATGATCGTTTTTGGAATGTATGGTCTTTGAACTGTGATGGTCTTTGGACTGTGGTGGCCTTTGGACAGGAATGGTCTTTGGATCATGATCGTTTTTGGAATGTATGGTCTTTGAACTGTGGTGGTCTTTGGGCTGCAAGTATTTACACCATAGATCAGCTGTTGTAGACATCTTCTTCCACTGGTCTCGACTCAGAGCCAGGTCTTGGACTTGTATCACTGTCTGCTTTGCTTCAAACATCTGCACTTCTACTTAATCACCCCCCCCCCACACACACACACACACACACCAAAAAACAAAACACCTCAATCACCAGAACAGATCCAGTGGACTACAGTGGGCTGGGACTGAGGCACTAAACACTAGAACCTCTGGTGGTCTGGTCCAGTCCTGAAGGGTCTGTCAGACTGCCCCTCCTCATCACATCACATCTGCAACTGCTGATGCTCCTGGAAGTCTTCCTGAGTGAGTAGAGGCGCAGCAGAGTCTGGGGAGGCGGAGCTGACGTCAGTCCCGGGTTTAAACCCAGAATCCAACTACAGAAGCACCAACAGCTCATCCATGATTCACAGCCTTCACTGTCAACAAGCCTGGAAGCTTCCGGAGGATCCAAGGATACACTGGCAGCATCAGGACCGGCTTTTCCCAGAAGACACTGGGGTGAGGAGTCCTAGCCACACCCAGGTCCTTTAACCCTCCGCTGACCAGGTGAGGATACTCTATTCATCAGTGGTTCATTTGCGCTTGATTGTTTAAATTCTGATCCATCCACTCAAACATCCCATAATAAACGACTGAATTCCTACACAAACACCGTTCGACCAAGTGAGGACAAAATACACACTGAGATATTTAACCTTTGACCTCGAACCAAACAGGAAATAATATGAACCAGTGCTGGAGTTAGACACTGACAGATGACGGGAATCAAAAATAAATATATAAATACATTATACAGTTTATATATAAGAAAAACATTTTACCAATCAAGAGTATGAAAGTCATTCTCACATTAGTCCAGTGCTGTGCATATTATGGTGGTGGAACGACCCTGTGGGCGGGACAATAAAAGCTTTGGTTCCTGAAGGTATTTGACCTTTAATCCAAATGTCTGTAATAAGGACGTAAAAGTTAATGATTGTTTTGTCTGTTTACTGTAATGAAACTGTTTAGAAGACACAGACCTGGAGCAGGAAACCCTTAAAGACCCAAAGGTCATCCTTTAACCCTTAAGGACCCAAACATTCACCTTTAACCCTTAAAGCTCAAAGTCATAGTTTTACATTTTGAGCGGCAGTTGTCCAAAAGTGTTTGTGAAGGGGCGGGGCTTGTTGTCCCTGGCAGCAGTAGTTTTTTTTTATAGTGGCTGTTGGTCTATAAAGGTTCAGTCTTTACTTTTTATAGTGTGCTGGACTTCTTCACTGTTCACTGTTAGAACTAATCTGTGCTTCCAGTCTTTCCAGCCCATTTGCATCACTGATGAAACTCTAGCTGACACGACATAAAACCTCATATCGTTCTGAAAACCTGCCAGATCCGACCGGCGTGACCAGAGAACCGTTTCCATAGCAACCGCTCCCTCCCTTCTATTGTTAAGCGTGGTCTTTCTAGGCTTTTACGGAGCTGGATGTAAGTGTTGAAAAATGAATGAGGACAGAGATGGTGAGTTATTTACTACAGACGCATTTGGGTTGTCGAAGAAAAAACAAAATACAAGATGAATGAGGAGTTTTGTGTTTATAGAAGAGGTGCTGAAGACCAGCGAACACGGGAAACACGGAACACATGGAAAAGTCGGAAAACATGGAACACACGAGAAACAGAACACAGGGAACACTTGGGAAACATGGAAAACATGGAACACATGGAAAACATGGAACACACATGAAACGTGAAAAACATGGGAAACATGGAAAACATGGAACACACATGAAACGTGAAAAACATGGGAAACATGGAAAACCAGGTGATCCAAACAAACAGATAAAATGATGAAACCCACTGAAGTGATGGAGGATGAACAGGTCACAACTAGACTGGAGGGGGGTGGGGGGCACAAAAACTGGTACAAAGTGTTAGCAGTTTCCTCACCCCCCCCTCTCCCCCCTCTCTCCCTTTGTCCCTCTCTCCCCCTCTCCTCCTCCTTATCTCCCCCCTCTCCCAGTCTAACATCACAGTAGCTGTCAACTTCCTCTAATTAGCAACAATGAGCAACAGTCACTTTGTCGATTTAATAGATTATTTCATTATTTTCGGTTCATTTTGTGGATTATTCTGTCGACTGTTTACTCATGAGGTTTTCTGATGCAACAGTTTATTGAACATTTGACTAATTAATAAAATTAACATTTACTCATGAATTTCACTGTCATTGAAAAAAAACACAACAACTCCAGAATAATAGGAATGAAATGAATCAAACTGTTTAAATAATTCTGGATTTTGACCATCTGACCCTTCAACAGTTTACTTCAAAAATGGGTTTATTTAATGAATGACTCAGCAGCAGTGAGGTGTCAATTAATGTCATATATTAGGGAAAAACAATGAGAGAATCACAAAGTCTCATGGGTAAATCTGGTCATCATTATTATCATTTTATCAGAATTATTGTCATTATCTTTTTTTTATTATTATCATTTGCAATATTATCATTTTCATTTTATCACTTTTATCATTATTATTATTATTATCATCATCATTATATTAGTAGTAGTAGTAGTAGTATGATTATTTTATCAGTAGTATTGCCATTATTGTTTTTTAATCAGTATTACTATTATTATTTTTTCATTATTATTTTTATTATTTCATTGTCCATCTTGTGGAGCCCCCTCTAGTGGTCATCAGTGGTATTCCACTTTAAAGCCCACGTCTGCTTTCACGGTGACTGATGGACTGAGTCACTGAGGTAAAACCAGGAATAGATTAAGCCGTTTGTGTCCCTGAAGTTCATGTGGATTCACATAGAACAGAACCGCCCCCCTTTCTACATCAGACAAAGCTTAATGATGTGTGACGAAGAGGACGGAAGGTGTCCATCTTCTGCCTGTACTGACCCTGAACACACCAGAGACAGTTTAGAATAGAAGGAGGTGTGACCGCCACGCTAGGAACTCTGGGAACAAGCAGGACACCACACCCACTGGGTCACATAGAGTCACATTAAGGCTGGGCTTGTCCCAATGGTCCAATCACAGCTCAGATTAAGGACATGGAGCTTCAAGGACTAAGCAGGAAGTACAGTGAGGACCCAAAACCCAAGGAACAAACAGGAAGTACATTATGGTGAAGAACAGGAACACAAGGAACCGTCGAATCATGACTTTGGTCTTCTTTTTATCAGTTTCTTATTTTTTCCTTCAGTTTCTTCTTTTTAAATCACGCCCAACATTGGTTGGGAGAGATTATTGTAATCACCATGTGTCTGTCAGTGCATTTGTGTGTATGTCCGCATAGACACGTCATACTATAACCCAATGAATACTTAAGATATCACCATGAAATTAAATGGGCATATACTAGGGGTGTAACGGTACACAAAAATCACAGTTCGGTACGCACCTTGGTTTTGAAGTCACAGTTTGGTTCATTTTCAGTACAGCATGGAAACAAAATGCAAATTATTAAACCAAAAAGATGCAATATAAAAATAGAAAAGTGCTGCTTGGTACAAGTAAGTTAAATGATATATTCTTAAATGATTAACCAAATGTTGAAATTAAAAATAATGAATTCCTTTTAAACAGTAAAAATGCTTTTTCCAACATCATTCCACTGAAAACCAGTTTTCCATGCTCCTTTTGTAATCTGATGGGTCACCCCAAGCTACCAACATATGCTGCGTTTGAAAGTGGTGTGTCGCCTCCACTGGCTGCATTTCTACACAAAACAACACAAAGAAATGACTCAGAAAAGCCTGTCGACTACATGTGACATGTCGCAAAATTAACTTCTGTAACACTGTGTGTTAAGCATAGACATATTATACTATAACTTAATCAATACTGGATATATTATCATAATATTACACACACTGATGCATATATACATATAAGGAAATTATCAATATTGCAAAAGGTCAAAGTTGCATTTAGCAGAAAGGTCAAAATCCCATTACTGGCTCTAATTCAAGAACAGGTTGTCATAGAAACTTGATATTGGCAGAAAATAGGGGCGAGATTAGGCATTCTCTGAATACTTGATTTCCATCTTCTTTTTCAGTTTCTTATTTTTTCCATCAGTTTCTTCTTTTTTTACATCAGTTTCTTCTTTTTTTTTACATCAGTTTCTTCTTTTTATCCATCAGTTTCTTCTTTTTTATCCATCAGTTTCTTCTTTTTCTCACATCAGTTTCTTCTTTTTCTCACATCAGTTTCTTCTTTTTTATCCATAAGTTTCTTCTTTTTTATCCATAAGTTTCTTCTTTTTTATCCATCAGTTTCTTACTTTTTATCCATCAGTTTCTCCTATTTTCTGTCAGTTTGTTGTATTTTTCCATTACTTGTTTTTTTTCCACCAGGTAGTTCTTTTTTTATCCGGTTCTTCTATAAATATCTTCTCAGACAGACGTCACCATAGGTCACCGGTGACATGATGCACCTCTAAATCAGATTTAATGAGCGTTAGCATCTTTCTCCGACCCCTGGCTTCGCTTTCAGTTCTGAAAATAACTGATTGTGAGTCAGATGCCTCAGTTGAGGAAACATGGACGTTCTCAGGGCATCATGTGATTCAAGTACAGAATTGTGTGAACCATCACATGCTCGTTCAGAGGCTAATTGTCGTCATAACATAATTTCCCCAAAGGTGCCATTGTAGCCCCGCCCACAAAAACACACCAGTGGAGACAGGTTCCTGTGAACTCAGTGTCATCCACTTCCTGTCCTGGTCCCGCCCACATTTACCATCCACTTATTAGGTATTTTCCTGGTCCTGATGGCAGATGGGCTCTAACTGTATCATGGGAAATCTGTAAATGAGTTACACCTGGAGTCAGGACGAAGCCTTGGCACAGTTTCCTTAAAGACCAAAGCAGTCCACAGAGGGGGTGGGATTATTTCACCCTCTGGAGTCCACCCACAGATGCCCTTTAGCCACTTACAGACCATAATATTCACATGACAGACCATAATATACATACAACAAATTCCCTTTCACCACCTACAGACCATAATATTCACACAACAAACCATAATATTCACATTACAGACCACAATATGCCCACTGTGCTACTCTACTAACCTTTGGCTTCGCCCAGTACATTAATTAGGATCTAAACGGGGGTGAAAGACTAAAAGTCTCTGACACTAAATAAAAACATGGTGATTTTGTCCAAAAAGGAGAAGTTGAGTTTTTTTAGGAGTGATTTCAGTAGTGAACTGAGCAAAGCCCAGCAGGTAAAATCCCTAAATTCTTCCAAATAGAAGCCAACAAATACTCAGAGTGTCAACGGTGATGGCTGTTGCTATGGCAACCACTGATCGACTTCAGCACCACCTCCTGGGTTTAATGGACCCTTTAAATAAGTGGGAAAACTTCTTCTCCCACCATGTGTTCAGTTCAGTTTGTTCATTTTAACAAAACTAAAGGTTAATTTGTTTGGATATCATGATTCCAACACAAGCAGCTCATAGTAGTTTATGTTCAGCGCTGATATTTATTGATTTATTTAACATGTTTTTCTGTATAAAAAACACAATCACTTCAGTTTTTTCATCAAAATCTGTCATTGTACTGAAATAAAACGTGCATTCAATCACTGTTTTCTGTTTGTTTTAGTCACATGACACACACACAGGAGTTAGGACTGGACTGAAGACCCATCCATATTTATTTATTTTTTACTGTTTATTTAGGTTTTTTTTTGTTTTGCTTTTCCAAATATTCTTATATCATATGTTGTCTGAGATGAATTTGGACGGAATATGATTTAGAATAATAGATGTTTCCACGACTGTTGAGATAAACGTGTCAGAGACAATGGATAACATGAGGATGCGTTCAGGGAGTCTTGTCAGTTCATTCAAGGACACGTATTGTTATGTTCAGGGATTTTTGATGTTGCATTCAGGGACTCTTAGTGGTATGTTCAGAGACAAATGACAGTGTGTTCAGGGAGGTGTGACTGTGTATTCAGTGCATGTGGTGGTGTGTTCAGGAACTCTTGACGGTGCATTCAGGATCCTTTTGCAGGGTGTTCAGAGGCTCTTAGTAGTGTGTTCAGGGACATGTAAAGGTGCAATCAGGGACGTGGGGCAAGGTGATCAGGGAGTCTTGGCGGTGCATTCAGGGACATGTGGTGGTGCGTTCAGATTCCCTTGGCAGGGTGTTAAGGGAGTCTTAGCGGTGTGTTCAGGGTCTCTTGGTGGTGTGTTCAAGGTCTCTCCTCAGACTAGATGAAACCAGGCATTTATCGCATTAAAAAACAGACGGTGTTTTCAGAAACAAGCAGAAAAATCAAACTGACATAAATGAATGTGAAGCTTCAACTGAAATGAGATTTAAATGAAACACATTCATATTCACAGACGTTTGACAGAGATGTGGACGTTTAGCATCAGTTTAATAACAAATAACATGAAATATTCATGAACGTTTGAGTTTTACTGTGATATTTAAACTCAAAAATGTCGACCAGTATGAAGACAGACCAGGATGGACAAAGACCAGGACAGAGAAAGACCAGGACGGAGAAAGACCAGGATGGAGAAAGACCAGGATGGAGAAAGTCCAGGACGGAGAAAGACCAGGATGGAGGAACCTGCTGGTCCTGGTTTAACCCTGCTGGTCCTGGTTTAACCCCGCTGGTCCTGGTTTAACCTTGCTGGTCCTGGTTTAACCCCGCTGGTCCTGGTTTAACCTTGCTGGTCCTGGTTTAACCTTGCTGGTCCTGGTTTAACCTTGCTGGTCCTGGTTTAACCTTGCTGGTCCTGGTTTAACCCCGCTGGTCCTGGTTTAACCCCACTGGTCCTGGTTTAACCCCACTGGTCCTGGTTTAACCCTGCTGGTCCAGGTCTGTCACACATAAATGCATCAGTCTCATTAGCATAATAAGGATTCCCTTGATCAGCTGATTTGGTTGCCGTGGTGATGGGAATGATGCGTCAGCAGTGAAGTGTGCGCAGACAGAGCCGGCGTCCGTCTACAGTTTCATCATGAAATCAAAGAACAGGCGTCGCTTCTCTGAATGGACGACACCAGACACCGGCCTGTGTTTGACACCAGGAGAAAATAAAAAATAGAGTGAAGGCTACCGTCATCCAACAGTCAAGGTCAAAGGTCACGGCACCAAATCAAAGCCCATATGTGTACAACATCTGCAAATGTTTTTCAATTCTAACTAGGTCTGTCAAAATTAACCCATTAAGGCAGATTTAATCCATTATCATGATTATTCTGATTAAAATCTTCTATCATCTGTTTATTATATAATTCATAAGATTGATCCAAATTCACTGTCGTTTAATCTATGAAAACACAATGAAGCACCCATGACCAAAACCATCTACTGATCTAAGAAGTTTAACGACTTCTGGACCAATTCACATATGAATCCATGTCAATAATTGGTGTAAAATGCAGTTTTTCATCTTTTTGTGGTTGTCAGATATGACCCATTTGGACATTCTGAGGCTCCGTAGTTACCGTGGTAACAATGTGAACTTCTACAATAGGAGTGTCAAATTCATTTCAGTTCAGGGTCCACATTGACCCAAATTTGATCTGAAGTGAACTGTACCATGAAAATAATAACATAATATATAAATAATGTCAACTCCAAAATTTCCTCTATGTTTTAGAGTAAAAAACATTCACATCTACCAACTGTCCTTTAAAACAATGTGAATAACATGAATAAACTGACACTTCTTCAGAAAACTAAATGCAATTTTAACAAGATCATGTCTCAATTTATCATTTATACACGTTAATTAAGCCCTGGTTGTATCTTAATTGTTACCCTGCCGCCCGAAGGAGAGAAGGGTATTGTGTTTGAGTGGATTTGTTTGTTTGTTTGTTTTTAAGCAGTTTTACACAAAAAAACTACTGGACCAATTTCCATTACCTTTTCAGGAAGGTGGTCCAGAATACATCCCATTACATTTTGGTGAGTATAGGTCAAAGGTTACGGTCACAGTCACCAAAAATACGTTCTCGCAATGATAAGAGATAGAGAAAATCAGGCAAAATGTGGGCAAGGGGGCGGGGTTTGTTGTGCCTGGCAACACTTGTTTAGACTGTGTTTCACTGTAAAGCACTTTGTGAATGTATACATCTGTAAAAAGTTCTGTATAAATAAAGCTTACTTACTTATGACTAGTATGGTGTTTGTACAGACCCCCTTATGGCCACAGCACAGTTTACAGACTGAGAATAATGAATATAAAAAGTTAGTTTTTTCCTCAAATATACGTTTTGTTCTTATTCAGAACCTGTTATTTCAAGGGTTAAAATGAAGTATTAGAGTCTTTGGTATTTTATTCACGGATGAAGTTTATGAAATAGAGTTATAAAGTTATAAACCAAGGATATAAAACTATGGTGAGTGTATTAGTGTCCTGTGGATATTATGTGATTGAAGGGCCCTCTGGAACAGTTGGTAGATTCTATACATGACAGGAGCATTTGTTCGGAATGTTCGCATACTTCCCCATTAGAGTCACATGACCTGAAAGTGTCCGACCAAACCTTTCCACTTTTACGTCGTGGCCTCCGTCGTCAGATCTGACACAAACACAGGCCTCATCACTTTCACAGCTGGTGACAGTTTTGCACCGTCAGCCACTTCCTCTTGTAAATCAGTCTGAGACATGACAGCGTGTGCAGATAATGATGCTTCTCGGGTCCTTCATTTAGATTCATCACAGGGATACGACCCCCACTAATCACAGTCCTGAACCATGACACTGTCGCACAGCTTCAACCACAAACATCCAACTACCACCTGACGCCCAAACATGGATCCATTGCTTCAGGTTCCACTCACACTAAGGAACCAAATGGACTTTCAGGAACAGAACATTTTTACCCCAAAAGCCGCCACCATGGCCAACATTGGAACCGCCGTCATCAGCCTCTATCAGAGCCTCTGGAGCCGCTACCAGAGCCGCTACCAGAACCTCCAGAGCCGCTACCAGAACTTCCAGAGCCGCTATCAGAGCCTCTGGACCCGCTACCAGAGCCGCTATCAGAGCATCCAGAACCAGCACAATTGACACTTAATGGAAGAACCCTATGAATACTTTTTCATGTTATTATTTTATAAATATTTTATCCATATTTGTTTATTTAGTTGCTTACTTTGTATATTTTTCTAGATTTTCTTTTATTTCTTTTTCAGGTTTGTTCAGTTTTTGGTTATTTTGTTCATGTTATTATTTTGTTGATTCATTAATTTTTGTTCATTTTATTGATCACTTTGGCTGTTTTTGTTCATTTTGGTGCACAGACTCACAGCACCACCTTTACCTGGAATCATTACATCTGTTGCCCATATGTGAACTTTTATCTGGAATCAGGGCTTAGGGCTTAAAGGGTTAAACCTGTCTCTGGGCGTGTCTTCAGTTCTGTTTCTCTGTAAAAACACTTCTGTTTTAATTAGTTAAATCAGACGGTACCGGACTCAAAGCAACACCAGAACCAAACACATCATTAAATGGGCGACGGCCCGTCTGCAGTTAGCGGAGAGAAGTGTCGGCACTGAATCTCAGCGTAAATTGTGTGTTAAAAATGTGTTTTTTCACATTCAGACCGAGTAAACACACAACAGAAACATGTGTCGGTCAAATCCTCAATGACTCGTCAACTCAGCTGGAACCAAAGAGAAGAACCCAGTGTGAAAACACAGGGTCACGGCGCCGTCGCCCATCATTAACTAATTGTTCTGCACTCAACCGTGAAATCTGAATTTGTTTGAGTGCCCAAAACCAGTCTGACACTCAGGCTGAAAACCAGTCTGGTTTAGCATAAGACTAATGGTTTGGTCTGTTCTTCAGTTTATGTGAAGACTTCAGTTAACACCTAAGAAAGTTTTTAATAAGACATCGACAGGGGTAAGGGAGGAGCCCTTACCCCTACCCTGTGGACTTCCCTCTTAACCCTCCCACTTGGCCCTCTTCCTTACCCATACCCCTTGGACCACCCCCTTACCCCTACACTTTGGCTCTCCCCCCTAACCCTCCTGTTTGGGCCTCCAACTTACTCCAACCCTCTGGTTCTCCACCTCCCCTTTGCCCCCTGCCCTTATTTTGTCAATTGCTTTGGTTATTTTATTAATTATTTTTGTCACTTTTTCTTTTTCGTTTATTTGTAAAGACATTTTCTGGCATGATGCCACTTTTGTCACTGTTCTTTCCACGTGCCAGCACATGGGCCTGATGATCATTTGTGTGTGAAATCAGCAGCTCTTTCCACTCTTCCTTTATGTTCTCTGGGTGTTCCGTGGGCTTTTATCTCTCATCGCCCTCCTCACGGCGTCGACTCCAGGATGTGGTTCTGATCCCAGTCCTCAGTTTTCCAGCGCTGGTAAATCTTTTCAGAGGATGTGAAAGAGGAAGCTGATGGAGGTTCTTTAGGCTGAAAGGAATGGATTAAAATGCCTGGGGAGGCTGAGGCGCCACGTGGCTCAAGTGTTATCAGCGACAGGTGGGATAATCACCGCGTCAAGCGTCGACTCAAGAGGCTGAAAACGCTGCGTAATGGAGCATCGACGCCCCAACACACCGAAGCCGAACCCCCACCCACACCCCCCCACCGAGGCCAATCCCACCCCCTCACCACCAACACCACTATCTAGAGGATAATGACAGATCCAGTGACACTCCATGCTGCCTCCGCCACCGTCAGCTCGTATATACAATCCCACCGCCGTTGCCGCCGCCACTCAATGGACGGCTGTTCTTTTCTTTTGCAGCTCAGGCTCACACTTCAGCATGAATGGACGACTTCGTATCGAGATTGCGTAAGCAGTCATTGAATGAATAATTCAGCGTGCAAGACAAAAGCGCTGGTGCTGAGTCTGCCAAGCTTTACTCTGAACAACAGCTGTCGAACGTCTTCACACGGAGTACAAAACAAACGCACAACACAGTCTGACAGAGAAAAGAATCACAGCACCCCAAGTATTTACAGGTGAATTCAGGAGCAGAAAAATATCAATACCAAACATGTTTCAGCTCCATCTGTCAACACTGTACCACAAAGTTTTATTCATGTGCAAGAGTGAAACAACTGACATTAAAGCAACACTACGGTTGCAGGTTTCCCCCGAAATCTCTTGTAACTACGCCTGCAAAAGATAGTTTGAGCATCGTCATCACATTGTTTGTGTGTGTAATACACACGTCGCAGATTCCACAAAGTTGAAGGAAAATTAAGTCAATGTCTTCTCACCTAAATTCAACCTAGGGACTTCACACACACACACACACACACACACACACACACACGCACACACACACATTCTGATATACACCAATCACAGTCATTCTGAACCGAGATGAAACTGAAACACTCCTTCCTGGTCCACCAATACCAGGTCCAGGTCTCCTTCCTAGTCTCCCAGTACCAGTAGCAGATCACTTTCCCAATCCAGAGTTGAAGACCTCTGATCTAGAGTCTTCAAATTTGTGCTTCAAGGTTCTGATGCCAATACACATCAACAGTGAGAGCAAAAAGAAACTATATGTAAGTTATAAGTAAGAGGATATATGCCTGTAGTATAAAGGAATAAAAAGGAAATTCCTGATTTGCCCCATCTCTGATCATTGTGAAAACACTTTTCTGGTGACCTTTGACCAACAGTCACCAACATTTAATGGGATCTATTGTGGCCGACCTCACACCATCACTGAAAGTTTCATGGAAATCGGTCCAGTAGTTTTTGTGTAAACCTGCTAACAAACAAACAAAGTCAAACACAATACCCCTGTCCCTTTCAGGGGTCAGGTAAAAATCTGAGAGGGTCAGGTGTAGGCTAGGACTGGTAATCTGTGATTATGGGCATTTTCCCAGTGGGCCACTTCACGTTAGACATGCTTTGGTCTCTCACAGGTTATCTGCGGCCCTGTTCTCTTCATTGTGGCCACAACCAATAGGAAATCAATATTTTTTTTCAAGTACTATTATTGACAGAAAGTTGGGGCACGCAGTTTATATACCTCTTACCCTGTACTATACATCTTTGTGACGGTGAGCATAAGGTGTAATTTTCTTTTTCTTTTTTTTAAACTGTAAAAACTTTACAAATTAATAATAATAAATAAATAGTACTTTGTTGAAGCCAAACTACAATGCTCCTTTTGTATTTGCTTTATTTTTGTTCAAACATTTTGCAAAAATGTGTTGTGGTGTATGTTGGGGTATGGCGTAAAGGCTGTTGTCTGATGTGATGACTGGTGAGTGGCGCTGGTCCGTGGGAAGATGGATGCACTGGATAAATCATGGAAAGAGGTGGCAAAAAGAGAAAAGGGTAGCGGAGAAGATTTGGGACAAAAAGCAGAAAGGTCTTCAAGCTGACACTTCCAGATGTTTTTAAATAGATAATTTGTTTGCTGCTGCTAGCATTGCTGCTAGTGCTCGCAATGTCCCTACAACTTAAACAAATTAAAAAGAGTACAACTTTAGCAGAGAGGTTAGTCCAAGCTCAAAACCAATTGATTTCTATGTTGGGTCAGAATGGGGGGATTCTGTGGCCGGCAGTGAGCAGTGAGCAGGTGGAGGGAAACAACTGTGAAAGTGTTTTTTCATGGTGTTTAGGTAGTATTTGTTCACTGGGGGTTGGGTATGGACAGGTGGGTGGATGTCTGAGTGCGTGTTTCGGGATGGTTTCGTCTGGTCGAGAGGAAAAATCCCAGTCCAACCCTGGTCAGTTGTAAAATGACTTTATTTGGAACAGTCCAAAAGCAAAATGATCAAGAAAATAGAGTTAGAAAAACCAAAAACTCCAGAGTGTTGACCTGATAAAGCTGATAAGTCAGCAACTGCAACCACTTCCATTTCAGATCCATCAGCCTGTGTTTTTACATGACACTGACATCTGATAGAAAAGGCTTTTTCAGCTCCAACTACAGCAGACGAGCAGGAAACAACAGCTTTATTGGATCACACAAACGACAGGTTGTGAGTCTCAGATCTTCCACCAAACACATGGAACGCATTAAATATTTAGTAGAAAACACTTCATTGTCAAGTCCAACACTTGTGATTTCACAGAAGGCGGTGAAGAACTGAATGAATCTGATGAACTGTGAATTATTCCAACCATCTGTAATATTATGCAACGTGAACAAACAATCACACATTACGAACCTAAACCCTATTCAAGCCTTGTTCTCCCCCCCGGGTCCTCCCCCTTCAGACAAAGTGGAGGTGAGACAGCATCCACACACCCGCAGACCCACAGCAGGTCTTACCTCTCACTGCCGAGCTCCTCCATCTCCGGCATCGGGCCTGAAGCGCTGACATTCATGTGACCATCAATGCAGAGACATCCTGCAGACAAAGAGTAGGGTTAGAAACACCACCCAGAAAACCATCATAAATACCACTCAGAACACCACCTAAAATACCACACAGAACACCATCCAAAACAGCACCTAGAACAGAACCCAGAACACCACCTGGGAAAAAAGATCCCATTGACATTAAGAACCTCTTTTCCACGGTACGCCTGTCCAAGTGGCAACATGAAATACAAATGAGTGGTACATGAAATACAACACATGGTTAAAACTTATAATCATTTTCAGGCCAAATTAAACTATAAAAAACAAATGTTGCCCAGCACAACAAACCCCGCTCTCTTCACACACATTTGACCCAATTTGACCCATCACTTAAAATTGTAAAAACACATTTTTAATGACTGTGACTTTGACCTACATTCACCAACATTTAATCGGATCTATTCTGGACTGCCTCACACCTTTCCTGAAAATTTACTGTAAATTGGTCCAGTAGTTTTTGCAGAAACACAAACACAAGAAAGAAAAGAAAGAAAGTACTTTATTTGCCATTATACAATTGTACAACAAAATCTGTCCTCTGCATTTAATGCATCCTTTCTTTTTAATGCTGTTGGAGCACCTGTAAGGAGCAGTGGCCAGCCATGGGAGGCGCCCAGGGACCCATCTCCAGATTCAAAGCCAGGCTAATGGTCAGAATCACCTGGCTGGAGGATTTTACCCTAACAAACATGTTTTTGGGTGATGGGGGAAACCATAGCACCCAGAGGAAACTCATCCAGACAGGGGGAGAGTAACATGCAAACTCCACACAGAAAGACCTACATGGTCTGGGAATCAAGCCTGGGTCTTCTTGCTGTGAGGCAAGAGCACGAACCCCTCAGCCACCATGCCACAATACCCCTCTTCCCTTGCGGGGGCAGGGTAACAGGTGCTAGTCATTGAGTTTGTTTGTCCCACTTTGAGTTTGAATTTAAAAGCCTTCAAGGACATCAGTTCAGTCAGTTTACAGTTTTTTCGCAACATATTCCATGTTTGGGGAGCAGAGTAGATGAATGACCTTTGACCAAGTACTGAACCTAGTATTGAACAAATACTCATTTGATCTCAGACAGTAGAATTCACATTTCTTCTTGTTATTAAACTACAGATAGAAGAAGGAATCTTTTCATGTCTGTCTTTGTAAATAAAGGTGTAGCAGTGTCCAGGACAGGCCCCTCCCACTGTGGAATACAACTCACACTGATGTGGCATGGCTCTAGAATTTGTAATAAACACAAGAGAAGTAGTTAGAAATTATTCTGTCATATTTTTTCTGCTCTGATAAGTAGAAAAAAAATGTCATGTTTGACATAAACATAAATTCCTCCTCTGGACATGGTTGAAACCTCCAGGAGGCCGGTTCTGGACGACGGGCCACATGTTTGACCCCTTTGACCCTCTGAATACGAATCTACGATCAAAAATGTAGTGAAATTGTGGTAAAAACACCAATTTCATACAGTTTCCACGGTTACAGCCAACGGCAGTTTCGTCACACAGGTCTGACTGTGTAAGGTCAAAGGTCACTGTTGTGACATATAACACTGTCCACATCCATGGTCCTCATATTGGAGTGGGTATGTCCACCTGCCAGGACAGTTTAGCCTCAGATGAAGGAAACAGAACGGCCCAGGCCTGCATTACATCACCTGGACGCCTACATGTCACCATGGAAACACTAGCATCACATGGATCCATACATGTCACCACGGAAACACTAGCATCACATGGACCTGTACATTTCTTTAATTATATTGATAATACATTTCCCAGAACATTTGTCAAACATTGGGAAAATGTAACAATAAGCTCATCACATAATTTCAGATACTGAGTTAATGACACGATTGTCTCATGATTTTTCGTGAACAGAATGAGCTTGATTTGTAAAATTATTTTTTGGCCAAAACACAAATTTCTGCAGGAGACTATGAAATAAATGTGTGTATGTATGTATGTATATATATATATATATACATATATATATATATATATATATATATATATATATATATATACACACACACACATACATACATATACATAGACACGCACACACTGCTGTTTTTTAATATGTAAAAAGTCTGTTCTCATTATCTGGACCCCCACTTTATCCTCACTAGGGTCACTGGGGTCCTAATCCAGCTACAATGAGTTAGGGTTAGGTGTGCACCCTGCATGAGTCTCCAGTTCATTGCAGGGCTGAACATATATAGACAAACAATTACTATGTAAAAAGTACAAAGCATATTTATTTCTTGGGGCATAGGTAAACTGGGCACTGAGCGGTTGGTCATGTGACTCCAATTTGTAACATAAACAATTTTATTTACAAAAAACACCTCTGACAAGAACTAAAAATGAGTAGTTTAGTTTAGTTTCAGTTTATTTCAGTCATATATTCACTTCAAAGCAGCAAAAAAGAGAGAGAACAATCCAGAAATGTGCCCATAACAAACAGGCTCAGGCAGAAGCAAAGCTTCATTAGATACATGTTTATATTCACAGAATGAGACTCAATGGAAAAGAGACTAAAGATGCAGAATAATGAGTCAGATGTGACCAATGAAAACATGAACAGGACTGGGGGGGGGTCACCCTCTGGTTCTGATCTGCATCAGGGTCTGGTCTGGGGGTTCATCCTCTGGTTCTGGTCTAGGGAGGGTTGACCCTCTGGTTCTGGTCTGGTTATATTCTGGGTGGTCTTGTGTGGTTCTAGTTTGTCTCCTTATAGAACTCAGACCTTCCTTCCTTCCGTCTGTCCGTGCTCCTCCCGTTACCGTCTGCAGGTTTCAGTTTCTGAACAGATCAAGTTATTCTTCGTCCTGACACTGATGAACAGAATTTTACACAGAACAGACAGAACCAGAGCATCAACATCAACCTGACTGAGAAACGCTGACGAGGAACCAATTTAACCAATGCAGTAAAGAATAGAATAGAATAGAATAGAATAGAATAGAATAGAATAGAATAGAATAGAATAGAATAGAATAGAATAGAATCTCTACTGCATCTAATGTCTTTCCAGTTTCTACAGATGTGAAGGTTTGTTTGGTTTGTACAGATGTTCTAAATAAAATTAAATAATCTTTAATTAAAGAACATCTGTTTTGAATAAAAACCCTTCGATTGATGATATTTGATTGAGTCGACTCGAGGTTTAGACAATACAATACAGACCTGTTCTGGACCTGGTGTGAACCTGGTCTGAACCTGTTCTGTACCTGGATGCGTATGAATGTTTGGTGGTGGTCAGAGGCGCAAAATGTTAACCACACTTCTGTCAGTCTGTCCCACGACAACTGTGTATACATATGTAGTTTACCACCACCAGAATGAGCATGTGAGAGTGAATGAATAACGGGTCACTAATGTAAAGCACTTTGGGTGCCTTGAAAAGCGCTATAGAAATCTCATCCATTATTATTATTATTATTATTATTATTATTATTATGGGGAAAAAGGAATCCAGTGTTATGTTTCTGTAAAGATTAATTAAATTCTATATCAATTAATTTTATTTTTAGAGCTGCAACATGGCCGTTTAATAACAGTTGGTTGGAAAACACAAACAATCAATGAAATACACAGTAGATGAAAAAAAACCAGAATGATTCACAGGTTATGAAGCTCTAAAAGTCGTGAAAGTACTGAACTCAACCCACATCTGAGCCTTATACAGGTCCTGGTTCTGTTTCTGGTCTCATAAATCAGTGTTCTTGTGGTCATCACCATCTGTCATGAGCCCATTAACGCCACACTCAGAGGTGAAAGGGGAGGGGGGGGGGGCTCTGGTGAGACCTGTCAGAGTCCATGGACCTGAACCAGGACCTCTGATGCCACATGGGTCACCACCGGTCTGGACATGGACCAGAACCGTCAGAACCAAATGAACTTCCAAACAAGGTTATCTGCTTTCAGTCGTCAAAGAGACGCCACGTGGCTGAACCCAGCAACACTGGGCACATTTCCATGGCGATATAAATCCAATGAACAGAGCTAATGTATTCACTGTCACCTCAGAAATAGGAGCATCCCTAAACCCGGTTCTGACCTGGTTTCAGTCCAGTATCAGATTTCAGATTTTTGTTTGTATGTCATGACACAATATTCAACTTGGGCTGATTCTGGTTCTGGTCTTTTTTAATTAAATGCTAATGCTGTAGGCGTCTGGGGTGTGGTTCTGGTTCTGGTCCTTTTCATTTAAATGCTAATGCTATGGGTGTCTGGGGTGTGGTTCTGGTTCTTTTAATTTAAATGCTAAATGCATCTGGGATGTGGTTCTGGTCCTTTTCATTTAAATGTTAATGCGATGTGCATCTGGGTAGTGGTTCTGGTTCTGTTCATTTAAATGCTAATGCTGTGGATGTCTGGGGTGTGGTTCTGGTTCTTTTCATTTAAATGCTAAATGCATTTGGGATGCGGTTCTGGTTCTGGTTCTTTTCATTTAAAAGCTAATGCTATGTGTGTCTGGGATGTGGTTCTGGTTCTGGTCTTTTTCATTTAAATGCTACTGCTATGGACATCTGACATGTGGTTCTGGTTCTGGTCCTTTACATTTAAATGCTAATGCTATGTGTGTCTGGGATGTGGTTCTGGTCATTTTCATTTAAATGCTACTGCTATGGACATCTGAGATGTGGTTCTGGTTCTGGTCTTTTACATTTAAATGCTAATGCTATGTGTGTCTGGGATGTGGTTCTGGTTCTGGTCCTTTTCATTTAAATGCTACTGCTATGGACATCTGAGATGTGGTTCTGGTTCTGGTTCTGGTACTTTACATTTAAATGCTAATGCTATGGGCATCTGGGGTGTGGTTCTGGTTCTGGTCCTTTTCATTTAAATGCTAATGCTATGGGCATCTGGGGTGTGGTTCTGGTTCTGGTCGTTTTCATTTAAATGCTAATGTTATGAGCATCTGGAGACTCATCTTTTACTTGGATTGAGTTTAATGCAGCATTTATTCACATTAACGTCCACTCACATGGATAATAGAAGCTTGTGTCTCCTTTAACTCTTCAGGCTCCGCCCACAGAGCCTCTTTAACCACCGACAGACCATAATATGCACAGAACTGAACCTGTCAGAAGTATTTTATACAGATGTTTGTTTTTCTATTTCATCAACTGTTCTTCCTCCATCTTAATTGATGCCTTGATATTTTGTTGTTTTTTGTGTGCTCCAAATAAAATTAAATAGAATTGAACTGAACTGAACTATAATGTACAGAACAGATACAATGGATCAGATACAGAATATTGGTCCAATCACACAAATCTTTATAAGAAACTAAAGATTGTTCACATTTTAAAAAAGGATATTGTGTAGATGAAAACATTTTTGTGCCATTTTTAAAAACTAAAACACGGGGAAAAATGTACACTTTTCATTATTTAGATTTTAGCTTTTTCCAGAACTGACACACTTTAGCCCAGAGGTGTCAAACATAAGGCCCAAGGGTCAAATCCGGCCCCCCAAGGGGTCCAATCTGGTCCGTAGCAATGAAGACATTAATGTATCATAAATTATTTTAATTCAGGTTCTAAATACAGAATAATTAGATCTATATTGGATCAGAGTAGTAAAATATGATCATAATTACCTATAAATAATGAAAACTGCAGATTTTCATGTAAAAAAGTGAGATTACATGATTAACAAACTATCTCTTTACAAAAACCCGAATAAATACTTGAACAAAAATGAAGCAGCAGAAATATCTGAAGAGAGGAAAGTGTCATTTTACAAATATTCTGCCTGTTACTAAATGTTTAGTGTATTTGTAATTGAAATGTCAGTTAATATGCACATGTGTTAATGACAAACTAATAGACTGAGGCAGAAAATGGTTAAAATGTCACTGGTTTTTACTTAAGACATGTCAAGTTGTTAATGTTCTTCACATTTTGAGGGAAACATTATAGATGTAAATATTACAATGAAATTGACTCTGTTCACTGTTAATAACTAAAATAGTTTGAACGTCCTTCAGTGACATTTTTATATTTTACACATTCATCCCATGGACCAAACCAGACCCAGTGGCGGGCTGGTTTTGGCCTCCGGGCCTCATGTTAGACACCAGTGTGTAAAGGTTAAAGAAGTTCCGAAGGTTCTGCTGTGGTGTGGAGTCCAAACCCAAACTCAGACAGTTTGCTCTTCAGAGTTTGTTCCATTTCCATAATTCATTTAAACTGCAACTTCAGGTTCGTTAAAGCATCGATCCAGGATCTGAGACGAATAATTATGTAAATGAGGACAGAAACATCCCATAATGAAAAAGGAGGGGGAGGAGGAGGAGGGGGGGGGGATAAGGGGAAAGAAAGAGAGGAAGAGGAGGAAGAGGAAAAGGAGGAGAATGAAGAAGAAAAGAAGGAAGAGGTGGTGGATGGGAAGAAAGAAAGAGGAAGAAATGAAAGAGGAGGAAGAGGAGGAAGGGGGAGAGGAGAAGAGAGGGAGAAAAAATGGAGGAAAGGGAGAAAGAGGAAGAGGAGGAGATAGAAGAGGAAAAGGAGAAGGAGGAAGAGTAGGGAGAAGAAAAGGAGGAAGAGGAGGAGGGGAAGGAAGAAAAGAAAGAAATGAAAGAGGAGGAAGAAATGAATGATTAGATCAGTGATAAAACGTGGCGTTTTGTGAACAAGCGTCTGGTTTCATTGTAAAAACTAACTGATCCACCATCTACTGCTGGTGTCATGGAAACCACCACTGATACCGACAGACCATAATATACACAACCCTGCAGTCCTGTCAGCAGGACTTTAAACAGTTAGTTGTGTTTATTCAGTATGTGTGTGTGTGTGTGTGTGTGTGTGTGTGTGTGTGTCCAGGTTTGTCAGTGTTAATGTGTTTAACTGTTTCCTGTTCACACCTTTTTATGGTCTGTTTATCATCCAGACTTTATTAACCCTCACAGACCCACATTTAACTGAAAAACTTCCTTTTTATTCAGTTTTTCGGGTTTTTATAGAAATAATCTTTGAATGTAATGAAAATGTACATGATTTAAATATAGAAAATATAGAATTTACTATGAAACATGTCAAATAAAGAGGAAAATATTAGAATAAATGCAGATAAATGATGAAGGTTCAAAATGTTCAAAAGTGTGTGTGTGTGTGTGTGTGTGTGTGTGTGTGTGTGTGTGTGTGTGTGTGTGTGTGTGTGTGTGTCAGAGACTTCAGGTTTCATGCTGGTGTTTTATTTATTGTTATATACCTGCAGGGTCAAGGCATTTGAGGAAGTTATTTACAGTAATAAATAAATATGTATTTATTGCTGTGCATCTTTTTTACTTTTTGTGTCATGTTAGAGGGTCAACTATCAGTTAATAATAAAAATTAACACGTGTTCATTTGGACAGACAGAAAAGTTTTTAGTACCAGTTCCACATGACCAGTCAAATACCTCCATAAATAACCTAGAAATAATATAATAACTTGCAAAAACTAACATGTAAATCCTGTTATAATAACCTATAATAATATCCAGTTGGATCCAATATTATTTGACTGTTTTATTTCAATATTTTACAGTTATATTGAAATATAAGTTCTGTTTTACTTAAATATTATTCAACTCTTGGATTTAAATATTATTTGACTGTTATTTAATTATTTGACTAGATTATTTAAATATTATTTGACTAGATTATTTAAATATTATTTGACTTTATTTAAACATAATTTGTTTGTTTTATTTAAATAATATAGGTCTGTGTTATTTAAATATTATTTGACTCTTATTTAAGTATTATTCAACTGTTAATTTAAATATTGACTGTGTTTAAATGATGCTAAAATACTTAATTTTTACAGACTGGTTTCTTTTTCTTTACAGGTTTAGTGTGTGTGATGTCGTCATGAGTTTTCATCATTAACCTTCTCTGACACGTTGAATTTATAGGAAAAAAAACTCTTGCTTTTGTAAAGAATCCAACTGGATTTGAAGCGTTTCTGGGTTTGTTTTTAGTTTCTTATTCTTACTCATTTTTGCAGCTGATCCTGAACCTGTTTTTATGGGTTTTATTGTAGTTTTATGGTGTTTTGGCTGCCGTCTGTCATCATGTGCATTCATTCATAACTTCACCATCTGTAAAAACTTTATGATCCTGAAACAAAACCAGACTTTATCAGTAAAATATGAAAAACCTCAAAGGAAACCAGTCCAACACCCACACCAGTTTTTCTACTCTTTTACATTTTTCCTTTTTATCATTTTAAAGTAATTCATCTCCATTTCTTCTAATATTTTAGTCAGAATTTTACTTTCTTAAGTCTGAATATAAGTCTGTATTTTATAAATTTAATTCACTGATCATGTAGGTGTTCATTAAACTGACATGAAACTTGATGGGGTTTTTTTTAATTAAAAACAGATCAACCTGAATAAACAGTGTCTTTTTCTGTTCAACCTGTCAAGAACTGAATATAAACCTAGCAAACATATGCAAAAAACTCTTCTAAAATACAGGGGAAAAAATTATATTATATTATATTATATATATATATATATATAATCCAGACTGGACTGGACCAAACCAGATCAAAACTGGATCAGAACCAGACTGGATCCGAACCGGACTGACGCGTTTGTGTTTCCACAGTTGTGGGTCGGGTTCTGTCATTGAGCCGATGGTTAAAAATAGCGAGTGTAGGAATGTTCTGAGACAGTGTTTGATTTGGCAGATGAACGTCATAAATATGAGCCTGATATGTTTGTGGAAGGTCAAAGGTCACAGCAGGACTTTATGATGGGCTTCAGTCTGATGCTTTTGAATCCACTTTAAACAAACTGCTGCTGTTTCACACTTTCAACGTCAAAAAACTGTCAATAAATACAATCATTTAATGCATTTCCACTAAACGTGTCCAAAGTTTTATTTACATCACTTACAGACAGAGGGAAAAAAAGAGTTGGAAAAAAGGCGGAGGGGTTGTCTGAAAAAAAATCTAAATTATGAGACGAGAAGTCAAAATTGTGAGATAAAAAGTAAAAATTACGATATACAACATCATAATTGTGACAAAAGAAATCTGAAATATGAGATAAGAAATGCATAATTATGGGATCAACAATTGAAATTATGTGATGAAGTGAAACTTCTGATATTTCTCTCCACTGAAAAAAACATTTATTTTTTCCGAATATTTAAATTAAAGCATCCATTCAGAATGTGTCAATACTGACGCACCAGGGGTTAAAGGGTTAATTAGGAGTTTTTGCAAAGTTCTGACTTGGTTATACCTTTTGTCTATTAATAAAGAACTAAATTATTTTGAAATGACACCGAGTTCACTTAAAAAAAAGGAAATCTGTGACCTCAGTCAGTCCTTTGTTGAAGTCAGTATAGGTTTTTCTGGGGTTTTTTTGTTTGTTTTTTTACTTTTTTTTGTTGTGTATTTCAGACATATGAATGATTTAATATTTTGTATAGTATATTTTCTTCTCCACATTTTTATTTTGTTTCTTAGTGTTTTTTTGTGCATTTTCTAGGAGATGTAATAAAAAAAAACAACACAGGTGGATTAGATTAAATACAAATTTTGCTGAATAGTGCTGTGACATTTGACCTTGGGTGACCTTGAAAGGTCACAAAAAAAAGAAAGGTCAAACCCAGTGTCACATTTCGAGAGAAACATGGGAGAGCAAAAATGTGTGAGGGGTGGGGTTTGTTGTACCTGGTACCACTTGTTTGTTTGTCAGCAACTCTGCTATCTGCCGTAATAATAGCCTCAGTCGCGTTCCTGGAGGGACTGAAGTTGTTAGTAGCACAGTTGTGATGTTGTCATAGAGACCTTGTCAAAGTCCATCACAGCAGTTAGTTGTCATTAGTAATGCACTACGGTGCACCTGTAGTCAAATCAGGGGGTGGGACTTCGGCAATGTGCACGACAATGCTCAAAGTGGCAAAGTGAGAAAGAGCAATGAAATTAGTTTAATATCTTTATTGTTGTATGTCGTAATGGTGTGAAACTTTGCACTGTAATCCACCATAGTATTGGTGGAGTTGTGCAGGTGTTAGATGTTCCACAGACAAACAGGACACACTACAGACTGAGATTTGTTGAATTATAGATTGATAGATGTGAGGTGGTCCAGAATAGATTCTGTTAAATGTAGGTCAAAGATCAAGGCCAAGGTCACTATAAATGTGTTTTCATGGGGATCAGAGATGGGGCCTTTTGCTGTGTACTAAGTCTAAAGTTTTTAGAGGGAGGGGCCGGGGTTTGTTGTCCATGGCAACATTTGTTTCCATTATTTTCTGGAAGTTTGTAGGATAAATGTGATAAATGTGATAAACGCGATAAATGTGACTGTGGGTCAAAGTCTGTCCTGGTTGATGATCAACTGGTCACATGACAGTTCCAATCATCCAATCAGAGAGCAGGACTGAACCTTCACATGTTTATGGTCCTGTTTCCACTGGAACACCATCAAGTTCATAAGGTTCTTTACAGATAAAAAGTTTATAACTGACACACATGGATATGAAAGTTTAACACATGATGATAATATATATATATATACACACACACATACATATACATACATACACACACACCTGAGACTCAGAAATTAATTTGTGTCATCTGTAGGGGAAAAGGGTTTCACAGCTTTATCAAAATCATAAAATGCTGTCCACTGCAAAGGATATTCCATTTAAAATTTTTGAAAACATAAATTCTATATTTTAGATATTTAAATCATGTAGATTTTCATAAAATTCAAAGGTTGTTTCTATAGAAAAAATAGAAAAACTGAATAAAAGTAAGTTTTTCAGTTAAATGTGGGTCTCTGAGGGTTAATAAAGTCTGGATGATAAACCGACCATAAAAAGGTGTGAACAGGAAGCAGTTAAACACATTAACACTGACAGACCTACACACACACACACACACAGGTTTCCATGTCTCATGAGGACCAAATTTGTAATCATCACTTGTAGATAAAGTAACCATTGTGCAGTGAGTGTAAACACATTTTCCCCAAAAAATAAATGTAAAAGGGAAAAAAAGGGTTTAAATATTTCGTATTGCACCTTTTCCCCACATACTTTATGGGGGTTTCTGTGGAAAAAAATTATACATTTCCTAAGGCCACAACATTTGCATACATTTTTCGGTTTCACATATATATATTTTTCTAGTGGGGACCCACAACTATTTTTAACTCTCATGGGAACCTAAATTTTAGTCCCCATGGTGTAAGTGTGCAAACATATCCATGTCCCCATAAAGACAGGAATAAACACCCTCCAGTTAATCAGATATGTGTAAAACATGAGCAAAGCATCTTTTCGTTCATTTGCTTTTTCTTTCAGTTCTTGTACTTTTCGCTGAATCTAAAATCCAGAACCTTCATCAGATTAAAGATCAGGCAGATGGTTTGGAACTCGCCGTGGCCCAGCGGAACCCATTAACGCTGTTGAGTCCACCTCAGCAGCCGTCAGTGTCCAAACCTCAGCAACCATGGGGGCCATGGGGATAAAAATAGGATTATCAAGTCTGGTCCTCAGGGTGAGTCACGGAGGAGGCTAGCGCTAACGAGACCAGCGATCCGCCACCGAGCTATGATGTTTCTGCCACATTCGTTAGCCTCCACCGCTGACGTTGACCCCGTCAGTGCCTGATTTACGGTCCGGCGCTGTTAAGTAAATGTTTGGTTCCACACATTCCAGCGCCGCTCTTATGATGAAACGCTCACATCCATCTGCGCGTTAAAGCCACTTTCACTTAACGGTGTTTAGGAGAAAGTCGACATTATCAGCGGCGTGTTTTCAGGAAGTCAAACACTACTGACAGAACTTGGAGACATGGCTTTTATTGGGCTTTTTGTTTAAGGAGCTGATGAAAAATAGAGAAATGGATTCAAATTCAGAGTCAGCATTGCAGAAAGCAGACGGAAAAGACCAGAATAAAATGGAACAAAGGCAACAGAATAAAAACAGCGAAAGACCGAGACATAACAAAAACATAAGATCATTTTAAAAAATATTAGCATAGCCGTGCTATCCTAACCATAACATGTATACGTCTAGGAATGCTTCATAGACAGAGGAGGCGGGGCTAAAAGGTTGTCTTTCAAATCCTCTGTATGCAATAGGATGGTACTACAACCAATTAGCTTAATCTTTAGGATGACGTAGTTAGATGCCGGAAAGTTCACAGAGGAGTCCGTGAGGAATCCACAGTTTGTGTGTTTGTCAGACAGACCGTTTCAATAATTCTTACATTTTGATGTTACGGATAAATCACGTATATCTCTGGTTGTGATTATTGTTCCTTTTTCTTTTTAAAGTCCTAATTTAAATACTGTTTCAGAACAGATACTGTTTTTAAAGTACCAATTTAGTATCAGTATCAAAACCTTTTCTGTTCCCAACCCTAGTTTCCAGGCACAACAAACCCTGCAAATATTTTAGCTCTTAATCCTTCGAGGCCGACTGTGATGTCTGTAAGTCTGACATAATTTCACATGTTGTATAAAATACTTTGTTCTGTTAAAATCTGATCAAATGTAGCTCATTTATAGCAGTGAGATGTCATCTCCTTCAAAATCTTTGTGTTTTCTGTCCTCTATGGTTCATTGCGCACAACAAATGATCACCACCAAACTTTGATCATGTGTTTCTTCTGCCAGTGTCAACATTCCATGAAAATTTCAGCCAAATCCTTCCAGAACTTTTTGACTTATCTTACTAAAAAACAAACAAACAGGTAAACGCTGGTGAAGCAGAACTCTGTTGTTCCCTGGTGGAGTTAATATCAGGTAGATTAAAATACAAGACAGAAGAAAGTATCAGTCTTAAAGATGCCTCAGTGGGAGTTAAAAAGTGCACAGTAAAGGTAAACAAACATAACAATAATTCATTAAAAAAACTTCAATTAAGGTTAAAGACCTTTATTGAAGTTAAAGACCCAAACATCCACCTGGTCTCATTTTCTTTTGGACCTGGTCTGGTCTTCTTTTAAACCTGCTTTGGTCTTCTTTTGGCCTGGTATGGTCTTCTTTTAGACATGGTCTGGACCTGGCCTGGTCTTATTTTGGACATGGTGTGGACCTGGCCTGGTCTTCTTTTGGACCTGGTCTGGACCCGGTCTTCTTTTGGCCTGGTATGGTCTTCTTTTGGACATGACCTGGACCTGGTTTGGTTTTCTTTTGGACCTGGTCTTCTTTTGGCCTGGTATGGTCTTCTTTTGTACCTGGTCTGGACTTGGTCTGGTCTTCTTTTGTACCTGGTCCTCTTTTGGATTGGTCTGTTCTTCTTTTGGACCTGGTCCTCTTTTGGACTGTTCTGTTCTTCTTTTGGATCTGGTCTCTATGGGGGGGTTCACAATTTGGATTTTTTTATGTTTCTGGTCGAAGTGCAGATGATTTAGAAGACCCTGGTCCCCATCAGTCCTGAACCGCTGTGGTGTGATAAATCAGAATGTGTGTGATTTCTCAGTGGAATCTGCTCGACCCAAAACCCGATGCCTGTAAATAAGACACAGGACCGGTTCTAGGTCTGGGTTCTATGTCTATTGGGTGGATTCCTGTTGATGATTTATTTGTGTCTAAAATTAGTTTCTTTCCTCAGAGGAACTGCAGAGATTTACAAGTTTATTTATGACTTTTATTTTTGTAATAAAACATTCAATAAAAAGCAAACATCCAGATGAAGACAATGAGTCCAAAGAAAAACTGATGACATATTAGACTCTGAGGACCCCCCCCCCCAACCCCAAAAGGGGAGGGAGGGGGAGTGTTTTTGGTTTGTTACCCCACCAAGAAATTGGTAGTTAGGTTTTTGCCGGTAATTATGTGTTTGTTTGCAACAAAACTCAAAAACATATGGATGGATTTGACTGAAATATTCCAGAAATGTGACACAAGGAAGGTTACCCCGCCCCCTGAAGGGGAGAGGGGTATTGTGCTTGAGATGGTTTCCAAACAAATTGCCCCCCCCCCCCCCCCCCCAAAAAGGCTCAGTTGGGCGAGAGGGTCATCCTATAACTGAAGGGTTGGTAGTTCTAATCCCACTCTGTCCTTGTCAGCCTGTTGTGTCTTTGGGCAAAGGCACTTCACCCTCCCTGTATGAATGAGCATGAATGTTTGGTGGTGGTCAGAGGGACTGTAGGCGCAAAATGTCAGCCACACTTCTGTCAGTCTGTCCCATAGCAAATGTGGATATAAATGAGGTTCACTACCACCAGAGGGAGCATGCTAGAGTGAATGAATAATGGGTCACTAATGTAAAGTGCTTTGAGTGGCTAAAAAAACACTAAATACATCCAATCCATTATTAAGCAGCTTTATGCAAAAACTACTGGACCAATTTCTATTAAACTTTCAGTAAAGTTATGAGGTGGTCCAGAATAAATCCCATTAAATTTTGGTGAATCTAGGTCAACGGTCAGAGTGACCAAAAATGTGTTTTTACGATAATCAGAGATGGGGCAAATTAGGTAAAAGGTGTGCAAGGGAGTCGGGGCAGACACTTTTCCTCTTCTTTGTCCTTGCCAACGATCGACCACAGGTTCTCGTTTGGAAAATTCTAATCCAATGAGAGCAACGCTGGCTTTTATATTTTACATTGTGACCTAAATAAACAGTTGAATGTAGACCAACTGTATCCTGAACTCGTCTTTGGAGCTTCAATCAACAAACAGGAAAGTCCTAACATGCTGGTGTCACAGGGAGGTTGGACCTTCTGCGTTTTACAGGCTAAGAGTGTTTTTAAATTCTGACTCATGGATACAGAGTTTGTAAAAGTTACTGAACCTACGAACAGCAGAAGATAAATACAGTCCGTTAACAAAAACAAATACAAGCGTTTATTTACAAAACTAAGGAGTTCTATTAAACTGATGTTTGGATCCAAAAATTGGACCTGAAGGACTGAACCTTTAAAGACGCACAGACACGTGTTCCTGTTCATGTTCAACATTGTGTATGTGAGATTTCCTCTCCAGACTGGAAAAATAATCGACCTACGGGTGTTAATAAAGTCACGTTGAACCTTGATATATCAACAAATGGCAGGAAAAATACATATCCCAGTTAACTGAAGGTAAAATAAGTGCAAAATACTTTCAAAATAAACACCAGATAATTACAGCTTTTTCTTTGGTGCCATGGTTTGGTCAGCCGACTATAAAAGAAAGGAACTCACTGGACCAGGTTCATTAAATGGTCTGGGGCAGCGAAGCATCCAGGTAAAGCCACTGGCCCAGTCAATTTGAAATAATGACCCCCATCCACTCAGGAGGGAGTTCCAACACCTTCCCTCAAGGAAAGGTTTCAAGGTCCCAAAGTCAAAGACCTCTAGAACAGCTTTGTTCCCACTGCCATTTCCCTTGTTTAAGTCTTTTTAACCTCTCCAAGTTTTATGAGGACATTTGTTTAGGGTTAATGGTGAAAGTTTGGGTCTTTAAGGGGTCACTGTGCATTTGAGGCCTAGTCCACACAGCAATGTTTGAGTCAATCCAATAAAGTTTGCTATCAATCAGCCTCGTGTCCACATGGTACCGGAATTTTGAATGCCCCAAAATTTTATCTTTTGAGAACAGGTTTCAGTGGAAAGATCTGGCAACGGTGCCGTTGCATTACCATGTGGATGAGTAAAATGACCAAAACAAACAGAAACTTCCATCGCAACATTCATTCATAAACAAGACAGCACCCATCATGGTGGACACCAATTTTTCTACCCGGTACAAAAAGAAACCTCGTTGTGTTGCTGTGTGGACATAGTCTGAAGGACAGTTGAGTCCATAAACCTGAAGGCGTGTGTTGTGAACCCAGTGTGTGTTTGAACAGTCAGTGCTGCCAGAATAAACTGATGAGTTCACACCCACCCCCCCAGCCCCGCCCCCACCCACAGCTCCAGGCAAACACCGCCGTCTACAGCCCGCTACCATCCCACTGCCAGCTCCAAGAATGTTCTGTTCCCTCCGCGTCTCAAAGTCCTCAAACAGACCTCTGTCACTATGACAAAATACCTGATCCTGATCTGGTTTGAACATCAGATCTGGAGCTTTAGAAGAAGAATCCAGTTACAGTTGGACTAAATCCAGTCCAGTTCCATGGGATCCAGTTCTAGTTTTATTAACTCTAGTCCAGTTCCATTTAATCCGGTTCCACTTTTATTAAGTCTAGTCCAGTTCCAGTTGGACTAAATTAAGAAGGGAGGAATTCCTCCATTTGTTCATTCATTTGTCTGTTCCTTTGTTCATAGTGGAAAATTATCTGTTCTTATGTTTTCTATACTTTTTCCACATGTTCAGATGGAACTGAACTCAAACAGATGAATCTGTTTACAACAGGAAGACATGAGTGTAATCAGATTACTGCCGTTATCGGATCAAACTGATCAGGTTAGACAGTTTACGTGACCAATAATGGTCAGGTACTGATCAGATGTAACCAGGCTCAGGGTTAACGGTCTGTTCAGATCAGTCTTGCGGGACAGAAGCTCATCACTGGGAATTTAATGGTCTGAACTAGACCTGGTTCTAGTCTATAAAAGAGTTCAGAATTTTTTATGGCCTTAATGACATCAGTTAAACAGAAAAGACTGTTTAACCTTTAAACACCCAAATGTCCACCTTTAACCCTTAAAGACCCAAATGTCCACCTTTAACCCTTAAAGACCCAAATGTCCACCTTTAACCCTTAAACACCCAAATGTCCACCTTTAACCCTTAAGCACCCAAATGTCCACCTTTAACCCTTAAGCACCCAAATGTCCACCTTTAACCCTTAAACACCCAAATGTCCACCTTTAACCCTTAACCCCTTAAGCCCGGTCGGCCCACGGGTGGGCCGAGAAAATTGTGTAATTTTTCATTAATTATTAACATATAATAAATCTGGACAATGGAAATTTGTTTCAACTTTTGCTCAAAGTTAAGACCCTAATGTTCATAAAAGTACATATAAAGTGTACTTTAGTGATAAAAGTCACCTTTAAATATGATCTTTAATGTGTGTGTGGTGAAATATAAGTTATTTTTAATCGCCGATACGCGCTATTAATTCATTTATATCTCCTTTTGGCGAGCGATAAGGCGGCCATGTTTGTAGGCGTTTGAAAGAGGAGAGTCTCCTGAATCCAATGACACCTCACATTCCATTAACTACATTTCCCTCTGGACAGGAAATGCATGCGTAAAAGGTGAAAGGTTAGCATCTTTGCGCATGTCGAGCGCATGCACGGGACCGGCTTGGGGCACACACGCTACGGCAGCGTAGTAAGCAGGGTGCTAGACATCGCTGTGCCGGTTATAGTTATATTTCCCGACTTTACTCTTAGTTCTAAGTCATTTTAGAGAGTTTTAGTGGGTAACAGTGAGTGACAGTGTATTTTCCTGAATGTTACTGACTATGGTAAGCTTTGTGAAGCTAGCATGTTAGCCGCGTGCTAACATGTAAACAACAGAGACACTACAGAGAAGGAGTTGAATGTTCAACATCTGACTGAGATCTGACTGTGGATATGAACTCAAAACAGGATGAACATCTACCCAGTAAGTTGTTGTATCTTACTGATATCTGTTTTACAAACTAATAGTAATAATAATAACAATAATACTACATTTTATACTATACACATGCAAACACTGTTGACTATAGTAGTATTTTTTCAGTCTCATTTCTCATTGTATTGTTATTTTTACACATAAGTAGATAAGTTTATAATTAATCAATGATTGTTTGAGGATTTATTCACTTTCTCTGTCAAAAATAAATAACATTATATCATTTCATGAGAAGGAAAAAGTCTCAAATCATGATTGTCTTCATTTTTCCTAGGTAGGAAGATGACAGCCTGTTCAGTTCCCCCCAACCTAATGATAAACCAGCCCCCACCTGATGATAACACATGGACATTTTTGGACTTTATTGCAATTGTTTGTGTTTTGAATGTTTGTATTAGTTATTTTGTTTAGTAAATTTGCACTAATTTTGATATTTATATTTATTCTAATTGAATTTATCATATATTTTTGCACATTTGTTCAACTTTATATTTGATTTTTACTAAAGTGTATTATTATTATTATTATTATTGATATATTATTACATTGTTTGGAGTAAGTTCTTAATAAAACTACTCCATTTGGAGACAAAATAATCCATGTTTATATGGTTTTATTCATTTTAGTTGTGCACAAAGGTAGAAGTTGATGAAACACAAGGTAAATTTCATTTCTAAAAGCTCTAGTAGACAGTAATAGACTTCTGTAATGGATATGAGTTGTATTTTTCACACAGATTTTACTGGAAAATTAAAATAATGTATTTGGAACAGTTTGGCACAACAGTGTGCCAAACTGTTCCAAATGCACTGTCCGCCTGGTGTTATCTGGACTTAAACCTTTCTGGAGGCTTTGTCCTTTGCTCTAATTCTATCAACTTTTGTTCCTGTGTTGGAAAGGAGTTACTGAAGGTGATCAATAGTGTCTATATTCTTGGAATCATTGTTAGCAGGGTGTTTTCTTTTGTCAAAAAAATAATAAATTCAGGCGAGACCAAAAAATTCTAATTTATCTTTTAGTTTATTCCAGTTTATTCAGTCATAGTAGTAGCTACACTATTTTAGACAATGGGAATAGATTCTGTGAAGCCTGTAGATGTCCATAGACACAAAGAACATCCATATAAACCTTAGGATTGTGGAGCAATTCTTCATTTACTTTGGGTATGTTTTTTTAGGCGTTTTTCTCTGAAAATAGGCTCAGGGTGGAAGAGGTTAAGCACCCAAATGTCCACCTTTAACCCTTAAGCACCGAAATGTCCACCTTTAACCCTTAAACACCCAAATGTCCACCTTTAACCCTTAAACACCCAAATGTCCACCTTTAACCCTTAAACACCCAAATGTCCACCTTTAACCCTTAAAGAATCAAACATTCACCTTTAACCCTTAAAGACACATACGTCCTCCTGGTCCTAACCCTGACCCGGTTCAGACCCATCCTGCCCCCACAGTGCCCCCCGTCTCCTGACAAACATAGTGACATGATGTGGTATGTAGCAGGTCCACGGATGCCAACATCTGGATCTGGTCCAGACTCAGCCTGGACTCCGATGCTTCCAGAAGGCACGCCTGAACGCAGGAACAAAAAATAAATAAATAAATCTATAATTCATTTTATACAGAGTTTATTTCACTAAATTATGTTAAAGTTTAAATGCATTTCGATTTTTTTAACGGGGTTTTATTCAGTAGATATTGAAAAGACAACTTTAGTCTTTTCTAATTCAATTATTGGAAAGTTTTTCAGATGCATGATTTTTTATCTTTACTTCATGTTGGACAGTTTTAGTTTTTGGTCTAAAGCTGTGAACCTCTGGTCGCGATGTGGACCCTAAACCCATGTCTGGGTCTGAGGATGTTCACTTTATCTGATCCCAGATTAGCCCACATTCTACAGCTAAGAGGGTCCTCCATGAGGGTCTGTACAGATTGGCCCCATGTGGTCTGGAGAACATGGCCTTTAGAACCTTTAGAACCTTTGGAACCGGAGTGAAACTATGCGTCTATGAATGTGGACGTCAGGTATGAGAGGGTTAGAAAAGACCAGATTAGACTGGATGAAACTGGATCAGACCAGATTAAACTGGGTCAGACCAGATCAAACTAGATCAGATCAGATCAAATTGGATCAGACCAGATCAGACTGGTCCACTCACTGACCACACAGATGGACGTAAGCCCCGCCCTCGTGTCCAGGTTCTGAACTGTCACTCATCTTTTCCATCAGTCACTTCTAATCATTCAAATCAAAGAATGGATTCTTTTGTGGGTTTTGAAAACATCTTCTGCTGCGACTGGATCCATCATTAGTGAAAAACCACTAACCTCCTTTACCCAGAAGCCTTTGCACATGTTCTAACCCTTTTAGGTGAACATTCTAGAAATAGTCTGGGTTTATTTCTTGTTAAATAAAGTGAACAGTTTAAAGGATTTAGACTTTCTGTGACACCGACGAACTTCAGTTCTAATCTATTCATTTCACTTCTGTTCCCTTTTATTCAGTTCTATTGTGTTCAGTTCTATTCAGTTATGTGTTATTCTTTTAACCCAGTTCGCATGAACAGAATCGTCATCTTTCATCAGTTTTTCCCTCATGAATCAAAGTCCTTCATTTAAAAACAGTCAGAGTTAAACAGTTTTTTTTTTACCTCCAGTGTCAAACTCAACTGAATTACACCCAACGCTGAAGCAGAACCAGCCTCCAAAGAACAACATAAAAAAAGAACTGAAACTGGATCCAGATCAGATCAGTCCAACACACTGAAACTCCACCCACCAAGACCTGTCCCCCTGCCTGTCCATCATGTATCCGTCCCTCTGCTTGTCCATCATCTGTCCATCCCCCTGCCTGTCCATCCCTCTGCCTGTCCGTCCCTCTGCCTGTCCGTCCCTCTGCCTGTCCGTCCCTCTGCCTGTCCATCATCTGTCCATCCCTCTGCCTGTCCGTCGCTCTGCCTGTCCTTCGCTCTGCCTGTCCTTCATTTGACCGTCCCTCTGCCTGTCCATCATCTGTCCGTCCCTCTGCCTGTCCATCATCTGTCCGTCCACAGACTCTACTTTATGAAAAATAAACAGTGTTTGAGCTCAGACTCAGACTCTTTAAGGGTCTGAATAAACACTGAGTCCAGGGAGGGACCAAATATATCCAACAGGTCCAGACCCACACACCCAGGTTTAACCACTTCAGTAAGACCAGCAATCACTAATGACCCTGTAAACCTGGTCCAGGTTCTGGTCAAGGTCCAGGTTCTGGTCCAGGTCCAGACCCACACACTCAGCTTTAACCACTTCAGTAAGAGCAGCACTCACTAATGACCCTGTAAACCTGGTCCAGGTCTAGGCCCACATCCTGGTCAAGGTCCAGGTCCTGGTCCAAGTGGGTGGGATGTAAACTACAAAAACAGCATAATGATTCGACTCCCATGAAGTCCATTTTTATTTAATAGAACAAAGAAAATATCTGAAATTGTTCAAGACAACGAAGGGTTTTGAGAAAAACAGAAATAAAACCTTCAATGTGATGGAAATGAGTTTAAATAAAAAATAAATAACAAGTGGAGCATTTGACATAAAAGGAGTTAATGATAAATGGGTCATTAATGTGAGTGGGTATAGAAGAGTTTAGTTTAGAGTGAATGACAGCAGAGGAGTTTACACTGAGGTGTTAAAATAACACTGAAGATGGATGGAAGGAAACGGAAAGAGAGAGAGAAGGGGGGATAAGGGGGAGAAAAAGAGAGAGAGAGAGATGGAGACAGAGAGAAAGAGAGAAAAGTAAAAGAAAGGAGAGAAGAGCGAGGGAGGAGAAGGGGGGAGAGAAAGAAAGAGAGAGAGAAAAAAAGTAAAAGACCCTCAGACCAGTTCTGCTGTTGGATCATCATCACTGGACCCTCCCACATCTAGACCAGACACGACTGACATTTGGTTCCTGGGAACTGGTACCAGTCTGCAATAGTACCAGTGTCCTTTTAATAATTTTATCTAAAAAATAAATTAGATATATTTATATCTAAATTTAAAACTACTGATTATTTATTAACATTACATGTTCACATGATGATTGAAGGCAGATGTGGTTCTTCTGCTGTGAATTATGGGAGTTAAGGCGGTATTCCTACCCTCCAGATGAGTTAAGGTGGTATTCCTACCCTCCAGATGAGTTAAGGCGGTATTCCTACCCTCCAGATGAGTTATGGCGGTATTCCTACCCTCCAGCTGAGTTAAGGTGGTATTCCTACCCTTCAGATGAGTTAAGGCAATAAGTTTAACTTTTTATACTTTCACGTGTTCAGCCCTTTTTTAATGGACAGAAACTTTTCACATTTTTCACTTGGATCAAATATTTGTTTTAATCTGAAAAAAGTCAGATTAAGTCAAAATCCGATTTTCAACCAAATAAAGACAAACATGCTTTCGGCCAGAAATTACACAGTCTTTATTGTCATCATCATCATCATCATCAGCTGATCCAAACCTGCAGCAGGTTTGGAAAGTCCAGCCCCAGGACAAAGGCGCGGATTCCAAACGTCCGCCACCGGCACCACAGGCTCACTGAGTCTGATCAGAGGTGAAGGCATCATGCATCATTCATGAAAAAACCCTTTTACTTTGTCCCAGTTAAGGGGGGGTGGGGATGCTGCCCACTGGACTCAGGTGTGTGGATGCAGGGGATCACATGACCAGAGTTAGAGTCACATGACCAGTGGTAGATACTAATGTGTATTTAATATTATTCATAGTTGGTTCTATTATCATTGTCCATTAAAACCCCTTATGTGATATAAACCTTTAAACCAGGGGTGGGGAATCCTGGTCCCCGAGGGCCAGTGTCCTGCATATTTTAGATTTTTTCCATCAGACCTGGAGGCCATTACATCATTATCAGGCTTCTGCAAAACTGATGAGGAGTTGATCATCAGTTGAATCAGGTGTGATGGAAGAAGGAAATATCTAAAACATGCAGGATCCTGGTCCTCGAGGACCAGGATCCCCCACCCTTACTTTAAACCACTTCAACAGTTAAACTGGATAAACAGTCTGAAAACAGTAGAAACACAAGATGAAGATGAAGAGGAGGAAAATGAAGATGAAGAAGACCGAATGAACTTCAATCTATAATTCAGCAAATCTCTGTCTGTCGTTTGTCGTTTGTCTGTGGAACACCTAACACCTGCACAACTCCACCAAATGATCTAAAATTTGGAGGATGACTTTCCAGTACTATGGCAGATTGTTATGCAAACACCATTACAACATACAACAACAAAGATATTAAACTAATTTAATTTATCTTTCTAATTGCCGTAAGTCACGCCCCCTGATTTGGCTACAGCTGCACCGTAGTGCATTACTAATGACAGCTCACTGCTGTTATGGACTTTCACAAGGTCCAGTGTTTTCCCATACCCCCCCCCCCCACCCCCCACCCCCAACGCAATTCTGTCATTCTCGCTCACACACAGAAAGCAAGCGTGAAAGACGTTAATATTTCGGTACCAAACACATACAGCTGTTGTTTAATCACGCCCTCTCTTCACTGTTAAACAGAAACGTGCACACGTGGCACAGCAGTGCAGACAGCGACATGGCTGTGTGGTTACAGTTCCAGATTCTGGACTGCTGCAGGTGTTAAAGACATTTACATGTAAAGGCTGGAATACTTCGAATTTAGTGAAACACCTGGTGACACAGTGTTTACTAAAGCCTCTGTGAAGAGCTAAGTAAGCCTGGCACAGTGCTAATAGCACTAGCCTAGCATGGTACCAATAGCACACTTGAAAATGACAGACCAAGACATAATTCTTCAGACCAGCTACTGTGCAGATACTGGACCATGACCATGTATGTGAATTTCTCGACTGGTGACATGAGATGTGGCGCTAGCTTGATAATAATAGGATGAGGAGGATGAGGATGATGATGATGATGATAGCTTAAAGGGGGGGCAAGTAATTATTATTTATGATGTCTCTTTCTGCTCCTTTCAACTCATTTCACCCACTTCCACAACACATTAGTAGCAAACAATGTCACATTTACTACGGGCTCTGCACTAGTGTAAACAAATCGAGGGGAAAAAAGGATGGATGGATGGATGTGATCATGTCTGATCAGTTTTGGTTTTCTTCTTCTTCTTCGGAACCGGATCCAAACCCTGGTGGACGTTCAAACTTCTGTCCACTTAGACACGTCCACATCCATCATGGTCCAGAACGTGTGCATCCACTCGCTGCCTGCTCAGCTTCACACCCGCCAAAATAAAATCCATCATTTATTTACATATTTTACATTTACATATTTGACTGAAATCACAGCAAAGTTGGAGATTAAACCTGAAGCTGAAACTGCTGAGTGTGGAAAAGACAAGAGTAGGTCTGAGTGGAGCAGGTCTGAGTGGAACCGGTCTGAGTGGAACAGATCTGAGTGGGCTGTTGGTTTTTCAAACAGCTGAAGCTCATTGTCATCTTTCATTATTAAATTTGTAATTTTATTTCTCTGCAAATTTTGCTTCCGTTCCATTTCTATAAAAATACTCTGACGCTGTTGGACCAAGACGGCATCTTTTTCAACATTTCTTTGAACAAGGAAAAATTATGTTAAAGTGACAAAATGAAAGCGTCCGTTTACAGTTACATCCAAGTCCAGATATTGTCAATAAACTTACAAAGAGAAGAGTTTATGAGAAAACAACAACCATGACGATATGGACCACAACCATGACGATATGGACCACAACCAGAGTGCGAAATATGGGGGGGTTTGGGGGGGTCGGACCCTCCCAATTAACTCTTGAGACCCCTTGAAAGTCTCAAATGCAAAATTTTGGGGGGGTCTGAAATTACGTTAAAATAGATTAGATAAAATGATCAAAATACATATTATTGTTGTTAATTATGTTGTTGTTACAATTATCATTACAATGTCATTATTACAATGTTTTCTAAGCTCATAATATCCTATCAATATCATTAATATTCAGTCTCAAAATTCACGGGCCAACCCATAAATTGCAATTGCTAAGGTGGTTAAATAGTGTCGGTCATAGGCTGTACCATTTGTTATTGTGTCTGCACTGTAATTTACAACATTGCATTGGCTAGCCTACTTAAGAAATTTTTGATTAGTATTGCGCAACAATTCCGAGATTGGGACCCCCCCGAAAGTCGATGGGTATTTCGCACACTGACCACAACCATGACGATATGGACCACAACCATGCAGCAGCTTAGTAGATTTCATACAAACTGTTTTAAACTCTGATTAATTACAGTAACGTACATGTTATCATGGTGACTCTGGTCACATTGTGTCCAGGCCAGTCAGTAGTGGAGCCAAGTTTGCCAGTATTTACATGTGTGGAGAACCTTGATTAGAACCCGATTATCCGACTTGATTAGTCCCACTTCTAAAACTACAGCTTGATTCAATTATAGTCTGACCAAAGTCTATACATGGCTTTGAAAACTAAAGATACTCGTCGGACTATAGCTATCACTACAATTTCTCTAAGTGCATGTAAACGTACTGAGTGCATTTTATTTACAGTGTAAGAAATAAATAAGAGCAAATACCAACAAATGCGTTGCAGTTTGTTCCAATTTTACTTGCAAAGTCAACGATAGGACTGAACTGAGTGATCAAGTCCTGGTTTATATCTCAAAATACTTGTAAATTAAAATGGGATCCAATCATCATGCAGAAGCGCAGCCCCACCCACAGCTGATTCACCCCAAGACACAGAGCTACTAGGGGGCGGGACAAAATCATGGCATTTATCCAATGACAGATGAGTTTTGAGGCAATGAAAAAAGAACTGTGTGGGAACCATTGAATCCCATTGACACCAACCATCAATGGGAAAATCTAGTGAAGTAAATAGATAAATCTATGTACATTGGGGGGGGGGGGGGGGGGGGGGGGCTGAAAGTAGCTCTGAATGGCCCCTCCCACCACCAACCATTGATACACTGGTATGAGTGACACTGGAGAGTGAAGTGTCTTTGCCCAAGGACACAACAGCACATGATGATAGGACAGAGTGGGACTGGAACCACCAACCCTTCAGTTATTGGATGGTCTGATGAGTTCTAATCCAAATATCTGATCAGACAGAATCAGCTGAAGAGGAACCTAAGAAGTGATTTGTAACACTTTACATAATGGCTCGCTAATAATTAGTTTTAATTCAATGGTAATTTTGATGTAATTTCATGGTAATGTTAATTCTGTGGTAATATTTTATATAATTTGTGACCAGATCGTGAAATTGTATGAAATGTTTCTGTTGTTCCACCTATCTTTAACACACTGGCTTCCTGTATGCTAACACAGCTACTACTGCTAGCCAGGTCCGCTAGGTTGATATATAGTACAATATCTAACTTGAACAGGCTTGCTAACCATTATTGGTTACCATGGTTACGGTCTGGGTTTTTTTTTCCCCTTGTTTAAGCACAAACAGTATATTTTACAAACATGTTTAAAAGGTTTCAGATGCTTCAGTGTTGTAAGGCACAACACAAACACAATTCCAAAGGTGGCTTCATAATATGTGTAATTTGTAGAAACTTTTCCCCTTTACTTTTTCGGACTTCACTGAAAAATTACCACGTAGAATTACCACCTTATTAGCAATCTGTTACTTGTAATACATGGTTACAAAGGCATTATTACCATGGAATTACATCTCAATTAACATAGAATTACCACCTTATTAGTGATCCATAATGTAAAGTGTTATTAAGTGATTTATACACAATAGATCTGGAAAATCTGACCCAGATCAGTTAGACTTCAATGACAGATTTTTATGATTGAATTCATAAAGAAAATATGTTAGTGGAAAAAATTTAATTGATCTGGGTCAGATTTAAATTTTTTCCAGTGAAATAAAAATAAATAAATAAAGACAAAAAGTTTAATTCAAAGCAGTGGAGGATCTTCAGCCCCTCAGACAGAAAGAGAGAGAAAGAGAGTGAGCAAAGAAACAGAAACAGAGTAAGTTTCCTTGTTAATCTTCTCCTTCTAAACATCTGCCAAATACATAAATATAAAGTCATTTGTATAAAGAGAGAAAAGGTTCATTTGGACTCATTTGAAATATTTTACCTCTAAATGTCCTTTGTGTCAGTTTGGACCATGTGTGGAAGTTCTGACTCAGAACAATTCTTTAAACACAGACTTTTGAACAAGACACGGGTCCATGCAGAACCATGGGATCTGGGCCTGGACCTAGATCTCCATGCTGTCCACTCAACTGATGGAAGCGATGGAATGTCCACAGAACCTGCCCACTCAACCTGTCCACAGAGGCCACACGGGGCCTTGAACCCACAGTCTTGTTGGTTGCAGGGCCACACTGGACCCTAGGTCAGTGAGAACTGGATCTGATCAGTGAAAATACTGTGATTGATTTAATTGTTTATTTTATTTCCAATAGAAGTTTATAAGAACATTTAAAATAAAAAGAAAGAAAAAGATTCCAAAAGGAGTGGAATGAGGTTAAACCTATCTAGTCCTGCCTCTTTACTCCCCAGGTCACATCCCATAATTAACACAAAATGAATCCAACTGAGCACAAACACACAAAGATTAAATTCCTCCAAAATAAAAATCTGTCAATTTTATGACAATAATACCAGGTCTGACAAAACTAACACATTAACACAGATGAATCCATCATCATTATTCGTCTGATTCATCTTCAATGCATTTAAATAGAACAGTTCTTCACAGTTGTTTTGTTGAAACTGTTGAAGATGCTGAATAAACACATTGATTTCATATATTTTTGCATATGTTTTGGATATTTTATTAAATTTTTTGGTGTTTTTTCTATATTTTAGAAGAGTTTTTGAATATGTTTGAAAATTTTCATTGCTTTTTTGTGTTAATTTGCTTTTGAGGGGAATTTTTGTGGATTTTAGCATGTTTTATATACATTTTTTGTGTTTCTTAGTGTATTTTTATGGATTTTGTACGAAATTTGAGTACAAAAAAACCTGAGACAGAACAGTCAATGACGAAGTGTTTTGCAAACTCTGCAAAAGAGAATTTATTTTAAATTAATTCAAAGTGATTAACTGTGATCAACTGTGATTAATTTGATTAAAATTTTAATCATTTGACAGCCTGAAATAATACACATAAAGAATAGAAATAGAAAAAAATAATGAAAACTCAAGATGTCTGACTGAAAAACATGAACATATTTACATTTCTAAACTATCCTCAAATAAAAACTGAATAATCTGAAGTGTGTGAATACAAACCAGTGGAATTGGATCAGTTTTCAGTCTGTGTTTGCAGATAAAACTGTAGAAATGAGAAACTGATTAAATATGGATCCAATGAAACGGAGTTCTACAATAAATGTCAGGATGTTCATGTGTGTTTTAGTGGATGGTTTGTAATTGTAAACATTCTCATCATGTCCTTTAACTTAATGACTACTATTAAACTGGTTTTATATGACCCGTTTGACCCACATGAAGGTCCAACTGGGCCGAACCAGAACCAGCATGACTGCCCCCCTGGATTACAACAGGAGCTCAGAGGAAAACCCAAGGATTCAGAAGAAAACCCAGTGATTCAGATCCAGACCTGGACCTTTGCTCAGACACATGGACCTGCTAAAGCGGGTCCATAAACCTTACATAAGAACCATAAGCACAAGCTTTAGGACGGTCCGTGAACTACACCCATACACACACACACACACGAACTGAAGGTCAGTGACGTCACAATGTCTTTAAAAACACAGTTTAGGATGAACCTGATGTGACGAATCAAGGCCCCCCCACACACATATACGGAACCGACTCATAGTCCCATCCAGAACTTTCCAGTGGGTCAGTCCAGGCCACGTCACATGACCATCAATCCATCCACTGTGCAGCTGTGGGATCGACACATTGATGGTCGATCAAAGCAGCCCGCAGCCACACACGCGCGCGCACACTCACACACACACACACACATACACGCACGCACGCGCAGAGCTGATGCAAACCCACTCTGGACCCACGAACCAACATTTATCAAAACCGACAAAGTGGGTCCAACTTTGGAAGCAGCGCGTGCATGCTCACATGTTCCACAAACACATCAGAACACAGGTGACCCACGCGTGGGGCTTTGACACGGATACCCTACCAGAAGCATCACAGAAGCACCGTGGGTCATGCATAGCTGTGGAAGGTCACGCCACCTGGTCCACGGAGGTGAGCCCCGGCACTGCAGTGGAAACCCACGCGCCAAAGCTGGACTAGACCCACGCACCAAAGCCGGACTCACCATGTCACTGTGGAGAGCTGGTCCGCGAAGCCCGTCACGACAACTAATCCACACGATCCACGGTCACATTGTCCTCCAGTGTACAAGCTGCAGCGTGGGAATCAAGAACAGAGTCACGAGGAGACGAGTCCGGATTCCACCGGAGACACGGACCGGTCCGCGCGCAAGGAGACGCACACGCGGAGCAGGGACACCAGGGGTCCGGGAAGGTGGTCCGTGGATCTGAGACACAGATCCAGTCCGTGGAGGTGAATGAGACCCGGTCCGTAAATCTCAGACCCGTACCGTGGATCAGTCACAGAGACCTGGTCCGTGGATGTGACACAGAGACCTGGTCCGTGGATGTGACACCGGCAGATGCAGCGCAGACCTGCCTGTATGTGTCCGTGGATGGTCCGCGGACATGAACCCGCCGTGGACGGGGCCGGTTTGCTCTGGCCCCGCCCCCTCCTCCTGGATGTGATGGTCCTCCTCTCTCTCCCCTGTCAATCATCGGTTAAACTCCACGCATGTGGAGCCGTTTAGTGTCTGTGGAGGTATGAGTGGCATCAATCACGGAGGAGGAAAAAAAGAAAGAGGGGAAGAGGAGTCACCAGTGACTTTTTGGGTCTTTATGGATGAAATCCACTTCAGTGCAGATGTTTACAGTGTGTCAGACCTGTCGGTTCCTTCAGGTTCCTCACGGTTCCTTCAGGTTCCTCCTGGTTCCTTCAGGTTCCTCCTGGTTCCTTCAGGTTCCTCATGGTTCCTTCAGGTTCCTCCTGGTTCCTTCAGGTTCCTCATGGTTCCTTCAGGTTCCTGGTTTCAGGTCCCTCAGGTCACAGAATAAATCAGGAACTTCATCCATGTTGAAGAACTACAGACTGTACCTGGTTCATGTTCTCCAGCTGCTCCTCCTCCTGTTGACACGATCACACTCAGACGAGCAGGTTCACACATGACCTGGAAAAATAAAAATATGTATTGTGTAAAAAAAAAAAAAGGATTTAATCTGCATTAATGTGTTAAATCTGACACACCTAGTTTTTCTATGTATATACACTTACATTTAAATTCAGACATTAAGGGGTTAAACAAGCAGAAATAGGATCAGTGAGTTTGAAAAGCAGACGTTCATCCATAAAAGTGGAGACATTTGTCATTTAAAGACCTGGGTTATTGAAGCATTTCCTAAAGTTATTCCCATGACGCTGGTGTTTTATTCCACATCATCAGACTCATGACATGGGTTGAACATCACTCACCCTAATCAGCCTAATCAGCCATTACTGACATTAACGAGCTCCTTAAAAACCATGAAGAGCCGATCTGTGAAGGTTTTTGAGTGACTTCATTAGATCAAGAGGAGGTTTGGTGAAAGCAGAGCGACTCCTGCGTACGTCCATTTAAAGTCCAGGAGGAGGACTTTTACCGGCTGTGTTTCTATAAATACACCCACAGACCTGCTTTAAACACGTACTGGACTCATTTAATGACCTACAGTTTGGACCCAATGCTCAGGATGTCCTTTAAAACATCTGAGTCTGATAGTGTGTCCAGGATTACATGCAGAAAAGGACTGAAAAATGACAAAAACACAAATAATATGAAAAAAGGAGCAAAACCTACATTAAAATAAAGTAAAAAGTATTAAAAAAAAAAAAAAAAGCAATGCCCGGCACAACAATCCCCGCCCCCTCGCAAACATTTGAACTCTTAATGGACATCTTCCTCTCCAAATGTGAGACTATGGGTTTGACATTTAAAGGTCATTCAAGGTCAAAGGTCATGATACCATTTTGAAGCCTATGCCAGGTTTCCTATCAGTAGATGCTAGACTGGATCAGCCGGACGGACGGGGGACAGGACAAGACAAGGGGTGGTGCTCAGGACGTTCAATGTGTTTCACTCTTTTGAAAGACGACAGCACTGTTGAAAGGAGGCCTCGCAAAATATATACAGACCACCGAGGATGACTGGAGGTCTAAGTTTATTCTTTTTTCAGGAAATCGTCACTTCAATGACAAAGGTAAAGATGAATGTAATGTACATCTGTAGATATTCAACTGTTACTGTAGACGTGGTTATTGTGTCCTGTATGTTTGGAGAATAAATTGTTATATGTGGCGTACAGACCAGCTTCAGTTCTTGTTTCAAAAGTCACCCAATAATGATATTCTACACATTTTCTTTGTAATTTTTGTGAATTGTTCAATATTCCATCCTCATGGTGCTTAGATCTGCCACTCCACATGAAAGAAAAAATAAATAAAAGTACACTAGGTTATACATTACTGCTGTAGGTGAGGTTCAGTTATATAATCAGCTACAAAATGCCTGCTGTTTGTTTTTAAGGAGCAAATTAGACAGAAATATTTTTTGAAAAATGAAAAATGAATCAAACTACAGATTACCTCAGTTCTTTCTCTTTCCCTAGATAGCATGCCATGAAGAAATATGTCAGATGAAATGCACCCCGATTCAGCTTTTCTTTGACTGCACTGCATCTGAGTGTCATATTTCAGGTCGGCAGCTGCGCAGAACGTTCGGACCTTAGTCCCACCCCCTGTCCATCCGGCTGATCCAATCTAGCATCTACCTTTCCTATCTGTCAATGATAGTAACTAGGGCATTAAAGACTTCAGTTTTTTTTCAAGCCGACTTATCCGTCAATAAAGTCGTAGTTTAAAAGGTTAATGTTAACAAAGAGTTTTCTGTTAAATTTCACTGCACAACATAAGTAGGGTCAACATATGTCCACATTTTGTCTGGACGCACGGCTCTAAAACCAGACTGTCTCTCACGGGTCCTCGCTTTTTATATTAAGTGCAAAAAGTTTAAGGCAGCAGCCAAGCGTACACCACACATGTTTGAAAAAAGGAGCACGTTGTCTGTGCTGCTGCTCACACAGGTTAGTTAGTGAATGCCTCTTCAGATGGCCGTAGTGTTTTTGTCATCTAAGGTGAAGTAAAAAACAGTGACAGACACACATACGATGTGTGTCTGTCACTGTCTTTTGTTTTGTTCGCCCACCGCAACTATCTTACCTGCAGAAGACACATCTTGTTTAGGTCTGACTGTGTTTACGCGCAGAGAGAGAGAGAGAGAGAGAGAGAGAGAGAGAGAGAGAGAGAGAGAGAGAGAGAGAGGTAGGGACAGAAAGAATAACATGCGACTAAATTGGGAGTTTGTCAATGCCCTAATAGTAAGTAAGTCTGTATATTGTTTTGTTTTTTGTTTTTTAATTTTTGTTTTTTTATTATTATTATTATTGTTTATTTTTATTTATTTGTGTATTATTATTATTTTAAAATGTTTTTATAACTGTTAATTGCAGTCTAATAACAACAGTAATTGATTTACAGGTAAACGTGTCAGTCTAGATCAGACCAGAACAGACCAGTTACAGTAATGATATGAACTGACTGATATGGAAGTAAAACAACAAAAAACCCATAAATATACAAGAGAATAACTGTAGAATAAAATTGTTTTAATGCAGTACTTTTTTAAAACAGTTATATATATATATATATATATATATATATATATATATATATATATATATATATATATATATATATATATATATATATATATATATATATATATATAAATTCATTTTAATGGCAATTTTTTTTCAAGTGAAAAGCTGTAGAATAACGGTCCACTGGAGTGACCATTATGCATCAAAGGGCTAAATTTAGGTGAATGTAGGTCAAAGGTGACAGTTACCAAAAATGTGTTTTCACAGTGATTAGAGACAGATCAGGTCAAATGTTTGTAGGGGGCAAGGTTTTTTCTTCCTGGTTTTATTTGTTTTCACTTTCACTGTAACCTTGTGTTCTATAGATGTTCATATAATAAGAAGTGAAGGACAGATGTTTATGGAACAGCCTTGACAGTTTAATCATTGATATTCTACTAACAAAAGCAAGTAATAAAACAATAAATCAAACAGCAAGAATCCTCAGCCGTCTACTACAAAGAAAAAACCAGGAATCTCAACTTGTTTTGCTGACGCTAATGAGATGTTATGACATTCTTTGAGGTGCTGTTTCCTTCTGACAAGGATTAATATGAAATAAATTCCGTCCACTGTGGTTTGGATCATTATCCAGATGTTTTTAAAATAAAACTGGGCAAATGATCAACTGAGTGTCATTTCCAAACACATCTGATATTTAATCCACTCATCTGAGACTAAATCACTTATATAATGAGTTAAACTTAACATTAGACCAGTTCAGAGCCCGTAGAAAATGTGAGATTATTTGCTACTAATGTGTTGTGGAAGTGGGTGAGTCAAAATAATTATTTCATTATTAAAATCCTGAATTTACCGACTTGGATAAAATCAGAGGTGGAAGCAACTAAGTAGAAGTACCTCTTTTACTGTGCTTAAAGGTGTCATTCCACCAATTCCATCAAACCACTTTTCCACGCTCCTTTTGGAATTTGATGGGTCACCCTGACTTACCAACACATGCTCCTTTGACAGTGGTTCATCACCTCCACTGGCTGCATTCACAGAAAGCAGCAAGAGGAACGAGGGACCCAGAAAAAGCTGGTCCATCTGATGTCTGATGGACTTTAGCGTCACCCACGTGGGGTTAAGCCCGCACCCCATTGCAGTGAATCTGAAGTAGCATTAGCGTTAGCATCTACAAGAGAAGACAGCGCCACAGTAGCTGCTGCACAAACTGGAAAAAAATGGTGGATCAATCTGGTTCATGTGCTCTCTGTGGAAATAAAGCCTCGTTTTTTCCCTGGATGTTTTCAGAACAAGTGACGGCATGAAACCTAGCTGGGTGATACTCTGGTAAAGGTAAACACACACAGAGCCAGATTGGGGGGGGGGGTGTTCCTTCACGCATTCTGAGCCAATCAGAGACACCTCATTACCGCGTCATCGACATGTATGAGGATGTACCAGTAAACTCTGTTGTTCGACCTCAAGTCATTTTTGTACCGGGCAAAAACAGCTGGAAACAAACAAAGCATTTTTTAAAAATAGAACCAACACACAATGCATTCAATAACAATGGAGAACACGGTAATATTAATGAAGTAACCATGGAATGACTCCTTTAAAACAAAGATACTGGTCTTGCATCTGGGTCCACCTGCGTTGTCTCCCCATTACACAGCAGCTACTCTGTTTCTGATTGGGTACGCTTGCTTAGTTGTCCATCAAACATAAATAAACCAATAGTGATCCTCCAAAGGAAAGCCCACCCCCACCAGCCATCTTTGTGTCAAAACCGCAATCAAAAAGTCAGGGAGCAAAAATGAAAAGGCTGGAGTCGTAATCACAGAAAACGGCAACAACCAAAACTGAGAAAGATGTCAAGGCAAATATTTTACACAATCTGTGCATTTTATTTTCATTGCAGTTTCATATTTTTCATTTATTATTGTTATTATTTTTGTTTGATTTTTATATTTGGTGTGTTGAAATATTTTTTGCTTGAACTTTTAACAATATCCTTTGAACTGATTGACACAAATTAAACATGAGATCTTGGCACAGTCACAAATAAATCAAGTCCAGACCTTATTAAATCTCAGTGTGTGACTCATTTACTCCATAACTGACCTTTGAAATGAGATCTTTCACAAATCATACTATCATTTATTACTGGAGTCATATTTTTGGCCCAGTTGTGATATCTGTGGAAGTTCACTCCTTTAATGCTGCTGATTCATTTTTATGCAGATTTGACAGTTTGGCCTAAAATATGACTGTGGTTGTGACTGATGATCTGCAGTGGGTTCTGCACTGGGGGTGGGTTAAGGACCACATGCAGGTTTATGCCGCTGCAGAGCCTCCCTAAATCCTCTCCGTTGACACCTGCCCGACTCTGACTGTTCAACTTCATCACAGGTGAGAAACTCCAGTCCTCGAGGAGCCGGTGTCCTGTCATGTTTTAGATGTTCCCCTCTTCCATCACACCTGGAAACCATTACATCATTATTAGGCTTCTGCAGGAATGAGGATTATTAACTCTTAAGTGTCAGCGCTGATGCAGTGGATGGATGGTTTGCTTTAAATATTCAGAAAAAAATTTCACTGAGTTTTGTTCATGGAACAAGTGTCAAAAAGCAACTAATTTGCCAAATTAATTAAATTACAATACTAGTTCTATTTTTAGTACATTTTATTGCTAATTTTTCCATGTAATTTATAATTTTGTAAATATTTATTAGGGTTTTTTACTTTATTTTTTATCCCACTTTAACTGCTGTATTGTTTATACACTCACTCAATGAATGCAATACTGTGTCTTGTTTTATTAACTGAACTTTGTGTTGTCTGTAATTTCATGTCTTTTTGTCATACTTCAGTTCTGTTATTTTGCACTATTAGACTGAACTTTTATATATATATTTTTCTCTTTTGTATTTTACACTTTCTATATATGTCTATATATATATATATATATATATATATATATATATATATATATATATATATATATAGACAGACAGACAGACAGACAGATAAATATAGAAAGTGAGTAGAAATAGAATAGAAAAGAATATTTATTGCTTATATAAAAATTCTGACGATAATTTTATTATTATTATGAATAATTTATTATTTGTTTTTAGTAGTTCTCTCTAACCTGAAATCACTGGTTTTTCACACCATTTTTTTTTTTAAAGCTACTGTTACTAATTCATTATAATGTTTCTTATATGTACATCCATTGTTGTGCTCATGCTGGAAAATTAATTTCCTGAGAGATCAATAAAGTTCGATCTACTTTAAATCTCATCTAATCCATAGGGTGACCTTCTGAACAAACCTATACTGAAAGTATTTAACAGATATTCAGATCCAGCTGGTGGACAAACACATGCTGTGTGTTATTATTGAAGTTTAACATGTTAGTTTAATCCTGCTGTGTGGAAACCTCAGTCTGGGTCTTTAGAGTAGAATCGATCCCTGCGTTCCGATGATGTTCTGCAGAGTGAGTGCACATGTTCTCCAACACTGTGGACACTGTGGACTGAAGTACTGTTCAGATTAGATGAGTTTCACAGGAGGATGTAGAGTAATGTGGGTTTATTACATGACCTCTGTAAAATAAATATCTAACGTACTGTTCAGATGGGGGTGGCACGTTAGTGCAGTGGTGGAGGTGTCAGAGGACATGGTGGAGGTGCCAGAGGACGTGGTGGAGATGCCAGGGGACATGGTGGAGGTGTCAGAGGACGTGGTGGAGGTGTCAGAGGACGTGGTGGAGATGGGACATGGTGGAGGTGTCAGAGGAAGCGGTGGAGGTGTCAGTGGACGTAGTGGAGGTGTCAGGGGATTTGGTGGAGGTGTCGGGGGACATGGTGGAGGTGTCAGGGGACGTGGTGGAGGTGTCACGGGACGTGGTAGAGGTGTCAGAGGACGCGTTGGAGGTGTCAGGGGATTTGGTGGAGGTGTCAGGGGACGTGGTGGAGGTGTCACGGGACGTGGTAGAGGTGTCAGAGGACGCGTTGGAGGTGTCACGGGACGTGGTGGAGGTGTCAGAGGATGTGTTGGAGGTGTCACGGGACGTGGTGGAGGTGTCAGAGGATGTGGTGGAGATGGGACATGGTGGAGGTGTCAGAGGAAGCGGTGGAGGTGTCAGTGGACGTAGTGGAGGTGTCAGGGGATTTGGTGGAGGTGTCGGGGGACATGGTGGAGGTGTCAGGGGACGTGGTGGAGGTGTCACGGGACGTGGTGGAGGTGTCAGGGGACGTGGTGGAGGTGTCAGGGGACGTGGTGGAGGTGTCAGGGGACGTGGTGGAGGTGTCAGAGGACGTGGTGGAGGTGTCAGGGGACATGGTGGAGATGTCAGAGGACGCGTTGGAGGTGTCACGGGACGTGGTGGAGGTGTCAGGGGACGTGGTGGAGGTGTCAGAGGACGTGGTGGAGGTGTCAGGGGACATGGTGGAGATGTCAGAGGACGCGTTGGAGGTGTCACGGGACGTGGTGGAGGGTGGAGGTGTCAGGGGACGTGGTGGAGGTGTCACAGGACGTGGTGGAGGGTGGAGGTGTCAGGGGACGTGGTGGAGGTGTCATGAGATTTGGTGGAGGTGTCACAGGACGTGGTGGAGGTGTCAGAGGATGCGTTGGAGGTGTCACGTGACGTGGTGGAGGTGTCACGTGACGTGGTGGAGGTGTCAGGGGACGTGGTGGAGGTGTCAAGAGATTTGGTGGAGGTGTCAGAGGGGGCTCATATCACCGGAAATATGGGTGAATGTGGCGGGGATGAAAACAACTGCAGTCGCCATGACAACCACTGGAAAAAACACACCACCAACCAGTGGTAAAAGATTATACAAACTGGATCAGTGGATTTATTTCTATCTCAAATTTAGTTTCATACTAATGATAGTTGACTGTTGACAGTTTTATCTCGAACCACTTTCAAACTGGATCATTTTAAAAGCTTCAAAACTAAAGTTTCCAAATTAGATGAATAACTTCACTCCCATCACAGACTGAACAGTTTTCTCATTGACCGTTTTAGTTTTACATTTATCTCAAACTACTTTTAATGTAAAGCCTTTTGAAATCGTCAAATCAAAATTTTATATCTTCTGGAAAAAAATTTATCTGGTACCGAAAGGGTTAATTAATGACATATTTAATTAATTAGTTAATGATGTAATCACTTATTCCATTTTGCCACTATTAGACCTCCATACTTGTGATTATATCCAGGTTGTTTTTCTTCTCACTTTTATCTTTAATCCGCTGTTATTCCGCCATCCTACACGGCTCAGTTTAATTACACGCACAAACACATTAAAGGTCGAGTGTGTTTTCTTAAATCCTACTCTAGATCTGAACGTTCTGATCTGAACAACGGAGGCTGGTGTAAATTGTGATCCATGATTTGACTTTCAAATACCATGGCGCTCCAAATGAGAGGCTTTTAATCCTGCGGTCGATTGTGTGAGTTCCACTGTCATTGTTCCAACAGACTGTTCCTGGATCTGTCACATGTTCTGATGTGTGATTTATGGGTATTACACAGTCACATGACAAGCCGATCATGACAGCATTGAATGTTAATGTGTCTTGTGCTTGTGTGGAGCAGACCTATAATTAATGAGTGTTCTTCAGTGGATCATCCAAAGTCTCCTCCTTCCAATAAAGACAGAGACCAAGCATCAAAGACCAGAAAAAACAAGGAGCAAGAAATATGATGGACAGCGTCTCCAGAGCTAATTAAATAAATAGTCGACTGAAAATGGGTCTGAGAATGTGAGATCAACTGAGTTTCACAGACATTATGGCAGGGGTCTCAAATATGTGGCCCAGGGGCCAAATGCAACCCGCCAAAGATTCTAATGCGGCCCTGGGATGAATTTGTAAAGTGCAAAATTTCCACAGTCAAGGCTGTGGAACTGATTTAAATTCAGGTTCCACATACAGACCATAATATGATCTACAGTCAAATGATAGCACTGCTCTACAATTATTTAGAAAGTATCTTTTTCAGATATTAAATGTGCTAAATCCTATATACTTTAATAAGATGAATCAGAAAAAAAAAATAACAAAAGTGCTGGTTAGCTCATGTTTTTAACCCTTTGATGCATGAATTATGAGAATATTAGTCAAGATTTTTATTCCTCTATAGGCTGAAAAAAATGTGATCAAAATCTTTTTAATAAACCTATTTTTTTATGGAGTTACAAAAATGCCCAAATGTATTTAAGCTTTGAATCAAAGAAACGTGTATTTACAACACAATATCACTATGAAATAAAAGATTTTTAGTGCAGTTTTTGTTTAAGAAGACTTTTAATTACAATCTAATAATAACAGTAATACATTTACAGGTAAACATGTTAGTGCAGATCAGGTATTAAGAACAGACCAGTTACAGTAACGATATAAACAGACTGATTTGAACTAAAACAACAAAACCCATGAATATATACAAGAGAACAGGTGAAGAAGAACTGACCAGTATGCATCAAAAGGGTAAATACCAGATTTTTTTTGTCTCTGAATTCAACTATGTTTATAAATTTGGAATAAAAAAATATTCTGCAAAAAAATTCAGATCACACATCCGGGACATTAATAGGGTGACCATATGTTCGGATTTTGTCTGGACAGATGAACTGTCTGTCACACATCCTCACTTTTTACATTTCATCCCAAGGACCTAAGAACAAAATGACAAAAGTGAGGACGCATGACAGACATCGTGACATATGGTCTCCCTAGACATTAAGGATAAACAATCAATGGTATTTTAAGTTGAACCCACAGCCAGCCAATTAAATTGCATTTGTTCGGTCACATGATGCCAATGCTGGAAGACGATCAATGACACAACTAGTTTCCCACTAGACATAACACTGTCACTGGTGCATGTACTGTTTAAATAGCCATATCTGGTGACTTTCAAATGGATTGCATTGGTATAGACAGGTCAAAGGTCAGATGAGTCAAAGGTAGAGCATGAAACTGTGATGATCCAATATCAAGGAGTTGTGTTCTATCTTACTTTTTGATGTCTTTTGGCCTTTTTCTGTCATTGTTAGTGTCTGGACTTTTATTTTGTTATGTGGTTCATGTTTACGCTTTCAGGCTTTACTTCCTGTCACCACTGTTACTCCTCCCCCTTTCCTAATTTCCCCTCATGTGTCTCATCTATTCGTTCTTGTATTTAAACTCCTCATGTGTCACTCCTCAGTGTGAGTTTGTCTGCAATAATAGTGACCTATGAGCGTTCTTCTCCTGTCTGTGGTTTCATCAGTGTTTGACTTGTTTTGTGACCGTCTGTCTGCCTGCCTCGTGACCAAGAGCCTGTTTATCCCCTACTGGTGCTTAAAGCTGCTCAGACCCTAAACCTGACCCCCATCTAGACCCTGGAAAATATTTTTTTGATTTCCCCTTTTTGAGACCTTTATATGATGCCTGACCTATGTGTGCCTGACTGTGGACTCATCCTCTAGTCACCAAGGTCAGCGGTGCATGTTCTGACCAGATACAGATAGGAACTCTCACCACAATTACACATTATTAAATCTATGAAGGTTACGTTTTACTGTCTGTCTGTTTGTTTGTTTGTTTGTTTGTTTGTCAGCAAGATAACTCAAAAAGTTATAGACGGATTTTGATGAAACTTTTAGAAATGATTGATAATGCGTCAAGAAAGAAACCATTACATTTTGAGCTATAAAGGTCAAAAGTCACATTTGGACATCAGATGAGATAACACCGATAGGTTTGATGTTGTCATGTGATGCCAAGTGAATTGTATATTTCTAAAATGTATGACCTTTACCTTTAAGCAGGTTATTGACATATTTTGTTAAATCAGACAATATCTTGTGCTTCATATTTAACATTAGATCTAACATGTGAAATTTTGTCATTGTGCGACGTCGCATAAAGTCGTATAAAGTCGTATAAAGTGACGTCATGCGTGGTCGAATATTGAAATGGCCATATCTCTAACACGGGACCAGGATTTCTTTGAATTTCTTTAAACCCTCTAAGGGATTGCTAATGACCGTTAAAATAAATCGTTGACAAACACGGAACACAACTTACAAACATCCAGATCCAAACCTTGGCAGACTTGTGCTGCTCCACGTAGGTCTGCGCTCTCAGAGTGATCTAGTAGTTATCAATAAAATATTTAATACTAATCCTGGTTCTGGTTCTGTTACAGAAACGGGCCTTAAAAGTCAGAGACCCAAACCAGCCCAGGCACAATAGAACTCAACCCGAGCACAGCCCAGGCTAGATTCAAATAATAACAATTATGCCCAAACCCACCGGGTCCCATCGGGTTCTCTCAAATATTCCCAGCTCTAGTTAGAGGTCTGACGGGTCAGAGGTCACCCAGGTGTAGATATGACAGCGTGGATGAAAACAGATGAATGTGAATATGTGACCTGTGTTCTGCTTCATTAAGTTTCAGTGGTTCCATCACAGACCAAACATGGAGTTTAATGTCAGCACTGCAGAAGGAGCTCACAATCATATTTAATCACCTCCACACTGGTGTTAGCTTCTGTTTTTCTTCTGTTTTTTTTCTGGCATTAGAAATATATACATCTTCATAATATTAAGTTGGTATAAAAATAGACTTAACTGAATCATTTTTAAAAATATAAAATAATAATAATGAACAGAACAACCTGAAATAAGACAAATGAATCTGCTCTTCAGCTCACACAAACATCTAGGCCTCATCAGCTGATGTGTCATTTTCAGACTTAACTGTGTTCCTAATAAATCTGTTCACTACAAAAACAACAGCAGCACGACTGCAAAAACTACTACTAGATACAACTGTAGAAATGAAATTAATACTGCAAAATAAGTAGGAGTGTAAACAAAATAATAAGCAAATTAAGAAAAGAAACAAGAAAATTAAGACAATAATCAAGAAAAACAATGAAGAAAATAAGCAGAATGCAGAAAAGAATCAACAAGATGAAGAAATATGATCAACAAAATCATCCAGAAGGAAGAAAATGTTCAACAAAATGAACAGAACTTACAACATATTCAGGAAAATGGATAAAATAATTAAAATTAATAAAATAATTAACAAAATCCAATATAAGCAAAATAAATTAATATCATCAACCAAATGTGATCTGTTTTATTTGTTCCACATGTTCCATGTGTTCCGTATGTTCTGTTTGTTCCACATGTTCCATATGTTCCATGTGTTCTGTATGTTCTGTTTGTTCCATATGTTCCATGTGTTCCGTATGTTCTGTTTGTTCCACATGTTTCATATGTTCCATGTGTTCTGTTTGTTCCATATGTTCCGTATGTTCTGTTTTCTCCACATGTTCCACATGTTCCATGTGTTCCGTATGTTCTGTTTGTTCCACATGTTCCATATGTTCCATGTGTTCTGTTTGTTCCACATGTTCCATATGTTCCATGTGTTCCGTATGTTCTGTTTGTTCACGTGTTCCATTTGTTCCATACAGTATGTTCCATGTTTTCTGTGTGTTCCGTGCAGTCTGTTCCTTCTTTCCATTACATTTGTGACCAAACTGACTCGTGCTAAACTGACTTCCACACCATGAAGGAACCTGGTCTCACAAAAATGACTTTAAACGCCCCCAAAAATGGAGTCATTGAACGCACCGTGCATCATCTGAAGCCTTTGTAAAGTGGAGAACTTTGACATCGGACATGTTCTGTCTGACATCAGTGGGTTTAGAACAGATGGAACCGAATAGATGGAACCAAACAGATAGAAGCAGCTGTGGAGTTCAGGGGTTCGTATGACGTGAAAAAGGTACAAAGGGTTCTGAGGAATGTTCTTAAAGAAAGTTCTGATCCATCAAATCTAATGAGTTAAGAGTCAGAACCAGTGAGAACATCCAGAGTGTGTGTGGAGTTCTTTAACAGAACACTCACATGTTCCACTGGCGGCAGCTTCTGTTTATCTAAAACACACCTCCTTCTATCATCCAGTCGCTGTTCTGGCACAAAGACGCCATTTAGGCAAAAGGACCAAATGTTTTTGAGTCAATGTGTGGAACCTGTCATTGTGTAGTTGTTGTTGAGTAGGTGTGTGTTTGTGTGATAGTGTAGTTGTGTGTCAATGTCGTTGTGTGTTTGCGTGACACTGTAGTTGTGTGTTTGTGTGACAGTGTAGGTGTGTGTTTGTGTGACAGTGTCGTGTGTTTGTGTGACAGTGTAGGTGTGTGTTTGTGTGACAGTGTAGGTGTGTGTTTGTGTGACAGTGTAGGTGTGTGTTTGTGTGACAGTGTAGTTATGTGTTTGTGTGACAGTGTTGTTGTGTGTTTGTGTGACAGTGTAGTTGTGTGTTTGTGTGACAGTGTAGGTGTGTGTTTGTGTGACAGTGTTGTGTGTTTGTGTGACAGTGTAGTTGTGTGTTTGTGTGACAGTGTTGTGTGTTTGTGTGACAGTGTAGTTGTGTGTTTGTGTGACAGTGTAGTTGTGTGTTTGTGTGACAGTGTAGTTGTGTGTTTGTGTGACAGTGTAGTTGTGTGTTTGTGTGACAGTGTTGTTGTGTGTTTGTGTGACAGTGTTGTTGTGTGTTTGTGTGACAGTGTTGTTGTGTGTTTGTGTGACAGTGTAGTTGTGTGTTTGTGTGACAGTGTAGTTGTGTGTTTGTGTGACAGTGTAGTTGTGTGGTAGTGTGACAGTGTAGTTGTGTGGTAGTGTGACAGTGTAGTTGTGTGTTTGTGTGACAGTGTAGTCAGTATTAAGTCAAATAATGATGCTTGTTCTTTGATCATCTTCTTTCGCTGCTTCATTTGATATTCCTGCTGTTTTTTTTCTCCTTTTCTTAGTTTTTCTGCCGTTCTTTTTCTTCTACTTTTTCTTCTCATCGGTTTTGTGTTTGTTCTCTCGGGCTCTTCCTTCTCATTTGATTGTTCTTCTTTTATTATTTTTAACCTTAGAAGGATTCTCATTAGAACAGAACTGTTCTGAACATAAATGTCACTGCATGTTTGTGTTTTTCTGTTCACACTAAAGACCTGATGCTCTCATATGTTCATCCCTGCTCCGTCTGAATCACTACATTTACGAGATTTTTTTCTAAAATTCAGAAATATTTATTTGGAATAAAATAATTTGGAATGAAATCATGAATAAAAATAAATAAATAAATAAAAATCTTCCATTTAATGTTTGAAAATGATTTAAAGGGATAGTTCACTATTTTTCACATGGATTTGTATAGGATCAGCCTCTTTACTCTGGTGCACCCACAGTTACCCCCCCCCCCCCCCCCCCCCCCCCAACAGTGTCCTGTGAGTTGAGTTCTGGTCAAAGTGAAAGTAGTCCCGACTAAAACTGTGTCTTCTTGAAACAATATGAGTGAGTGATTTATTTGCATAACAAAACTGTCACGGAACAAAAACTCACACCTTGTAATTGCTTTGAGCTACTTTCTCTCAATGTGCGTTGTCACTATTAACAGCTGTGCATTTTATCAAACTACTTTCATCTGTTCAGTTTCATTTGGCTGTTGGCAGTGACAATGCGCATTGATCGCGATTGAGAGAAAGTAGCTCCTGCTGGGACTACTTTCTCTTTGACCAGAACTCGACTTACAGAACACTGTCGGGGGGGGGGGGGGGGGTCACTGTGGGTGCAAAGACAGAGATTCTCAATATAAATTCAACCTTTGAGGTGTTAATAAATTGTACCAAACAAAAGTAAGAACTAGTTTAAAATCAGTGTAGTACTTGTAGTACCAAGTGAAGTACGTGGAAGAGAGACAGTGACACTGATGCTCTAAACAGTGTGGGTGTCATCAGGGGGAGTGGATGTCATTGGGGGAGTGGGTGTCATTAGGCAGGAATGAGTGTTATCAGGGTGAGTGGGTGTCATTAGGAACATTGGGTATCATCAGGGGGAGTGGGTGTCATTATGGGGAGTGGGTGTCGTTAGGGGCAGTGGGTGTCATCGGGGGGAGTGGGTTTCATCAGGGGGAGTGGGTGGGGTTTTTTGTGTGTTTTTTTTTTCTTCTTCATTTTCCTGCAGTTCTTTCTCCTCTGCTGTTTCTTCTCATCCTGGTCTTTTCCTGTCACACCTCCACCTGCTGTTAAAACTCACTCATAACTTTGAGTCGACTTTGGGAACTGTCTGAAACAGCTGACGGGTGTTTACATTAGCAGCAGGTCTGTATGACGTAGAAATATCCATCCCATAATAAGACTGAACGTAGACAGACAGAGGACAAGCTGCAGTGTCCCTGTGTTTTAAAGAAATAACACAATTGTTATTCAGGTCATGGATCATGACTTTACTCAAAATATTTTGGATCTCGATGTCGGAAAAACAAACAATAATTGTCTTTGAATCCATTTAAATGACTAATGGTGTGTTTTTGTAAATGTCAGCCGTAGAAAATACAGAGATCACTGTTGAAGACGTCTCTGCCAAAGACATTAATATCCCCGTTCCATCATGTTTTGATTAAATCTGTTCCATCTCCTCCTTTTACATGTTTTTATTATGGCTGTCAAATGATTAAAGTTTTTAATGAAATTAATCACAGGGTTGCATTGGATTAATTTTGATTAATCATGATCAAAACTGTTTATGTTGGTCAAATGTTCTGTCTGGTTTTTTTTTAATTTCCTACAAAATCCACAAAACTAAGAAAGACAAAAAATATAGAGACAAAAAATATAGAGACAAATACAAACGATGAAAAAATCCACAGAAATTCACACAAAAAATAGTTTGTACGTTGTTTTAGTGCAGGATAACCCATTAAATAGTGAAAATCATTGGCTAACACTGATGGAGAAAAAAACAGTATCGCATCGGCCCTGAAATAATCATATCATCCAATCAGTAGCCTTAAGATGAGTCTTCAGCCGTCTGTGTTACCCCCCACCCCCCACATGTGTAATGCTGAATGCATATGATGAACGAGCACAGGAAAACATCCCATTTTACCTGCCACAACAAACAGTATCTTCAGAGGCTCACTCACATTTACATGATGTTTTTTAAATCTGAATCATTTATTCAGAATAAAATAATTCAGAACGAGGCCTATGTGGTCATCTCTGACTGCTAAAGGTATTTCCCTGAAATGCAATGCTTCCACTCACCCATCATTTTTACCACTCCTGTCCACCCATTTACCCATTCATAAACTTATATATTAAATACAAAATCTAAAAGAATGACTTCATGCGCCTCACCTACAGCATTAGCACTCTGAATTTGGTGGCTGCTGCATCCCAAAATGTTCATCCTCAAAGAGGAAAAAAATCAAACCGTGGACAGACCTTCCATCGTTTCCCCAAAGATAAGGCAATTTGGCATGAATGGATTAATATCATAAAGAGGAATCCTGGTCCATATTTCACAGTGAGATAAGAATAATTATGTCCACTGAAATGCATTAGCTAACACATTAAGCTTAGCCTACCAGAGTAGCATCAATGATAAATGTCCCTAACAGTCATCTAATCAACCTAATGTCACCATGAAATAAGAAAATATGAATGTGTAATTACATAACGCTACATTCTATATGCTGTTTCAAGATTATTCTTTCCATTTTGTGGTTAGTGTGCCAGTGGCTGTCAGTACTGATGATATGCTAGCGGTGCATTTAGCCGACTTAAACTTTATGTAGCCTTCAACCCAGCTACTGTAGCCTTTCAGCAAGATAACCTGGGGAATATTGCAGTCCTTACACACCCATTTTTCAACAATATTGATCATTAACTGACAGCATGACAGAGAGATTAGTGGTCCAAACGGCTGGCATGTTGACAACTCAAATGTTCACTGAAGCTAGTGATTGACAGCGTATGGAACTGTGCACTTCTCTTTAACTTCTGGACCCCTCAAGCGTAAAAATGGCTGCCAGGTGAATAATGTGAATTATGAAGCAGCAGCTCAAGTGAATCAACCATAGGAATCAACAAAATAATGCTCACAGCACAATATGTGTGTCATGGCAACAAGACCAGGAACATGTTCAGAATGACAGAAATAATGTTAAAGAGGAATTAACTGTTTCCATGTCAGAGGAATTATTGAATTTGGAATTAAGATTGGAATAAACCAGTGACTTTATTCAGAATTAAGTTTAATTCAGAATGATCCTTTTCAACTGGAATTAGAAGTTGACATGGTTATCTTAAAGATGAATTAACCTTTATTGTGAATTAAACAGGAATAAAAACTCCCATGGAAACATAAAAAGTGTGTACATGGTGTTTGGATGCTGCTTTGCCTCCTGCTCTAACAGTACTGCACACATTTAACACTGTCAGGGACTTTTCTGCTTGTTATTCAGCGTTTACAGCCCTTTTCCTCCTTCAGCAGCTGCTTAACACAGTCACTAATGAGTAGATTTAAGTCGACAGGTCATGAGTCACATAAAAATCCTCACTAAGTGCAGAGGAGGAACACTGGTGTGGACAGAACGCTGAGTCGAAAGAAGGAAACAGCATTTGCACAAACAGGAAGAAGACAGTAGAAATGACAAACCTGTCCTCACACGTCCACACTTCATACTGGTTCATTTTCAAAACACGCTTTAGTTTGAATAATTCTCTGCAGTTATTGTTTTCACTCCATCAATGCTGGATCCTGGAGGGCAAGTATCCTGCATGTTTTAGATGTTTCCTTCTTCCATCACACCTGGAAGCTATTACATCGTTATCAGGCTTCTGCAAAACCTGCTGATGAGCTAATCACGAATTGAATCAGGTGTGATTTAAGAGGGAAATAACAAAAAAACATACAGGATCCCGTCCCTCCAGGACCAGTTAGTTAAAAACAGACAGAAGTCACAGTTCAGTCTAAGCCGCCCGAGGAGCAATAATGCTGGAGGAAGTACAGGCACTGAATCCTGTCACCTCTCTCTCTCTCTCTCTCTCTCTCTCTGTTCTCTGCCAGAAAGAAAAGCAACATCAGTTATGTGTAATTATTTATTCATTTATTTTAATTTAGTATTTTTGTATTTGTTTTTTTTTCTTATTTATATTTATATTTTTAAAATGTAATTTTTAAATTGTATATTTTTTTGGTATTTACTTATTTATATTTTTTAAATTAATTAATTAATTTCTTTTTTATTATTCATTTTATTTAATTATTTTGGCTCCAGAAGGATGACAGTGATACGTATGTCAACCACTAATCAGTTTGACACCACACAGCTGTTATTTACTCCTGAAGATTTTTTCATATATATGTATCAGTTTTTGTTATATTGTGCAGCCCTAGCACTTCACTGATTGATCTGTATTATAAACTTGGATCAGTTGAGCTGGTTTTATGTATTTTTTTTGTCAGTATAAATTGTTAGTAAAGTCGTTTTTAATGAATGGTTTGTAGATGTAAATATAAATAGAAACATAGATGTAAATGTCTTCCAATGTGAACCTTTGTGTTCTTTTCCTGTGGAGTTGACTCTGACCTGAACTAAACATCCGTGTGCGTCCACATTTATGACATTAATAGCAGGTTTTTCCTCCACGACTGAACAGACTCTGAACAGAAGTGGATCCCAATTAAAGTCTGAGCGCTGTGGAGTCTGACACCGCCTCGCCTCAGTAAAGCTCGTCTGCTGCCGAGCCTCCAAACAAAGGTAATTAGCTCCAAGGGCTACACAATACACACACACAATACATACACAATACACACACAAAACACACACATACACACAATGCACACACTATATACACACACACATATCCACACATAAAACATGAATACACACACATTCACACTCACAATACACAAATACACACACTATATACACACACGGTGCACACACATGCACACACAAATACACGAATACACACACAAAATACACAAATAAACACATAAATACACAAACACACACACAAAACACAAGTACACACACATGAGTGTTTGATGGTAAACACTGCTCTGTGTTTCTGTGTCTATAATTACAAATGTCTAATGAACAGAAACACCAGCTCTGGTACATGTCAGGACCTTGATCTGTCACTTTATTCCAAGTCTTCAAGTCTTTTTCTGTTGTTTCAAGTCAATTAAAATTAAAGGCCTTTTTCACTAAAACCACAGCCTACTTTACAAACACACACTTCTGCCCATTCTTACCTTTAGCCTTTATTCTACTAGTGATCAACCCATATGGATTTTATACCGATAACTGATAACTGATACAGGTGACTGATATTTCTGAGCCGACACTGATTTAGTTTTCTCTCTTAAATGAAAACAAATGTTAGAGAATGTTTTCTAAAGAAACATTTATTAAACTAAAAATAATATTAAACTACTGTTTTAAAAAAAATGGTAGAACAGGTATCATTAGCATTAGTGATCGACCGAGATGACAGACAGACAGATAGACAGACAGACAGGTAAACAATGGTAAGTAACTCATAAAGTAATGGCAGAGACACAAGGCCAACGCACACACACACACACACACACACACACATATATATATATATATATATATATATATATACATATACACACACAGATATACACAGGAGAGGGAAGAAACAATTAAGCAGACACAGGTGATACACGTCAGGACAAGAGAGAAACACAAGGAGAAAGTAGAGGAAACACAAGAGGAAATGACCAAAATAAAACAGGAAGAGACAGACAAATATAGACACAAGACAAACACTAGAGACAAAAGTGACAGCTCCATGAGTGGACTTTAGGGGTGTGTATGTGGATTTTAGGGGACTACAAGTGGATTTTAAGGGTCTGCATGTAGATTTTGGGGGGATTCCATCCAGATTTACTACTTTTTGGTAGGCTGCATGAGGAATTTGTTGGTTTCTCGTGAATTTTTGTAGGTACTCATTTAGACTTCTAGATTTGTATTATGTTGGTCTGCATGTAGACTTTGAGGGTCCGTATGTGGATTCTAGGGGACTCAGTGTAGATTTGAAGGGTGTGTGTGTGTGTGTGTGTGTGTGTTTAAAGATCTAGAGGCTTTTGGGAGGCTACATGTGGATGTTGAAGACCCTTGGGTTAGGGTTGGTAGACTTGGATTGTTGCATGGAGTTTGCAGCTTTAGATGTGGACTTTGGTGGTCTGCATGTTGGTTTTGGACTTGTGGACGTAGTATTGCAGATGTCTTCTAGTCCACGTCTTATAGCTGCTTCCAATTTTCTGTTTCTTATTGGAATCTCTTTGTGTTTGACACTCCATTTCATTGAATCTGTCTCCATGCTACTCTGTGAATCTGCAGCATATATATATATATGTATATATATATATATATATATATATATATATATATATATATATATATATATATATATATATATATATATATATATATATATATATATATATATATATATATATATATATATATATATATATATATATACATATATATATATATATAGGTCCCCACAAGTAAAACAGAAATGATGTGGACCTATAAATACATTATTATGTTTTTTCCGGCAGTCCCCATAAAGCTTGAGGCAAACAGATGCAAAGCAAAAGACGTATTTTTCAAAGATTTGAAGATGTGCTTTAAAAAATCTCTCTATTTTTTTTTTTTTTTTTTTTTTACGTATTTTTACTTTTTTTCATCAATTATTTATTTATTATTATTTATTATTATTTATTGTTTTTATTTTTTTTTTATTTAGTTATTTTATTCATTATTATTATTTTTATTTATTCATTCACTTTTTTTTTTAATAAATAAAATTTTTAATGTTTCCATATTATTATTTTTATTTTATTAAAAAAGAAGAAGAAAAAGAGGTGTTTACTCTCGCTTATCCAATGGCTACTTGATTACAAACTTGGTCCTCATGAGACATGGAAACCAGTGTGTGTGTGTGTGTGTGTGTGTCCAGACTGACTCGATGGCTTCTCACAAACATAATTAAGTTCTTAATCTGTGTCTCTGAGCAGAATCAGGAGGATTTGAGGAGCCCACAGGTTCCCAGCGCCGTCTGTTACTGGTGGAGACAAACTCCTGGTCCCCATTAGTCAAATCAGTAGCTGCTGGACGTTTGAGTGGGAGGAAATAGTTTGAACGAGAGCGTGGAGGTGACAGCTGTGTACATGTAAACATGGGAGTCGGTGCGAGGCAGCTGTGAATGTTGGGTTTTGGACTGTCGTGGCTTTAATGTGAACAGGAAGAGCCACGAACAACAGGAAGTCATCAACGAAACAGGAAATGTGGTAATGATTAAACTACAGGTGTCCCCGTCAGTTACTGTTAGGGTTAGGGTTAGGGTTATGTTTTATGACTCCACCCCCTGAAAGACGAGAGGGCAGGGCTGTTGCTTTTGGGTCAGTTTTTTTCTCTGTCAGCAACTTTATGCAAAAAGTACTGGACCAATTTCCATGAAGATTTCAGGAAAGATGCAAGGTGGTCCAGAATACTACCCATCAAATTTTGGTGAACATCGGTCTAAGGTCAAGGTCACCAAAAATGTGTTTTCGCATTGATCAGAGATAGGGCCACTCAGGATTTTTCTTTTCATCCCTGTATATTAAGTTCAGCCTACAGCTTCTTTTTACTCTCACTGTTGATGTCCATTGACATCAGAACTTTGAAGGACAAGTTTGAAGACTCAAGGTCAAAGGTCACAATAAAGGTCCAAATCAAAGTTTGGATATGTTTTTAACTATTCATCTTACAGATTTCCAATCAGCACCAAAATGGTTTTCTTTCAATTCTGCATCTTGTGTGTATAGATTTTGACCTATTGTTGACCAAAGAGGTCAAAGGTCATTGGGTCAATACCTAAAAAAACAAGTATTCAGAAAATGCCTAATCTCGCCCCTATTTTGCGCCAATCTCAAGTTTCTATGACAACCTATTCTTGAATTAGAGCCAATAATGTGATTTTGACCTTTCTGCTAAATACAACCTTGACCTTTGACTTGTTGATAATTTCATTATATGTATATATGTAATATTATGATAATATATCCAGTATTGATTAAGCTATAGCGTGATATGTCTATGCTGGACACATACAAACAGTGTTACAGAACTTAATTTTGCAACATGTCACCTTTGACCTCCAGAGATCTCAAAAACTATTAGGTGTAGGTGATAACACCATTCATGAGAATTATATAAATCTCCATTCCACATCGTTTGGGACCAATCTGAAAGTTCTGTGACCCTCCATTCTTGACTTATAATCAATAATGTGATTTTGACTTTTTAGTTAATCATGACCTTGACCTTTGACCTATACTCAAATGGGGGTGGTGAATTAAGCGAAAAAAGTAATCTGTCCTCTCACGAAACGAAACGAAAGGGACATATGCACTCGTTCAGTACATTTTTTACTTAAAACCCACATTGAACTCTCATAAACAACATTCTAATGCAAGCACTCTCAGCGAAAATTAGGTGAAATAGTAAATTTCTGCGTCTAGCTCCATAGGGAAACATTCATTTTGCATTCAATTGATTGTTCCCAGTGGAATTCTGGTGAATTCTGCTATAATGGGACTGAATGGTGAGTGGCAAAGCTGTCCTTAAAGAGAAACATCGCCAAACTCCATCTTATATTTTAAATTATTATTAGCATTATTGCTGCTTTACTTACTCGCATATATGTTAAATTTCATTGCATGTAAATCAAAAGCTCTGAAAGTAATACAAATGCATGAAGATATATAAGAGTCAGTGGATTTAAGAGCTTGTTGAAGTAAAAACTCCCAGACGTACATCCAGTTAAAGATGGAGATGGATGCCTCTGCGTTCTCCAAACTCATCTCAGTTCATTGAAACCGGCACCAGTTTGATTCTTTACTCTGGCACTTTATGTAAAAACACTAAGAATTATCCCAAAATTACATAAAATGGGACCAAATGACTGATGTTATTTTACACTTCAGGTCCTGCCAGCAGAGCGACCAGCCAGTAATTGACTTCAGCAGAAACAGTTCTTTGTCTGTTGTTGAGTTCAGTTTCAGTTTATGCTCCGTCCTTTACTTCATAACCCACCTTTACCACTTTAACTCCGTCAGTTGAACAGACTGAACCGCTCCTCCGTCTTCTCGTCTATCTTTCCCATGTTGTTTCTAATGGTTAAATAACAATGCTATTATTTTCTGCTTATTCCACATGATCAAGTTGAACATTGAGCGTCTGTAATGATAGGGCGGTAATAAAAGCACAGCAATTATTCAAGGTTTCTCTGTAGCCCTGAGCTCTGACTGGCAGGTAATTATTCGCTGAACAGTCAGGGTGACAGCCTCCATCAGTCAGGTTAAACATCATCGCTCTGTTTTTGTTTGGAGTATTGTCAAAACATCCTGTGTCAACACGCTTCTCTGTCGATCTGTGATAAAAGTGAGTTTGGAAATATTTCAAAATTACTTCAAGAGTAGACCTGTCAAAGGATTATACATTTTTAATCAGATTATTCACAGATTTGATAAGATAAGCTAAAATAAGATAGGATAACATAGGATAATATAAGATAAGACAAGATAAGGTAAGGTAAGGTAAGGTAAGGTAAGGTAAGGTAAGATATTCCTTCATTACACAGGTGTAAATCTGCACAAACTATTGTTTGAACATCGACATTGCAATGTACGTCAGTACGTCAATTTTCTTTTTATTTAATTTTGTTTTTATTTGTATGTATTTTTTTAATTTAATTAAATTTATTTTAAATGTATTTATTTTTAATTCATTAATTTCTAGTTTTAGAAAAAAATATTTATTTGACTTTATTTTTTATTTATTCATTTATTTATAATTTTTATTTATTTATTTTTTGATTTAATGATTTTAGTCACTTATTTTATATTTACTCCTGAGTAGTTTTTCATATCACAAGATATCTTGCATCGTTCTAGCCCTTCACACCTTGACATCACAATGTCAGTTTTTACCTCCACCAAGGATGTTATGTTTTTGCTAGCATTGGTTGGTTGGTTTGGACGTTTGTTTCTGTACAAGATAACTCAAAAGATTTAGGACAGATCTTGATTAATTTTTCAGGGTAGGTTGGTAACGGGGAGATCTGGAAATTATTAGATTTTGGTGGTGATCTGGGGGGGGTCTACCTTTGCGAAGGTCTGTACTCTCTGAGTGATTGTCTAGATTTCTTATATGGTGCAGCCATACACAAGAGAAGGCCTGAGAATAGGTCCAGTCTGGCCCCTAGGATGATAAACAATGAAGATGATGTAAAATTATTATTATTCAGGTTGCAAATACAGAATAATTAGATCTACATGGGGTTAGATCAGTAAAATATGATCATAATAACCTATAAATAATGAAAACTGCATATTTTAATGTAAAAAAAGTCACATCACATGAAATTCTTTATATTAACAAAACATCCTTTTACAAAAAACTGAATAAATACCTGAACAAATATGAACCATCTGAAATATCTGAAAAGAAATAAGTGTCATTTTACAAATATTCTGCCTGTTACTAAATGTTTAGTGTATTTGTAATTGAAATACCAGTTGTTCTGCACATGTGCAAATGACAAACTGATAGAATAAGGAAGAAAATGGTTCAAATGTCACCTGTTTTTCTTCAGGCGTGTCAAGTTGTTGATATTCTTCACATTTTAAGGGAAACACTATAGATGTAAACATTATCATCATGTAATTTTCCTCTTTTCACTGTTATTATTTTACTGGTCTGGACCTTTTCAGATCATATTGAGCTGAATGTGGAACTGAACTAAAATGAGTTTGACACCCCTGATTATGGACTAATCCATGTTAATATCTATAGACAGACAGACAGACAGACAGATAGATAGATAGATAGATAGATAGATAGATAGATAGATAGATAGATAGATAGATAGATAGATAGATAGATAGATAGATAGATAGAACACAGGAACATTGGCACTATCTTTGGATTTAATATTATTAATATAATTCTTTGAAACAAAGCCAGACTGAGCCCATTTGTAAACCTCCAGCCTCTTGTAGGCTCTCAGAGAGTTTCCTGACTAAACTGATGAGGTAGCTGTAGATGTCAGCATGCTGCAAATCTGGGATGTCTTCTTCAGCTGAGGAGGAGATACTTTGGAAAAGCACTCCAGTGGCATTATATGGGTGTAGGAATCGAACCAGGGTCCTTCTTGCTATGAGGCGCGAGTGCTAACCACTGCACCACCATGCCACCCAATAATAATAATTATAATAATAAAAGGAAAATGGAGACATATTTTCCCTCAGAAGGAACCTAATGATGACCTCAGATAAATGCACTAAAATTATCCTATTGCTCTGATCCATCCCATAATTAATGAATATTCAGTTGTAGAAAAATATTTTTGGACACAAATGCATTTGTCAAATATTCCATAAATTTTTTTTCTGAAATTACTGAAATCTGCCAAGAATTGTTTCCTTCTCCAAATGCTTCTTCTGCACATGCTCATTTCTGTCCAGGTCCAAACTGGATGTTTCAGCAGAAAAACATCCAGGACATCAACATGTTGAAACTGTCAATAATTTTGTTTTATTTGCTTCTTATAAAAAACAAAAACAAAAAATTGCATGTTTGTCAGATCCAGACACATCTTTTGAAACACAAAAAATATGTTTCTGTAAATATTTCATGATATTTTGCATTAAATTTCACCTTTAATCTGATTTTATTTTGCATTAAATCTCGTCTCTAATCTTTCTGTAATCATTGTGTCTCTCACCTTGTGTGAACTCATCTGTTCCGGTCCAGACCTAACCCTGGTTTAAACCTGGGTGTGACCCTCCCACCGTCCTGGGTCCAGGGGTCAAAGGTCATGTGAAGGTCACCTTCCCTCTCTCCTTCCCTCTCTCCCTCCCTCCCCTGTTCCCGTTCTCGCTCTTTTCTCGTCCACATTCTTCTTTAGCTTTTCCCGGGGCTCATTTTCTGACCACACAGTTTCAGAGCGTCTCCTGTTTCAACCATTACTGCGTCTCCATTTCATCTCTGCTGCTTTTCCCAGTTGCACAAATATTTGGGTACTTAGAGCAGTCGTTTTGGGTGAAGCGCTGGAGACGTTAGCGGAGTTTGACAAAGGCCAGAGTTTCATATTTGATGGAGTGTCTGTAAGAGGAGATTTCCACCCAGTCTGGGCTTCGGCAGCTGAACTTCATTTGACTTTTTCCACAAAGTTTCAGAGGCTTCGTCACCGTCTGATTGCCGTGTTTTGGTAGAAAAGTCTTTGTCGCAAACACCACCTGTGCCAAGTAGGAGGTAAGAGGCAGGAAGTTGACTCGTCCTACTTATAATTAGTCTTTTTTTTTTTCGGCTCAGGGTGAAGCTGATTGAAATGTGTGATGACTCAGATTTACATACTGTCAGTAAAGTACTCCATGGGACGCTTCCATCCGTTTACTGTCAACTCTTCTGACTTCACTGCGTCGTATCTGAACTCTGGTTTCACATGAGTTTTACTGAACAGCTGGAGTTTCATATGCTCAAATCTTCTGCACTTGTATAAATTCTTTTCCACCTTCATGGAGCTCCAAGCACTTTACATTAGTCAGTAGGTGCTGCTGCCATACAGGGTGCTGCTACACCCACTGGGAGACATTTAGGGTTCAGTGTCTTTGTCCAAGGACACTTTGACACTTCAACAGTCATTGCTAGGGTTGGTACCAAAAGGGTTTCATTCAATACCGACACCAAATTGGTACTTTCAAAATGGCATTGATTCCTAAACAGTATTTAAATCAGTACTTTAACAAGTATATGAAACATATACGACTAGAAAAGCACTGGGAGAGCGCAGACTCCACCAAGGCACACAACCTCCCACCAAAATAACCAAAAATGAGCGACCGGTTTCACTTTCACTTCTGCAAGCAGCATACATGTGCTGTAAACAAAGAATCCACTGAAGTAACAACATTTGCTAAAACACACCTGAAGCTGTTTCAGTGGAATATTTTCCTTCTTCATCCTTTTCTTTCATCACCTCCTTCCTTTCATTCTTTCTTTTGTTTTTTTTTCTTTCTTTTCTCTGATTCTTTTCCTTTATATAATCAGACTGAATGGACACTTCAGACAATAGGAATCCTAGTTCTGGTCCATGTGGATCTGGTTCTGATCTAATTGGACCTGGTTCTGGTCTAAGTGGACCTGGTTCCTTTTCCTGGGTCATCTTCTGCCTTCTCTCATCTTTCTGGGTTGTTTCATGAATTCCTGATGAAGCTTCTACTTTTGGAACATTTGTGATTATACGACTGAATGAGCTGCAGTAAATGTTTGACGAATGCGTTTGAGCTTCAGCTTCTGCAGACGTTTGAGCTTCAGCTTCTGCAGACGTTTGGAAACAGCTCAGCTTCAGTTTGGATCAAATCAAATGTTGGAAAGAGAAAAGACTGACAGAGTGCATTAAAGAGACTGGGTTAGCCTGGTATGGTTAGCATGCAGCAGTTAGCCTGGGGGGGAATGTAAAGAGCAGCAGGAGGTCAGATCAACATTCACATGTATGTTCACATGCATGTCCTCCAGGTCCAGTCCATTCACTGTCACTGTTGTCAAACACAGACAGAAAACACATCAGCATCAAGGAAGACATTCTATAGATACAACTGTTCTTGTGTCCTCAGGCAGAAACATGAAGACCCCCCCACACACACACAGACACACACACCTCCCCCTTCAGGTTCAGAGGGAGGGGTCTGTCTGTTATGTGTCCAACAATGTATGTGTTTAACAGCAGAATGAACTGGAATAAAATACAAGAGAACATAGTATATATACAGTATATATATATATATATATATATATATATATATATATATATATATATATACTAGGGGCAGTGGACCCAAGCAAGGAGAATGGCTCTAGCAGATGCCAGGAACAACATCAGAGATCTCTGTACAAAAGAGCATTGCTAGGAACAGCTAAGATCCTGCGCAGAACCCTCAGGCTCCCAGGCCTCTGGTAGAGGAAGGAGACTGAAGGAGACTCCGCCTAGGAGTCTCCTTTTTATTTTATATATATATATATATATATATATATATATATATATATATATTTATTGTCTGTGCTTCACGTTTATAACGCCACAGTGGTTAAAAATGGTATGGTCCAAAATACAGATTCTGAAATAGCAAGATTAAAATGTTCCTACACTGTTACTTTTTTATTAGTATTTTTTCACAATATCAGCAAAATTACCTGAGCCCCCAAAAGTGATATTCTGTCACTTCACTTATGTAGCACTTTTCCACCTTCATGGTGCTCAAAGTGCACACACACTCATACACCAGTAGGTTTCTAAGGTTCGGTCAGTCCTACTGGGAGACATGTGGACAGCCAGAGCCGGGACGCAAACCTGCAACCTTTCTGTCATTGGACAACCCGCTCTACTAACTGAGCCACAGCCACTGTATAGTACCCTCCAGTACCCCCTGTAATTTGATCTATGGGGCAGTGCCTGGTGAGGGAGGGCTTTATGGGTGAGGAGAAGGAGCTTAAATGTTATCCATGTTAATCACGTCACAGTTCTGTTTATTACAAAATGTGGCAGTTTATCACAAAAGTAAATGAACAAGTTCTTACATTTTGGACATTTATTACAAAATGTGACTGTCTCCACATGAAGCACGTGTTGTTTTCACATATTTGTTAGTTTAGTGTTTGTTTTGTTGTTCTGAAGGACACTCAGCTCTGCCCTGTGGATAAACACTGTCAGTGTGAATGGAACTCATGTCCACCTTCTGGAACCTTCCTCTGACCTTCACTCACACACTTCAGTTCAACACAAACCCTGTTTCCTTGACCTGAAAACACTCACCTCATCACACTTCACATCAAACACAATGACCTACAAACCAACGTTTCAGTCTGATATAAGAACTGATTCACAGACAATAGATCTAGAAAAGAAAACTCCATCAAAATATTTTATGTTTGTCGACTCTTCTTTCTTGGGTGTTTTGTTTTCCTCAAATTTCCCACAAAATACACAAAAACACACTAAGAAACGCAAAAAAAAGTGGAGAAAAAAAATTTACAAAACATGCTAAAATCCACAAAAATTCACAAAAAATAATTTAAAGTAACAGAAAAAAGGGATAAAAAAAATACAAAACATATTCAAAGACTTTTCTAAAACACAGAAACAAACACCAGAAAAGGTGAGAAAATATCCAGAAATTTTAATATATGCAATTACTATGTTTATTCAACATCTACAGCAGTTTCAACAAAACAACTGTAAACAACTGTTCCATTTAATTGCATTACATTTATTAATCACATGAATCATGAGGATGGATTAATCCACATTAATGCATTCCTTTTGACACCCCTAATTTTTTTTTAAGTTTGTAGAGCTTAAGTATAGCACTTTAAAAACATTGTTATGTAATATAAAGTTTATTACCACTGCCAAGGAAGTATTAAATTCGGGTCCGTTTGTCTGTTTGTTTGTTTGTTTTTTTGTCTATCAACAGGATTATGCAAAAGGTTCTTAACAGATTTTGATGAAACTTTCAGGAATGAAAGATAATGGGTCACGGAAGAACCCATTAGATTTTGAGCAATGAAGGTCAAAGGTCAAGGTCACACTAAAGGTCAACAGCAAAAACAAGTTTGTCTGTTTGTCTGGATGTCAGCAGGATTACGTAAAAAGTTCTGAATGGATTTTGATAACATTTTCACGATGTGTTGGGAGTATTACAAGGAAGAAATTATTACATTTTGGTTTCTGGATTCTGGATCACGTTGAAATATATTCTCCATTTACCACAATGTCGAATTTCAAAGTGATCCAGAATCCAGGATCTCTCTAAGATCCCCACCAAAATGTAATAATTTCTTCCTTGTGACTCTCCCAACACAACCTGAAAAATGTTATCAATATCTGTTCAGAACTTTTTTGCATAATCCTGCTGACAGACAGACAGACAAACAAACAGACTAACTTAATACCTCCTTGGTAATAAAACGAATGCAGTGTTTGAGCTGTTGAAATGATAAAGAGCTTTTAAGGCCATTTAAGGGCTTTTATTTCCACAGGAGCAAAATGAAAACTGCTGTTGATGTTGGAGTGGATCCAGATGTGGAAGTGGATTTAATGATCTATTCAAACTGGCTTCATTTACATTTATATTCAACTTGTCTTAAGAAGAAAAGTGTCAGAAAATGTCCTTTTGTTCTAATTCTTTTTTCAGTAAGAACTTAACTTTCAATATCTGTGAATTAATTGTCATTATTATATGTAAGAAATGCTTAAAACAGTGTGTTATTATTAAAAAAAATAATATTATTAAAGATGAAAAAATTAAATGTTCATAACAAAACTTTGACTTTATTGAAAACATTTATATAATAAAACACCAGAAATACAGCTGCTAATACACTATATAAACTATTAACTTTTCTTCTTCTTCTCCCTCCTCCTCTTCCTCCTTCTCTTCCTCCTCTTCATCCTTTTCTTCTTCTTCCTTTTTCCTCTTCTTCCTCCTCCTGTTCCTCATGCTCTTCTTCTCCTCCCTCCTCCTCCTCTTCCTCCTCCTCCTCTTCTTCTTCCTTTTCATCTTCTACTCCCTCTTCCTCTCCCTCCTTCTTCTCCTCCCCCTCTTCCTCCTTTTTCTCTTCCTCCTCCTCTTCTTCTTCTTCTTCTCCCTCCTCCTCTTCCTCCTTCTTCTTCTCTGATTAAACTTGTAATCATTTAAACATGTTCCATTGACATGAAACAGCTGATCATCCTCAGCCTTAAACATATTTTTTTTCCACCGTTGGTCATTTTCTGTCGTTGTTTTGTTGTTTTCTTCATTTTGTGTCTGGAGGAGCAAACTGATGACAGACGGCGCCTCTCAGTTCTGACATTTAGCAGAGGCCACTCAGAGGTCAAACCTCATCACATACAGCCTCCGTCTGATTCATCTAAGGTCAAAGGTTTAGGAGAATATGGTTTGGATTCCTGTTGTCAGCACGCGGCGCTCCGACCCAAAGCAGGAATGGATAAATGTCATGGATTTGGGGACGGGGGATGTCTGTGACACTGTCTGGACTTTATGGAACCATCCAGATTCACCTGTGTGGGAGAGGTGGAAGGGGGCGTGGCCAAGAGAAGGCAAGGCGGAGTCTCGATGAGAGGGTTTTGTGACTTTTATTCTGGACCCAGTGTTGTCAGATGTATAATAATTATCATATCTGTACGATAGTTTTGTATGATGTATGATGTACGATCAATAATGGGGAAAAAATCCAAAATGTACGATAACACTGGCCAACAATTTTTTACTTTTTGAATATTGTCTATATTTCTACAACTGATTTAGGGTATTTTGCACTGCTGAATCAAGAAATAGCATCCGTTTCTCTCCATCAGGTCAGGTTTGTGTGCTAAGTTGATTTGAAAAAAAAATCTGCATTTATTAAATTTTTTGTGGCATTATCAGCTCATTTTTGTCAATACACATCATTCTACATCATCCTAAGTAAAGTTTTTAATGAAAAAAAAAAGTTTGTCCAACAATATATATTGATTACCTGATGGAAACATTGATTACTATAAACTGAATGGTGGACATTGATAAAGGTAAGTAAACGTAAATTGCATGTTGCGTCACCATTGTTCAACCTTTAGGGCTTGAACTTCCATTTCTTCGAACTCCTGGAATGCTCAGCGGCAGGGAGGTCTCTCATCAGAGTCCAGCAGTAGTCAGCCATCATGACTGCATCCCAGCGACCCTGATACCTGGTCTCCATTTCTTTCATGTCCTGATGGAATCTCTCCCCCTGCTCATCACTCATTGAACCCAGGTTCTCAGGAAACTGGTCCATATGTGAAAATAGGTTGTGCATCTTGATCGGGAGTGCTCAGTCCTGGTCCTGGAGAGCTACTATCCTGCATGTTTTAGATGTATCCCTCTTCCAACACACCTGATTCAAATGATAAACCTCTCATCAAGCTCTGCAGAAGCCTGATAATGACCGGCACATGTGCTGGAAGAGGGATACATTTAAAACATGCAGGATAGTAGCTCTCCAGGACCAGGATTGAGCACCTGTGATCCTGATGCACATGTGGCAGTCCAGGTTTCTGAAAACAGTCACCATGTTGTTGACAAGTTTTGCTTAATTTCTGGCTTTATTGTTGCCAAGAAAGTTTTTCACTACCAGAACTACCTTCCACGCTTCCAGTTCCACTTCATTCATTGAGTTTTCAAACTCTTGATCTCTAATGAGCTGACGGATCTGAGGACCGTCAAAGGTGCATACATGTGAACAAAAACTCAAAAACTTGACCTGAATGTGATATCTGGATTCAACACATCAGATTCACCCTAAATCAGCTGAAAAAAACGCAGGCAACAAATTTGTTGCCCAAACACGCATCTGTCTTTCACACAAGAATCATTTTGCATTATTGACACAGTAATTCACTTTTAAAGGCTTTATTTTAGAAACTTTTGAAATCTTTATGATTTTTTTCTGGTTAAATTGCATTCATGGCAAAAAAAAATGCAGTTTTACTTTTTAATTTTGTACTTTATTACACTTGAGAAGTTGTTTTTTTTTTTTTACTTTTACCCCAGTAAAGGAGTTGAATCAGTATTATTATTTTTACCAGCATATTTTTTCACACACGTAGCTGTGTACCTTCAGTATAGAGTGTGAGTACTTTGACCATCTCTGGTCATCAGCTCAGTTACATAACTGGCAATCAGCAGATAATTGGAATGGATGTTGAAGGAGAGAGAAATAATGACATCGGAGAGACAAGTATAGAAATGCAAATTAACCTTCAGTTGATTCTTGGTTTGTTTTTGAAATAGATCACCACTAACCATTATAAGTTGATAACTTAAATAATTTCTTAAATGTTTTTATTATTATATATATATGAAGTATATTTAAGGTGGATGTAGTTTTCATATTATAGACATTTTAATTTTGTGTAATGGAGGTCAGACATGATCGATACAACTAGAAACACATTAAATGACTGATTAAACCAACGTGAATAACAAGAATAATAAACCAAAATAATAACTTAATATCTTTGTTTTGACTATAAAATGATAAGAGCAAAATTAAACAAAGATATGTCCAATAACTTAATATTTTTATACCTAAGTTTAGAAAAGGACAAAACAAAAATAAAACCAAAAATGTGATTTTTCTGATTCACAAATAAATGAACCACTCATGGATTTGTGTTCACTTACTGAAACAAAAACAACTGTGATGTTTCAAACATGACACTGTCCTTCTGATACAGATGTCAGAACAGTGTTTCAAATCACAAGTTCTGCCGAGGTTTCGGTACGTACCAAAACATACCGAAATCTACTGTTTCCATTTTACCATCACTAGATTTGGCCTTTTACATACTTTTTTTTTTTTATCAGTTTCGCTGATAGTGCACCTGTGTACTGAAGTGTCTGCTGCCTGTCCCTCGTTCATCCTATTTGTTTCACTGACATTACCTGTGTACCCAGGTGTCCAGTACCTGTTCCCTGTCCACTCTGTCCATTTCTCTTTCACCACGGGCTCTAGCTGATCTACCCCCAGGTTTTGTTTGGTTTTGTTCCTGTTTATTTTCTATTCTTTTAGTTCTGTCTGTTATTAAATTATTTTCCCTTCAGCATTGAGCATCTGAGTCTTCTCTCCTCCTCACCCCTCATGACAAATGGACTGTATTTTATGTGCTACCTCTGAGTCATACATTTGGTTCCAGACAACAGTTTTGATAGTGTCACATCAAGGTTCTCGTCCCACTTCGTCCTCACTAGGGTCAGGGGGGGTCACATGGAGTCTATTTCAGCCTCTGAAAGGTGACAGTGAAGTTCACACTGGACAAGTCGCCAGCAGTTCAAAATTTTTTATTTTGTTATCCTTTCGGTACAAGTACAAAATAAAATATTGTAGCTCTATAGGTTAAAAACCCTTCAAATGTCATCAAAATCCATCCATACGTTCTTGAGTTATCTTGCTGACTGACAGACCGACAAACAAACTCTGGCGAAAACACAACCGCCTTGGCGGAGTTAATAACGATATTATACAGTGGACTGAAAAAGAGCAGTGAATATGATAAGAGCAATGAGCAGTTTATGGAGCGAGTGGGACATCAGTGTCGTCTGAGTTAAGGGGGACTGGACAGTCCTGGTCCTGGTCTAAGATGGGGCCCCTGTCCACATGGTCCTCTACACTGTCCATGTGAGTCCTTTTAAACTCAGTCTGTCCACTTCATTCACCTTTTTATTTCTTTTCCATTCAGTAGTTTTTCATAATAAATGTGACAAAAATTACAGCATACATGTTATTTTAAAAAGTTTACCATAATAAACTAATCATTTATTACATATCCTATTGATAATTAATGGACAGATATTGAAAGTTCGTGGAAGTTCTGCCTGAAAAAAATTGGAAAAAAAAGACCTTTTTCTTTAATTGGAAAATCCTCCTATGCGTGTGGGGTTGATTGAAAAGAGTTGAGATGATGAGAAGTGAGTTTCATTTGAATGTTTTTAATTAAATGTGTGTGATTCAAACCTCCACTGGGCTTCAGATTCATTCACTCTGTTCATCCCAGTGCTGAGTTACTTCTTTTCCCTGGAAGAACAAGAAGTTTTTTCCAGATATTCTGCAGGAAATGGTCTTCAGTGGACATGTGATGGAGTGGACATACTTAGTCCTGAATGAGAGGAACTGGACAGACCTGGACCCCCATGCAGTGGGGGTGGGCGCTGTTAGTGTAGACTCATTAGACCTGCACAGCAAATATGGGAGTGTTAAATATTCAGTCTCAGCGTCAAACAGAGAGTGTTGGTGTTCCATTAACACCACATTGATTTAAAACACAGCACCTGGTGCTTTTGTTAAATGAATGTTGTTAAATCAGGCAGTTGGTAATGGGTGTGTTTCCACTACATTAGTTCCACGACTTTTTGGGAGGATGTACTTTTGACCAGGCCCGCTCCTCTCAGGTGTTGTGTCATACACTTTTGGCCCAATCCATACGTTCATATATATATATATATATATATATATATATATATATATATATATATATATATATATATATATATATATATATATATATATATATATATATATGAGCTTGTTAAATTTGTAGATGTATTCTATATGTTCTTTCATCATCACTAACTCAGTCATCTGTTTTCTTCTCTTTTCTTCTTCAGGTTCAGTGCCTGAAACGGGGACGTTTACATTTGTGTGGATTGATTCAATTTTCTGCCAGATCCAAGGTAGCGCCGGGTCTGGACTGATAAGAACTGGATCATTTCATTTGTACAGTTAATGATCCGAGTCTGGTGGCGTCCACAAACTCAAAGGGCACAGGTGGTGTTACGTCAGCTGGTTCCAGTAAATACCCCCACCCCACCCCAAATCACCAAACATACAGGTTAGAAAGCAGAATGATGCAGAACTGAACTGATGTCAGAACCAGAACCCTGTCTTCACCCCAGGGCTCAATTATGGGATGTTCAGTGCATTCAAGAAGAAGAAAAAGGATCAGTCGCAATAATAAAACAACTACTATTAAATCATTCATATGTTTAATCAGATAAAATCCAGTTTGGTCTGATTAATTTAGACTAATCATCTTTAAATATAATTTTTAATTCATATGAATGATTAATTGTTTGTGATCAGACTGAATACAGAAGTGAATCTTTCTACACAACAGGTTCATGAAACCCCTTTAACTGTTCAAATGTTTCAATAGTTCATGTGGATACAAGACTATATGAACCAATGGAAACCAGTGTGAACCAGAGTGAACTAGTGTAAACCAGTATGAACCAGTATGAACCAGTGTAAACCAGTATAAACTAGTATGAACCAGTATAAAGCAGTGTAAACCAGTATGACCAGTATGAACAAAAATGAACCAGTATAAACCAAAATGAACCAGTATAAACACGTATGAACCAGTATGCACAGGTATGACCAGTATAAACCAAAATGAACCAGTATAACCCAGTATGAACCAGTATAAACCCGTATACACCAGTGTAAACCAGTATGACCAGTATGACCAGTATAAAAACAGTATGAACCAGTATGAACCAGTATAAACCAGTGTAAACCACTATAAACCAGTATAAACCAATATGAACCAGTAAGCACCAGTATAAACCAGTAGGACCAGTATAAACTAGTGTAAACCAGTATAAACCAGTATAAACCAGTATGAACCAGTATGCACTAGTATAAACCAGTATGAACCAGTATGAACTAGTATGAACCAGTATAAACCAGTGTAAACCAGTATGGACCAGTATGAACCAGTATAAACCAGTATGCACCAGTATAAACCAGTATGACCAGAATGAACCAGTGCAAACCCGTATACACCAGTGTAAACAGGTATGACCAGTATAAACCAGTATGAACCAGTATAAACCAGTATAAACCAGTATGAACCAGTATAAACCAGTATAAACCAGTATGAACCAGTATAAACCAGTAGGACCAGTATAACCCAGTATGAACCAGTATAAACTCGTATACACCAGTGTAAACCGGTATGACCAGTATGACCAGTATAAACCAGTATGAACCAATATAAACCAGTGTAAACCAGTATAAACCAGTGTAAACCAGTATAAACCAGTATGAACCAGTATAAACCAGTATGAACCAGTATAAATCAGTAGGACCAGTATAAACCAGTAGGACCAGTATAACCCAGTATGAACCAGTATAAACCCATATACACCAGTGTAAACCGGTAGGACCAGTATAAACCAGTATGAACCAGTATGAACCAGTATGAACCAGTATGCACCAGTATGAACTAGTATAAACCAGTATGCACCAGTATAAACCAGTATGAACAGAATTCACCAGTGTAAACCTGTATACGCCAGTGTAAACCGGTATGACCAGTATGACCAGTATAAACCAGTATAAACCAGTGTAAACCAGTATGAACCAGTATAAACCAGTAGGACCAGTATAACCCAGTATGAACCAGTATGAACCAGTATAAACCCGTATACACCAGTGTAAACCGGTATGACCAGTATAATGTTGACACGTCGACTTCCGTAGCACAAGTCGACTCAAATTTGGAGGAGTCCAGAAGTCGCATGTTATTTTCTCTCTCTCTCTCTCTCTCTCTCTCTCTCTCTCTCTCTCTCTCTCTTTCTCTCTCTCTCTCTCTCTCTCTCTCTCTCTCTCTCTCTCTCACTCTCACTCTCACTCTCTCACTCTCTTGGCGCGTAAACACAGACCAGACGTAAACAAGACACCTGCAGGTAAGACAGTTGTGGTGGGGTAACAAACCATACATGGCATGTGTGGAAAAAACAGCGCGGCATCTGAAGAGGTCTCGTTAACCTGTGTGACCAGCATTAGCTAGCTAACCTGTGTGACAAGCAGCGCAGACAACCCGCATTAAGACAATACGCTCTTTTTTCCCCCAAACATGATGTGGACATTGTGGGGTTCATCTTGTCTGCCGCTGCCTTAAACTTTTTACACTTAATATAAAAAGTGAGGACGTCTGACAGACGTGCGGACAGTCCAGTTCTAGAGCCGTGGGTCCATATGTTCACCTACTGATGCTGTTCGGTTAAATTCAACAGAAAACTCTTTGCTAACGTTAGCCTTTGTTTTGTTGGGGTTAAAATGTTGATGCTTGTGTCTTGTGAGTGGACATTGTTACATTGCAGTGACCTTTAATAAAAGTTAGTCATTGCTGGACAGACGGGTGTCCGTGTTTTTTGTTTTTTTTTTTGCTTTTTTTCCGCCGTGTATCTGTGTTGTTTCTCCGTTGACACTGTGATGACTCGACTTAGACTTTATTGACGGATAAGTCAACTTAAAAAAAAACCGAAGTCGTTAATGCCCTAGTATACACCAGTATGAACCAGTATAAACCAATGTAAACCACTATGACAAGTATTAACCAGTATGAACCAGTGTTGTTATAATTACACTGTCAGAGTATTTTTTTGTACTTGTTGTAATATTGATTATTGATCACATGACCATGGTCATATGATCAGCAGCTGTGGGTTCAGTCTGTTCATGTCTTTTCCACTTGAGTGGGTGGAAAACTGTGGGTGTTGTTTGTGGGCGGGTCATTTACTCTGGGGTGTTTGGGCTGGTTGGTGGTTGAGGGGCGGGGCTATAAATCTGAAGTGTTCCTGTCATGGTGATGGTTCAGAGCTGCTCTCCATTTCCCATCAGCCCCTGCTCTCACTCATCATAACAAGAACTGACAGAGATTTGGGGGAAAATGTGGAGATGCTGACCTGCTGCTGATGTTCCTGTGGATGTCACCTCCCTCTGGGACCAAGGCTGCGCCTCGCCATGGCAACTGCAGGTGCCTTCAGATGTGGGGCTGAGGATCTGAAGATACATAGCTTCACGGTGACGTCACTTCTCCTGGTAAAAGGGGAAGACAACAGCGTAGCAACCACTGTGTGAACTGCACTGCACCGTCCTGCACGCTTAAAACTTGCTTTAAAACATACTTTCAGCCTCTGATAAGTTTCCACTTTTTCTCGTTTATATATGCCATGACTTTTGACAAGATAGTTGTAGATGGCTGGCCACTCGATATTAGGCCCCATCTTGGGGTCATTTTGCCCAGAACCTGCCGGTAATTTATACGGAGAGCTATCCAGTCTGATCCCTGCTGACTTCCATTCATAGCGGTCTTTTGCAGAGGGCAGTTCATAGAAGTTTATCAAAATAGTCGTAGGACATCGTAACAGAGCTATCTGTCTAGTGTTGCTACGCTGCTGTTTTCCCCTTTTAATATGGCTGCATACGTTACTAGGCGATGCAGTGATGACACGCAAAGCTATGTATTGTGACTTTATGTAACGTCCAGATGTTGGATGTCAATCCACAGCTTCATCTGTTAATTATCTTCTGGTCTTTGTCAGAAGCAGCTGAAACAGCAGGTGAAAATAAATGACTTAATTTGACTCAAACCTCTGTTTTTCCACTCAGACCCTGGCTGGTTTCCATGGTGACGTGGAAGTCCTCTGTTAGTTCTGTGCTCATCTGAAATCCACAGGTTTTCTACGCTTACAAACCCACAGCTGCTTCTGTGTCTGTTCACACATGGACTTCCTGAACTCAAGCTCATTTAATTGAACCTTGTTAAGTGCTTCATCTTTATTTATTCTAATATTTTCTTCTGTATTTAGTTATTTTTTTCAGTGATGATCCTCTGTTTTCTAGATTGAAGTCACTGATCATGTAAATGTTCATTAAAGATCAGACTCCGTTTCTCCTGGTGTGAGGACTGTGGGCCATCCTGGACGTTTTCACTTCAATCTGTCATTAACTGAACATAAACACAGTGTTCCATTAACTGTCAGTCACATGTACAATCAACTCTGACTTTACATATTTGGACTAAGATACAGCGCGCACACACACACACACACACACACACACACAGACACACACACAGATGGTTAAAGTCATAACATGTTCTTATCACACTTGTACAGTTTTTATTTGATCAGAGTCATTATCAGAACATGAATACATTATGATCAATAACAGTGACTAACACCCCCACACACCCCTCTGAGCTCTACATGCCCCCTGGGGTGGTAGCACCGCCTCCAGGGATGGGAACCACTGATCTCAAACTGAAGCCAATAGCAGCTGAAGCATTCAGTTGATCTGAAGGGTTCTACTGCCCCCTGGTGGAGATTCTGGTTCTACTGGACAAACATGTTCTGATTCTACTGGACAAACATATTCTGGTTCTAATTAATATCTGTTTTAAAATGTAACATTTGTATTTTTCGTTAGTTAGTTTTTTGTTTAGTTTTCACTGTAGTATATTCCAATAAATATCCACTAAAATACAGTGTATCATACTGTATATACACTCAGTCATAGTCCTGTGGTGAATCAGGTCACTCAGCAGGGGCCGCCCTTCACCCATGTGCCCTTCCCATTATTCACTGCAAGCTCGTGATTGAGGAACGTTCTTGCCTGATTAAAAAAAAACTGATGTATTTAAAGAGTTTAGAACTCAAATGAAATAAGCACTTAGGAGCGCAATGCATTGTGGGTTATCAGGTAGTACACTAAATCGCTGAGTAGGCAGTATGGAGTATGAATAGTATGAGACTGGAAGTATGTAGTATGTGGTTTCCAACAGAGACTATGAATGACATCCGCTTCACTACATGGTGGGGTGTGAAACTCAACCTTAGTTTGATCGACCCACTAGTGGTCAGACACATATGACCCACATGACCCTGCCGAGGGGTCATCACACTCGTCACCCACATGTTTGATGTCCACACTGTTCTGCTTCTTCTTGTGTGTTGTACTTTTTGGTGGTGATATGACGGTGTTTCCACATCGACCCTTTTTTTTTTATCTGAGTGAAGTTCACTGACCTGCAGGGAAAAATAGACGAGAACAAACAGGGACACGTTAGAAGCTTTAGCGACACTGGACTGAAAAGCACAGAACATTCAAACACATGCACACATTCATCCATCGAAAAACACGTGTTCTGCTCGAGTTTTGTCACATTTTGTTGAAGGAACCTGTAGATAAGGGGTCTCAAACATGTGGCCCGGGGGCCAAATGCGGCCCACCAAAGGTTCTAACCTGGCCTCTGGGATGAATTTGGTCAATAATTCCACAGTCAAGGCTGTGGAACTCATTTTAGTTCAGCTTCCATATACAGACCAATATTATCTAGAGTCCAATAACATAAAAACCTAACAAAAAATCATAAATCCTTTTTTTCTTCTGGGTTTGATGTGAAAAACATTTACATTATGTCAAAAATGACAACTTCAAATTTTTATCTTTGTTTTAGTTTTTAAAAAATATGAAAAGATTTACATTTACAAACTATAATACAACAATAAAATGTGAAAAACCTGAAATGTCAAATTGCACCTATATACAGTCCCTCCCACCACCAAACATTCATATGTATCCAAACACCAGTGTGAGGAAAGGAGGGAGAAGTGTCTTTGCTCAAGGACACAACAGCACAGCACAACAGAACTACCAACCCTTCAGTTATTGGACAATCCGCTTTACCAACTGGACCACCCCTATCATTAGACTATTCTCTTTCTATTATTTATTTTTATTTGTTTTCTATTATTTTTCCATTATTTATTTTTATGTATTTCCGTTTTTCACTCTTCTTTTCCCTTTCTTCCTCTTTGTGTTTAAATGGAACTGAACCTGCCTAAATTAAAAATATATGCAGGAATAAATCAGTGAAGTTTGTTCTTTTTTTCCTTCATGGTTTATCAGATGAACTTTGTTTTTTTATATTAGTTTCATTGAATCTGTTCCAGGTTTATTTCTTTCATTTCCTTCTGTTTCATTTGACTGTGTTTGTGTCATGAACAGATGGAAACACTCACTGAGAAGAACTGAGACATGTCAGAAACACCTGACCAGAACCAGGACCAGAACCAGGATTAGGACCAGAACAGGAACTAGTACCAGGATCAGAACAAAAACAGGAACCAGGATCAGGACAAGAACCAAGACCAGAAGAGAAACCAGGACAAGAACAGGGACCAGGAAATGGACCAGGACCAGAAACAGGACTGGAACAGCCACCAGAATAGGGATCAGAACTGGAACAGAGACCGGTAAAGGGATCAGGACCTGAACCATGACACGGACCAGAAGAGGGACCGGAATCATGACCGGAACACGAACCAGGACTGGAATAGGGACCAGAACCAGGTTCCTCTTTGTCATTGATGTTCATTATAATCAACAAATGATTCATTTATTCTATTGTTGTTTGTTTGTTGTTGGTTGTTGTTCATGTGAATCAGATGGAGTGTTTCTTTTCTTTCATGTCAGTGTTCTGAGCAGAATCGGACTGAAGTGTTTTCTACTTTGTTTACAGTAAATACAGGTTCATTATGTAACTGTTGAATTTATTCAAATGAACAAAAACATCAATTAAAATATTTAACAGTTTTCATCTTAAAGTTGATTTTTGTTCTTTTACTGCATGTGAATGTCCTCATTTTAAGGAGAGGAAGAGGAGGAGGAGGAAGATGTGAAGACGTTCTTGCTGTTTTTCTTCCATACTGGTCCATGTAAATATAAACCTCACAGATCTGAGATCAGATGAACGTGACTGAAACTGGAGACCATAAACATGCCCACAACCAGCATGGCTCTATGAATAGACACACCAGGACCAGGATCAGGGTCTGAGGGTCTAAGGGAGGGTCCAGGACCAGGGTCTGAGGATCTGGGGCAGGGGTGGATCTAGCCATTTTGGGGCCTTAGGCAAAATATAGGCATGGTTCTGTCATTCTGCAAACCCACACAAACACCAAACGAGAAAAGCACCCTGAGAGTGCAAACCTCCGCCAAGGCAGACCTAGAAAATAGGGACAAGATTAGGTATTCTCTGAATAGCTGTTATCTGTAATTGTTACATCTCCATTTATGAATAATTTGAAATGACAAATAATTGGGATTTTTTTAAACCATTATGTACTTTAAAATAGTGACGAGTTCATGATAAAAGAATACCACGGCATTAATTCACCAGGTTCAACAGTTTTAAAACAGTTTCCAAATGCTTCTGCTCTAAGAGATAGTGTTGTACTTGTTTGTTAACTTTGCAGACAAGCCAACATAAGCAAAAGTAGATTAATTTAAAGGCATAAAGGCCTTTATCATGAAAAGCTATTTCAAAAAAGTTTGATTAAGAAGGGTCAGATAACAGCAGTGGGTAATATTCCTCGTTCCTCTTAAATTTAAGACATTTCATCTCATGATAGAAGTAGACGAATGATTCACTGTGAGTGTGATCATCAGTTGTGATGATATTAAAACCACAGGAACAGCTGTGTTCTGCTGACACTGCATCTGTTCAGTCTGACGGGTCATTCCTGGAAACTCCTTAACACTTCTCTGATATGAGAATTGTACATTTTAGACACAAATATTCCAACACATCTTCCCTAAGGCCTAGTGTTGATAACACTCTATTGCATGAGGAAAGAAACTTAAAAAGCCAAATAATGAATATAGTGTTTACTTTCTATTTCTTTATCTATGTTTATCTGGAGTTTGGAGTGAATTGAGTAGAGTGGGATATGTCATGTCCTCTGGTGTACTTCCTACACACACACACACACACACACATATATATATATATACAGTATATAAACAGTCTTATCAGAGGACCATTGACCTCAGATAAACATGTTTACAGTTACTGTCAAGTCCATCTCTAGTGACTCAAAGGGTCTAACCTGAGGGGCCCCGACCAGACCGGGTCACAGACCTGCATGGACCGAAACACATGAAGGAAAACTGGGTCTATTCAGAGTTGGACATGGGTCAAAGGTCAGCTGGTTTGTTTTCTTTTCTTCCTCAGGTTTTTGACCTTCAGCTTTAACTACATGTTAAACATTAAGGACCTGGACCTGGAAGTGGACCCTGACTTGGACCGATACCTGGATCTGGACTTGGACCTGGTCATGGGTCCAATGCCTCAGGATCATATTTGTGTTGAATTGGTGGTTTTATGAGGTCTTAATGGTCCGGTCTGTTCCATGTGATTTAGACCTGAAGATAAAACACATTCAACATGTAACCAATGAAAAAGAAAAACGTGACTGATGATGCACATTGGACAAACATTAAACCACTTTAACAAACACCTGGACCAACATGGACCCACCTGAGACCCCAGAAAGACCTACCTGGATCCTTAAGGTCAATAAATCACTTTCACAAGTCAGTAACTGTGTCTGAATGTGGGGGTCAAAGGTCAAACTAAACCGCCTCAGGAGGGCTTTAAGCTCCACTGGACCCTCTAGGACCTGGACCAGACCAGGACTCAGTCCAGCATGAAAGACTTCAGTGAACCAGCATGCACACCCAGGACACAGGTCCCACTCCCATCTGTGGAAGCCCCACCCCCACACACCTACCTACCCCCAACCTCCCCTCCCCCGAGTGCCTATCAACCCCCTACCCTAAAGACCCCCCACCCCGACACACACACACACGGGTTTCCATGTCTATGGGGATCGAGTGTGAAATAATCACTTGTAGATAAAGTAGATAGCGCAAAGAACTTCAAAAAAAGAAAGAAAGAAAAGTTTTTATAAATAAAAAATATCAACACTATTCCATAAATTAATGAAATATTACAATTGTATTCAATTGAAAAAAATAATAATAAAATTAAATAAATGGAAAAGTAAAGCACGTTTTCTAAAATAAATAAATACAAATATTTAACATTTTAAAAATACATACAAATATTTTCAAAAATAAAATAATAATAATAAATCAAATTGAAAAAAGTAAACACATCTTGAAACCGATGAAAAATACATGTTTTGTTTTTCACCTGTTTCCCTCATGCTTTATGGGGACTTCCAGAAAATACTAATTCATGTATTTATAGTGGACATCATTTGCATAAATTTGAAGCCTAACCCTAACCCTTCACACAGATTTCACATACATTTATATGTAACCCTCATGGTGTTGATTATAGCTATGAAATTAACATACACCGTAGTATCACCTGCACTCTCTAACTCTTTGTTAACTCCTCCATTCTTTACATTATTTACTGTATTTGACCATAATTAATATTCCAGTGATACAGACCATAAACGCTGTGGTCTCCTCATTCTTTATTCTAGTTTAGTGTAGCGCTGTCTTCTACTTCCTTGTGTGATTGTTGAATTTGGTGCTTAAAGAATACATCACTGGGGTCCATTAGCATCACATTGGCCCCTTCCATGGTTCCTTCTGCCCAAAGGTTCCAAAGGAACAAAATAGTTCTTGGAACTAAATAGTTCCTAGAACTAGTCTGTGGGAACGCGCCGTGTGTAAACATATATTAATGTCCACACATACACACACACACACACACACACACACACACATGAATCGACCCCCACCCCCTCCACTGTCCCTCCTCGTGGCTCATTTCCATGCTCGTGTCCACAGACTGCAGGGCTTCACTGTGATTGGCTGTAAGCCCCGCCCCGTCCGTCCGTCCTGCGCTCTGATTGGCCGAGTTGCTGTTTTTCCCTGTGATCGGATCCTTTTCTCCAGTTTTGTCTCGTTTCATTTTTATTCGACTGTGGATGAAGTTGTTTCCATTAGTTTTGTTTTTACTTCTGATGAGTGAACATGCAGAGTTTCCGCCTGGATGATTTTATTGCTGGATGGATCGGCGGTAAGTGCCTCTGGGGACTAAAGGGGTTCGGGGGGTTCAGGTTCGGTGGTTCCGTTTCTGTGGGGTTCGTCTTTGTGTAGCTTTTTGCGGATTAATTTTTTTCCACGTATGTAAAACTGCAGCTCCAGTTTCTGATCTAAAACCAGATCCACATGGATTAGGATCCACTGTAAATAAAAGGGCTGGATCTGCCCACCAGGACCCGGACCTTGATCCGGACCCAGAACCAGACCCACATCCCTGTTTTTGTTCGGTCCAAACGTGCATTTTAATCAGTGCCATCCTTTAGCTTCTGCAAAAACTGTAAAGTTTGTTCTGTGGTTTTCCGCCGCTGGGGGCGCTGTTGAACGCAGGGGGTTCTGGGTAAGCAGATGGAGGCCTGGGTCCAAGCCCAGTTGATCCTGACTCACAGGGGAGGATCAGATCTGATGAGACCAGAATAAAGGGAGAACAACTTAAACTAAAACTTTTTAGACGATCAATGCCACTTGTTATTAGGCTATTGTTATCATTATTATTATTATTATTATTATAGAGTGTTTCATAATGCAATGTATGATTATTGTTGTTGTTATTACTATTAGTCGTAGTATCATCATTAATAATTGTAATTTTTTACTGTCTTTTTTTAATAAAGTCTAGTTTTGATTCCAATGAACAAACATGAAAAACTGTTTATTTACAATAAAAGTAAACTGTTCAGTTACATGTTCCGTTTTGAACCATTACATCTGATATTTGACATTAACTCCATGGATCCCACTGGATCCTCTAGAGTTTTCATTAATTTTCGTGTCCGTTTGTTTTTCTGACTTGGCTCAGTCTCTGAATCACAGAGTTTTGTATTTTTCCTTCAGTGTTTTTCCGTCGTTCCTTCCAGTTAATATTTGTCTATTTTATTTCCTGGGTGTGGACTAAAACCATCGGAACTAAAACCTCATAAACGTCCTCACGTTTCAACACTTTCTACTTTCATTCTGGTCTGAGTCCTTCTGTCATTTCAGTTCAAGCTTTTATTCAGATTGAACTCGTGTCACACACACACACACACACACACAGGTTTCCACGTCTCATAAGGACCACATTTGTAATTATCAATTGTAGGTAAAGTAGCCATTGGGTAGAGGATAAATGCACCTCCCATACCCACAAAATGTAAAAATGAAAAAATATATGTCGCTGTAAAATACAATAAAAAAAGTACATTAAAATAAAAACTAAATTAAACAATATTTAAAAAAAAAAAAAAACAAGTAAACACATCTTCAAACTTTTGAAAAATATTTTTTTCTTTTTGCATCAGTTTCCCTTATACTTTATGGGGACTTAAAAAGGTGTTTAAAGGCCATATCATTTGCATACTTCACATATTTATACTTTACTAGTAGGGGCCTACATTTATATTTAACCCTTGTGGGGAGCCAGATTTTGGACCCCATAGTGTCAGAGGTCATCATAGAATGACTGTGTAAATATATCAATGTTCCCAAAAAGATAGGAACACACACACACACGCACACACACACATATATACATAACTGGTCTAAAGCTTTCTGTGTTTGTTTCCTCTGGAGGTTTAGTAGGAGTTAAATGATGTGAAAAATACATCCCAGACCAAACATGTGTCTCTCTGCTCCACATTCCTCCCATAAAATTGTAAAATGGACCCAGATGTTGAAGTAAACATGTAGTTTGAGTTTAGATGGAACAAAGAAAAGCATCAGCTGTGGTTGGACCTGCAGGGTGGATCAGGGTTAGATTTACAGACACCAGTGGATGTAGGCTTCAGTTCAACAGGCTGGTTTTTGGGTTCTGGAAGACAAGCACAGTTAGTTTAGTTTAGTTCAGTTCAGTTCAGAAAACTTTCTTATCCTCCCAGAGGGCAATTTGTTGTGCAACCATAAGAACAACAAGTCAGAGTGAACCAGGCAACAAAAACAATGTGTGGGAGTTCCACAAGGATGCGTGCATTCTCCTCCCCTGTTCACAGCATACACAAACCCTAACCCGAACCCTCCATCAGCAGTTACCCCACGGTCTCATTTTTTTAATTATCTGATGACACCAGCATCTTGTGTTTGTTAGATGGGGATACCTCTGCTTATAAGCAGGAGGTAAATGGTTTTGTGCAGTGGTGTGAGGACCATCACTGTAAATGTCAGAAAGACAGAAGAAATGTTCTTTGACCCCAGCCATGTGATGGACCACATTCCATTATGTATTAGTAACACCATCATTGCTCAGGTGACTCATATAAATATCTGGGACGGCCATGGCTCAGTTGGGAGAGCGGGTCATCCATTGACCGAAGGGTTGGCGGTTCGATTCCCGCTCTGTCCTAGTCAGTCCGTTGTGTCCTTGGGCAAGACACTTTACCCTCCTTGCCTCCAGTGTCACTCACACTGGTGTATGAATGAGTATGAATGTTGGGTGGTGGTCAGAGGGGCCGTAGGCGCGAAATGGCAGCCACGCTTCTGTCAGTCTGCCCCAGGGCAACTGTGACTACATATGTAGTTTACCACCACCAGAGGGAGCATGTGAGAGTGAATGAATAATGGAACACTAATGTGAAGCGCTTTGGGTGCCTTGAAAAGCGCTATATAAATCTAATTCATTATTATTATCTGGGTGCAGGGTTTCCCCTAGAAATCTTGCTAAGCTTGGTGGTAGGACTGCTAGTAAAGCCCATCTGCTTTTTATAAATATTAATTAATTAATTAATACACTTGACTTAAATAGACTTGACCTTCCAGGTAGCCTTGGTCTGGAACAGTGAGGACACTTGTGGTCCCTGTAATAACCTGCCACATGTCCTCACTATGAACCTGTTCTGATGTGTCATGAGGAACCTAAACCAGCAGATAAAAGAGAATGTTAAAATGGATTCAATAAAACAGGAATAAAAGGTCTTCGTAAAAGTGGTGTCTACTTTAAAACATCTTAACTTCATATAAAAATAAATGCACTGGTGATCTTTAGTACAAAGTGTGTCAGTAATGACCTCACAGGTGGGATTAATGTTAATAATTGTACCCAGGTATTTGTACTGGGTACTCTACAGATTCAACTACCTGAGGCTAATTCAAAGTCACTTAGGTTTGGTCACTAATTAATTTTATTCTATGGCCCTCTAGGACGTTGTGGCAGCTCCTGTTCACTTTGAATTGACGTTGCCAGCCTTCAGCAGGCGGATTTTTTTCGATAACCTCCCGCTGCACCATTAAGGTCCGCTTCCTATTGCAACGGGTTTTGTCACTTCAGATTCACGTTACCATATCACTCCGCAGGTAGTTCGGCCACTTTGAAAGTAAATATTCACTACGTTGTAACAGCTATTTTATCCAGTCTGTTAGAGTAGTAGCAGTAATAAACTGTAATAACCCGTAGAATAAGCGGGATAATGCATTCCCCACGAGTTACTATCGAAAAATATTCCCCTTCGGGGCAGAACAACCCATCTCCACCTTTGGCGTTGGGGTGCTGTTCGACGCCGTCGGGGAATATTTTTATGATAGTAACTTGTGGGGAATACATTATCCCTTGCTAATTTCGTTCCTTTGATTCTTGTGTTTTCAAGATGATCAGAGTCAACATCTTCATCCTGGGTGCATTTGGACAGATGACAGTGACTTTTCAGTTGCAGTTTGTTTTCTTTGACCATTCATTGTGTCTCTGTGTTTGTGTGGTACAGGTGCCTCCAGTGTGGTGGTTGGACATCCGTTGGACACGGTGAAGGTACGAAAACCTCAACATTTAGGGTTTACTGGTACAGGGGTGCGTTCATTGGACCAGGGTGTATTCACTGGTCCATGGTGCGTTCACTGGTCCATGGTGCGTTCACTGGACCATGGTCTGTTCACTGGTCTGTGGTGCATTCACTGGTAGGTAGGGTGTGGTTCAGCTGTTGACAGTTAATTTCCTGTGTTTTGCTGCAGACTCGTCTCCAGGCCGGTCAAGGCTACAGGAACACTCTGCACTGCGTCCTCAGCATCTACAGGAAGGAAACGGTGAGTAGACACAGGGGGCGGGGCCAACCTCAGCCCAGAGTGGAGTCAGAGGCTGTGTCCGAAATCACTCCCTAACCACTATATAGTGACCACATCATTTTGTAGGGGTGTCCGAATCTCCACCCCTACAAAATGGTGTAGTCATTATATAGTGGTTAGGGAGTGATTTCAGACACAGCCCTAATGTGTCCTGGGTTTCACTGGGGTCAAAGGTCAACACTCAGGTCTCAGATGGGATTACTCCAATCTATTAGTGGACTGAAACCAGAACTAGATCCACCGTCCTAACACTGGACCACCAGTTCAATAGACTACCAGTCCACTAACCATGAGACCACCAGTTCACTAGATCACTAGACCATCAGTCAACTAGACCACCAAGTCTGTCTAGTCCACTAGTCTACTAGTCCACCAGTCCAGGTCTGTGTAGGTTAAGTCCAGTCCTTGGGTCTGCACATGTGCAGTAGATCTAATGTATTAAATCTAAATATGAATAGCATTAAAAACCACTGTTTAATAATGATAAAGGGGCGTGGCCAAAGGAGTAGTCAGTGATGGACCTCTGACTCCTTTATGACCCACACCAGTTTCAGACAAATATTCCACATAAGTGTCAAAGTCTAAATGCATTTGGAACAGGGTCAAAGGACAACATTTATTTATATTTATATGATATAGTTATATTGATAGATATTAAATTATAAATATGTTTATATGAAAAATATCTAAACTGTTATTTTTTTCTAACTCATCCTCATTCTTTGGTTCCTGCTGTAAAACTTTTTATCCGTGGCCTGAAGCTGAAGCTGGTGTGAAACCCAGTTTGTCCGTTTGTTCAACTGTAGAAGCAGCTTTGAAATGAACATGTGACCTGAACTGACCTGCTGATTGGTCGCCCAGCTGTGTTTGTTCTGCTCCCATGGTGCCCACAGACCGTTTCCCTGGAACCGCATCTTTGGCAGATGCCGCTTGTGTTGTTTGTTGGTGTCTGTGGTTCTGTTGTTTCTGTAACGGGTTCCCCTCTGTCCCTCCAGGTGTCCGGGTTCTTCAAGGGCATGTCCTTCCCTTTGGCCTCCATCACCATCTACAACTCTGTGGTGTTCGGCTTCTTCAGTAACGCTCAGCGGCTAATCAGCAAGTATCGCTATGGCGACGGGCGCCACCCCTGCAGCCTGTTGGACCTAACGGCGGCCAGTATGTTGACTGGGCTGGTGTCGGTGGGTCTGGGGGCTCCGGTGGACCTGGTCAAGATCCGCCTGCAGATGCAGACGCAGACGGTCCTAGCAGGTATGTGTGGTACATGGACCATCTGGTTCCGTTTCTAGTCCTTGCTCTAGCTCTGACTTTGATTCTCACCCTGGCTCTGGTCCTAGTCCTGATCCTGGCTCTGGTCCTTGCTCTGGTCCTAGTCATGGTTCTCATTTTGGTCCTGGTCCTGATTCTGGCTCTATTCCTGATTCTGATCCTGTTTTTGTCTCTGGTCCTTGCTCTGGTCCTAGTCATGGTTCTCATTTTGGTCCTGGTCCTGATTCTAGTCCTAGTTATGGTTCTTATTTTGAGATATATATATATATATATATATATATATATATATATATATATATATATATATATATATATATATATATAAAATAGGAGGGTGGACAGGTATTAAAGCGTTTGGATCTGGTCCAAAACCATAAAGACCATAAAGTGACGCATGCTTGAATCATTCACTCATTAACAGTTTATTTTATCCTTTTACCATCTGTTGTTGTTTTTTTTATTCCTTTATTATCTGGTTTGTTTTGATTGTCTGTCAGTGACCTTTGACCTGGATTGGAACGTTTGAGTTCAGCAAGTTCACAATCACTTAGAATTCCCAGGAACAACATAACATGGATCTGCTGGGTCCATGTTAGTATGGTGACCTGGGTCAGGGTTACAGACTATCACTGTCCCAACGGAACCAGGTTCTTTACATATGTTCCCTGTTGTTCTCTGTTTCTTAGTGTCATAGATCAGTTGGTTCCACTTTTTCAGTTTGTTAAATATTCCATTGAACACACGGTCATTTTAATTCTGCATTTCCCTGACGTTCCGTCCTGTTGTTCCAGCTACATATTCTACCCTGACGTTCTACCCTGATGTCCACTCTTGACGTCCCAACCTGACATTCCCTCCTCATGTTCTATCCTGACATTCCCTCATGTTTCATATTTTCCTTGTTTCCAGAGAACCTCCAACTGGCAGGTACGATGTCCACTGGTTCTGACGTTCCCCTGCGTTCCATGGTTCCTGTGGAGGGTGGGTACCGCGGGCCCATCCATTGCATCAGCAGCATCCTGCAGAACGAGGGCGTGCAGGGCCTGTACCGCGGAGCTGGGGCCATGATTCTCCGGGACGTTCCGGGGTACACGCTCTACTTCATCCCCTACACCATCTTCTGCGACCTGCTGAGGCCAGACTCCGCCTCCAGCCCCAACCCCTGCGCCATTTGGTTGGCCGGAGGCCTGGCAGGTACCGCCCACTGCCGCCTATCTACCTTTAAAATAAAAAACTGTTAACTGTCTGCTTCAGTTCAACTTAACTTAACAGGATAAGGGTGTTTCAATGCAGTTTTAAGGTGTTTTTCTGCAATTGGAAGGTGTTTTTACTGCAGTTTTAAGGTGTTTCTACTGTGGCTTTAAGGTGCATCTTAGTTAGTTTTAACATGTTTTTACTGCGGTTTTATTATATAATGACAAATAAAGTACTTTCTTTCTTTTAATGTGTTTTTACTGCAGCTTTAAGGTGTATCTGTTTGTTTTAAGGTATTTTACTGCAGTTTTAAGGTGTTTTTGCTGCATTTTTAAGGTGTATCTGTCTTTTTTTAAGGTGCTTTTACTGTAGTTTTAAGGTGTATCTGTTTTAAGGTGTTCTTCTGACTGCTGTAAATGGTGTTGTCATGGCTTCAGAATGAAAACCGTACGTTGGCGTTCCACTCCTTATTGTTAGTTTTTCCCGTTCTTCAATGCCGTCTCCATCCTCTCCGTCAGGGTCTATTTCGTGGGTGACGGCGACACCAGCTGATGTGGTGAAGAGTCGCATGCAGGCGGACGCTCGTCTGGACAGGAAGTACAGGGGTATCGTCCACTGCATCATCCACAGCTACAGGACAGAGGGCGCTCAGGTGGGTCCCAGGCTACCACCCCCCTCACATACACACACACACAGGCCAAACCCACAGAGGGACCAGGTACATGAGAACATGAGCTTTAACTGGACACAAATGAAAGGGTTCGACCCAGAATAAAGGAACTGTGACCAAAGACACCTGGGTCCTACTGAGTCTAGAACCAAAGACACCAGGGTCCTACTGAGTCCAGGACTAAAGACACCCAGGTCCTACTGTGTCCAGGACCAAAGACACCCAGGTCCTAGTGTGTCCAGGAGTGAAGACTGACATGGTTCTGCTGAAACTGTACTCTACAGCTGCTGTAAACACACATGCTTCAACCAGTGAAATCTGAGGACCTCTGGACCCTCAGCAGGAGGGTCTTCTCTGAACTGGGTCACGTGAGCACAGACCGGGCTAGACCAGGGTCTGATTTCATCACCCGCAGGAAAAATAAACACACTGTAACTGTAAAGAGTACTGACCCGGGTTTTGAGAATCTCCAGGATGGTCAGGTGGACCTCATAATAATGTATAAATACTCACAACTGTTGAATTTACTGTTATATTTACACTAAAATTATCATTTCACAAAAATACATGTAACCTGAACAAATATAAAAAATTTTAAAATGTCTGAAAAACAAGTTTACCAATATTCTACCTGTTAGTAAATATTTTATGTATGTTTTGTTGATCTACTATGATCTGAAAATTGTAATTGATGTGTGTAAATGACAAACTGAGACATAATATTGTTAAAACTGCACATAGTTTTCTTCAGAAATTTCAGTTTGTTCATGTTTTTCACATTGTTTTAAAGGATGTAAATGTTTTCATCACATAACTTTCCTTTTTTTCTCGCTAAAACATGGAGTTGGAGTTGACATTATTTTTTATATTATAAATATAACAAATTATATTATTATTATATTATTATATTGTCTGGCTCCACTGCAGATCAAATTTGGCTTAAGGTGACAGCCCTGTTCTAAATGTTGTAACAGTCACAGGTTCTTGGATTCAACAGTTCAAATGGTAGTTGTTGGTTTGAATCCCCTTGAAAGTCAGTCAAACCTCAGTAATGTCATGTCTCTTGTTGTTGTTGCAGGTTTTCTTTCGAGGCACATCGGTCAACGCCATCCGCGGTTTCCCCATGAGCGCCACCATGTTCCTGACCTATGAAATGTCCCTTCAGTTCTTCAGGAGTTTCTGACCCGACTCCTCTGGAGGTAAAACTAGTCAAACTAAAGCCGCAGCGCCAGACCCCCCCCCCCCCACACACACACACACACACAGTATTGTCATAGCAACTGTTCTCATGGAAATGCTGTTAGTTGGGGACATGGCCTCTTAAAACTGTCAAACTGAGCCTGAAAAACACCAAAAGGGAAACAATGTGTTTTCCAGCCTCAAACATTCAGGATGGTTTCACCCTAATTTAAAAACCACTGACATTTATCAGAAAAACACACGGAACAGAAAAAAACAAAACACAGGCTTAAAAATACAATTTATCCACATATGATGCCACTGCTCACACTTATTGTTGTTATGATAATTGATTAGTTTTACTATTATTACTATTATTATTACTTCTGCCAAGGACGTATTAAATTCGAGTCCGTTTGTTAACTTTGCGAATAGAGATTTGTGAAGTTATGTTGCTTTAATGGTTTGTAATGGTAAATAATCTGCACTTATATAGCGCTTTTCCACCTTCACGGTGCTCAAAGCGCTTTATATTAGCCTCACATTCACTCATTCACACACACACTCATATACCGTAGGTTTCCAAGGTTCTGTCAGTCCTACTTACTGACAGTTCAGTGTCTTGCCCAAGGACACTTCGACATGTGGGCAGCCAGAGCTGGGATGCAATTCGCCAACCTCTCGGACATTGGGCGACCCACTCTTGTTTGTCTGTGTGCGTGCACATTTCCACTGTTCTTGCGCCAGTGTCGCCAATTCTTGACAGATCATTGTGAAATTTGGCATGTAGAAGGAGACACATATAAGGATGAAACAGACCAAGTTTCCACAGAATCGACTCATGACTTCCAGTCTAACGCCATATAAAATTTTCACATCACCAGCAGAAATTTTCCATTTTCAACATGTATTGGTGATCTAATATGATAATGCGTGATTACGATGTATTCATGATTTAACAAAATCACAGGTTGCATATAATTTGCGAAGTTACCACACTCCGCATGGATTTGTAGTCTGTGTCTGTCTGTTCGCACTCTAGTGTAACCAATTCTTGACATGTAGAAGGAGATGGATACAAGGATGAAACAGACGGGTTTCAGCTGATCACTTTGAAATGTATTCACCATTTACTGCAATGAAATATTTCAAAGTGATCCAGAATCCAGGATCTCCACCAAAATGTAATAATTTGTTCCTAGTGACACTCACAACACATCCTGAAAATTTTTATCAAAATCCGTTCAGAACTTTTTGCATAATCCTGCTGACAGACCGACAAACAAACAAACAAACAAACTGACTCAAATTCAATACCTCCTTGACGGACCTCTCTTCATTCGAAGGGGGGAGGTCTGCCTGCTTTTCTAGCTGTTATTATGATAATTTATTCATTTTTTTATTATTGTTTTTACTATATTATATTAATTTCATTATTTATTTCATTTTAATTTAAATAAATAAATAAAAAAAACTGTTCAATATTGTGACAGACATTGTGTTTCTTCTCCAGGTCTGGGTTTGGTTCTGGATCACCTCCATCCACTGGACTGAACCTGATCATCACAGTCTGACACTCAGCTAACCCTCACCCTCCATACATGATGAAGATGAAGATGAGGATGAGAGTAGATCACATCCATCCTTTCATCAATAACATTGTTGATGTTCATCTGAAACTAAAGTGAAGAAGGGGACCTTTTCAGATGCAGCGTTTAGTTAGATTTTAGTTCATTCAGTTCATCAGTGTTTGTTTTTCTATGTAAAGTCACATCAGAACCAAAGGTGTGTGAGAACACTTAGAACATTTAGAACCAGACTAAACCTCTCCCTTAAACTGAGGTTCTAGGTTTAAAGTCAGTGGAACACACAGAACTCCCACAGTGTTTAACCTCAAAGTATTTCATGTGTTTAAAAATGTCATATTCTGGGATTAGGGGTCACAGTTTAGGGGTCACACATCAAGGTTTATGGGTCACAGGTCAGGGTTTAGGGAGTCATGGTTTAGAGATCACAGGTCAGGGCTTAGGGTCAGAGGTCATGGTTTTTAGGGTCACAGTTTGGAGGTTCACAGATCAGTGCTTAGGGTCAGCGGTCATGGTTTAGGGTCAGAGGTCAGGGTTTAAGGGACAGTCATGTGGCCTAGTGTTTGGCTCCGCCCACTTGAACATGATGTTTATGTTTCTTATATTAAGAAAAGTGAATTTTACAAGTTAATTTTAACTTCATGTGAGCAAAGCCTTTAGTTTTAGTGTTTTTTTAACCGTTCGTTCCGTCCGCCGTCGTCTCACTCACTCTACAGTTATGCAGGTTTACCCAAAATGCAATGAGGTTACGCATCCGCCCAGATGCGGAGGTGGAGCTTCAAGTTTTAACATAAAACTGTTTCTTAAATATTTCAAAAAAATCACAGATGTTTTTATGGAATTGAAAAGCTCCTGCTTCAGAATCATAGACTACATTTTATATTTGTAGTTTTATTATGTAAATATTTGTAAATTTTTCACTGTAGTCGATGGAGTTTCACCACCGTCTTCATGTAAATAAAAGTGTTGAAACTCTGTGTCTGAGTTTGTTCTCCATGTGTCATGTCACCCTGAGTCATGTGGCCGCTGCTGCCAGTAGATATGATGATGCTGAATGTGAACTGTAGGTAGAACATATCGTATATATAGAATATAGACAATACAGAATTTATAGAAAATACATGGTGCAATATAAAGAAAATATACTATAGAACATAAAGGTCTGTTAAAACAAAAACTATCCACAGTGATGTACAAGCATGTAAGTAAAAAGACTTAAATATATGTATATATACTAAAACTGACCATAAGGTACATAATAATAATAACAACAGTTATAGAGACCCAGCAATGCATTTTTGTCCTCTGTAGTGGACAGAAATTTGACAGCTTTACGTAAAAATATTAAATTAAAATATGCACTGAAAAGGACATTATATTTTCAAATAAATAACATTTATATAAATTGTTGCATCATCCTGTTTCCATTTAAGGCAGTTATTTGATGTAAAATTGCAAAAGTGTTTATATACTGGATCTCTGGTTAATAACTGGAAAAGCACTCTTGAGAAAACAAACCTCTGCCAAGGTAGACTTCCCCCCAGGGCCGGACTGGATCAGGACTTCAGGCTGGGATTATCACACATCATCCAGGCCAATTCCAGCGCCACAGAGGAGAAAATGTTGTTGTTTTTTCCGTACAAAAACCACACCTTTGGTGGGCGGCTTTTGTAATTTCCTTGTTGCAATTAAAGCAATACTATTCCACTGGCTGTTACACAACACCACACTATGAAACAAATGCATGACAACAGCTCAGTAAACTACAATACTTTTCTGTCATCCTCTCCTTGCCTTCACCATATTTCCTTTTGTCTCAGGTTACTTACATAATATGTTTTATTAAGACCCGGTTTATATTATTTTGTCAGTAATGTTTTTAGATGCCATCTTCATATAGCTAATAAACACTACTATCCAATGTTAAACTGAAAAGGTCAACAGCTTATAACTGAAGTCTAAAAATCTTTCAGGCTTCCTCCAGCCCATCTGTGGAGTTTTTACCCAGACCTACTACAAACTGTATGCATTAAAATTAGCATTACATTTATTAATATGTGCTCATATATACTATTCTGTTTCCCAACATAGAGTAGTGTAATATTGATCAAATAACACAGACAAGGTGGGTCAAATCACACTCAACCCTGGCCCTGCTGTGATCCAAATATGGGATCAACAATTTGGGAACATTCAACAGGTGTTTAGATTCTGGACTTTTAATTTGATTGTGTGGGAGGAGCCAGAAGGTTTAGTGAATCACAGATGTATAGAGTTGTTTGATTTGCTTGTTGTGTAACAAAAATAAGGAAGTACGGAAATTGTATTTGAAGACTTGTTATGAAGACCATTTTGATTAGATGAAGATTTTTGTTGATTAAGAAGAACCCAGCTTGCTTGGGTCCATTCTTTTTCAAAGTGCTCTACTGAATGACACAGATATTGGATCTGCTGCCAGATCTTTTGTAATTTCCTCACAGCAATTAAAGTAATACGATTCCACTGCTGTGACACAACACCGTATTAAACATATGCATGACAACAACTCAGTACAGTATAATACTTTAATCTCATCCTCTCCTGCCTTCAAAATATTTCCTTTTGTCTAAGGTTACACCTACATGACATGTGTTCTTAAGAACAGGGTGGATTATTTTGTCAACAAATGTTTTAGATGCCATCTTAGTATAGGTAATAAACACTAGTATCCAATTTTATATTCATCAAAGTTGAACTGAAAAGGTGGTTCCGCCTGTGATCTGAATGAAATATCTCTAAGTTAGTATAATAACAAAATGATGGAATCAGGAGGCTGGGGGGATCTGTTTTTCGGGCGATGTGAAGGACTGTTGTCACCTTCTGCTTCAGATTGGCCATCACCCTGTTAGCATTAGCATGGATGAATCTGCTAATTCTCTTGTCAGTAAAAATCCCTGGTGAACTCTTTAAAGGCACTGACAATAAAATAAGCCCAAACATATGTCCTTAATAATAGTTACATGTATGACATAACACACGTGCAAATCTGGATTCAGTTTTATCAGAGTATTGTTAATAAAATGTGTGTCAGAATGTGTTGGGTGTGTCACAAGGAACAAATAATTACATTTAGGTGGTAATCTGGAAGAGATCCTGGATCACTTTGAAATATATTCTCCATTTACTGCAATGTAAAATTTCAAAGTGATCAAGAATCAAGGATCTCTTCAGGATCACCACCAAAATGTATATATATATATATATATATATATATATATATATATATATATATATATATATATATATATATATATATATATATATATATATATATATATATATATATATATATATATATATATATATATATATATGAAATGGTATGTAAAGGGTGTAAAACAAAAAATCTAAAAGACTTGTACTAGATGTGTGTTCTCCTGTTGACCAGCAGGTTGCAGCAGCAGATCACTGTTAAAAGCTGTGGCTTCAGTCTAACACTGAACTGATGATGGATATAAACCATGACAGTTAATATACATACATATGTATGAATAAATATATGTCCCTGGAGTGAATGTAGGAAACATCATGTATCTTTAAACTGTTCAGTCCATGTGTTTCAGGTAAAGGATCTGTAACAAAAACAGAAATAACTATGGTATCAACTCAAACTTGTACCATAGATGTATCATCTGCAGAACATCCATGTACTCAGTTTGGATCTGGAATTAAAACCACTGTGAATCTTAGAACCTGTTCCACAGGTAGAGGAAGTCTGGGTCCTCGGTGTGTATGTGGAATCAATATGCTTGTGAATGTTGTCAGTTTGGGTCCAAAGTCATGGTAGTTGAAATCCAGATTTTAATTTTAATTATTTTGTTTACAATCAGAACTATTTTCGCTCGAAACAATACATTATTTTAACTTAAGCTAACCCTTATCTCTCAGTGATGTGGTCTGTTCATTGCGCATGCACGACCCACTGTTGGTTTTACCCCGAAATGGCAACGAAAAAGTAAGAGAAGAGTCAGAGGCAGAAAAATCTAAGAAATGCCGTACCTACACCTGTCCATCGCTCACAGGTAGAGAATGGAAGTTTTAAATATATATTTGACATACAAAGACTAATAATTCACAGCTAGCTCATCGAACACCACCGCAGCTAGTAGTTAGCAACCACCATAGCTAGCTCATAGCTAACCACGGCTAGCTCGGCTCATAGCTAACCACCGCAGCTAACAGCTAGCCATCCACCACAGCTAGCAGCTAGCTAAGCACTTAACTAACAGCACAATAGAAAAACAGACAAGCATGTTGGGCCCCTTGCTACAAGAAATTCAATGGAAACGACCTGTGTGTGTGTGCGCGCGCGCGTGTGTGGGGGTCTGTTTATTTAATAACGTTTGCTGCAATAATACGTTATTACAGTTTTGAAAGATTATTTCAAACTGCACTTGAAACTGTATTTTCTTTAAACTGTAGTAACGTGATGCATTATGTAATAATTCCAAAGCATAGTTTGTTAATTGTATTTTATTTGTACAAAGCTAAGGCCTATTATTAGTATCACTGTATTTAGCCGAGTAGAAGTACTTAGCAATTACTATCACTACAATACTCAAATGTGGAATTAACAGAGAATATACTGGAAATTCTATAATTTTGTGTTTGTTTTGTTTGATGATTTTTACATGGATTAGGGCAGTTTATTATGAAATGATCTAAGAAAGTTAGGACATTTTGCGTGGTGGTTACAAAATGCACTAGAAATTGACAGAAGGGCTGAGGGGTGATGGGCTGCACGTAAACAAAGTCGGTGTAACTAGAGTGCGTCATCTAGTGGGAAATAATCAGAAGTGCAGGGAAAATAAAAGAGTGGCCAGGTTTATTCATTTAAACATTCTCTTGTGTTCGCTTTCTGTTACTATCTCTTATATCAATGGGTTGACCCATGTCGTGTTGGCTGTAAATACACTAAAAATTGTCTACCATCATCCAGCAGGTCTGTAGAGTCCAGCTGTGATCACCTACCATCATCCAGCAGGTCTGTAGAGTCCAGCTGTGATCACCTACCATCATCCAGCAGGTCTGTAGAGTCCAGCTGTGATCACCTGCCATCATCCAGCAGGTCTGTAGAGTCCAGCTGTGATCACCTACCATCATCCAGCAGGTCTGTAGACTCCAGCTGTGATCACCTACCATCATCCAGCAGGTCTGTAGACTCCAGCTGTGATCACCTACCATCATCCAGAAGGTCTGTAGACTCCAGCTGTGATCACCTACCATCATCCAGAAGGTCTGTAGCCTCAGCTGTGAGGTCTGTATTTCTCTTTGTTTGTCTGTCTGTGTTAGTAAAATTACTTAAGAAGATATGCAGACCATGTTTTCACCCAGAGCCTTAGTTAAGGTTAAGTTTAAATATGTAAAGTTTTACATGTATTTTAAGGATCAAGTCAAGACTCTGAACAATTTTAAAACTACAGTATTTTTACCTCATTTTGAATTGTATCTAAACTCAAAGGGGAAACTCAAATACACATAAACAAGTGAACTTATAATTAATTTGATTAATGTTCCACAGACCTAATAGTATTTAAATGTATTAGACTAGACTTAAGTTAGGAAAATTAACACTAATATTAGTATTATTATTGTTTTATTTCATTTTATGAGTTGTGTGACTGAGGTTGTGGAGCAACGTGTTTATTATGTGAAACTTTAATTTATGAGAGATTGTGGGTCCTTATAGAGGGGGGTGTTTTTAGGTTTGTTGTAAAATATGTTCTGCATTTTTTTTGTGTCTGAACCCTCTCAAAAGCTCTTCAGCTTCCTAGCGTGTCCCATTTCACATGATTTATGCAAAAAACAACGTTTTTACTGGGATCTCTTTAACAGTATAAGTAAATAAACAAATTAAATGTGCACACATTTACAGTATTATTATTATTAATAATAATTAATAATAGTAGTAGTAGTAGTACATTGTTACCCTATAAAGGAAGAAGTCAAATATTTGTGATATTTGGAAAAGTTCAGCATGTTTGGAAGAAAAAGTGGAAATAATATATAATCTTAGCTAATTTGGAAGCTGTAATACATCAAAAGAAAATTGACAATATTTGGAGATTTTTTTAATGGGACTAATATCAAGGAATGTTGAGAAGAAAAAAATCAAATACTGTTAAATGACTATAAAATGAATATAGTATGAAATACTGAACTAATAATCTTCTAGATAAACTAAATAAAGACAGACACATTAACTCTTTATAAACCCTTTTTATTAGTGGTAATGTATTTATTTCCAAAAGAGAATGATTCCTTTCCATTGATGAGACAGTTTTACAGTGATTGGCTCCACATAGAATATATGACATGCATCTAAGGAGGAAATCTCATCACAATGTAGATTCGACACATTCTAAACCTCAGCCCCTGAAAGAATTTCACCCTGAATTCAAAGGAAAGATCTTGGCCTAGACCTAGACCCAAACCCAGGCCTACACCCAAACCCAGGCCTAGACCCAAGCCTAGACATAGACCAAGGCCTACACCCAAACCCAGGCTTACACCTAGGCCAAGATCCCGACCTAGACCCAAACCCAGACCTAGATCCAGGACCAGACCCATACCCAAATGACACCCAGTAGGTTTATTCAGACTAATAAAGGGATGTCCGGGTCAAAGGTCGTCCATCGCACCAATGCCTCAGATACAAAAAATCTGTCGATGTGATGTCCACAAATATTCTAGTGCAAATACCGACGAGACTGGAATGTATGGAAATATTTGAACTTCTGTGGTCCAACGGCAGTTCTGGACAGTAGAAGGATTCAGGCAGTTTTGGGTCAGAACATGTGGCGGCGTCAGGACAACGGCGACCCGGATGTCTGGATGTCTGTTTAAGGGCAGTTTTAAGTCTTTTTAAGGGCAGTTTAAGTCTGCTTAGGTCTGTTTAAAGGTAGTTTTGGTCTGTTTAAGGGCAGTTTAGGTCTGCTTAGGTCTGTTTAAGGGCAGTTTTAAGTCTTTTTAAGGGCAGTTTAAGTCTGCTTAGGTCTGTTTAAGGGTAGTTTAGGTCTGTTTAAGGGTAGTTTAGGTCTGTTTAAGCGCAGTTTAGGTCTGTTTAAGGGCAGTTTAGGTCTGTTTAAGGGCAGTTTTAAGTCTTTTTAAAGGCAGTTTTAAGTCTTTTTAAGGGCAGTTTAAGTCTGCTTAGGTCTGTTTAAGGGTAGTTTTGAGTCTGTTTTGACGGATGTTTAAGTTTCTTCAGGTGCAGTTTAACTGAGTTTAGGGTAGCTTAAATCTGTTTAAGGGCAGTTTAGGTCTGTTTAAGTGCAGTTTAGGTCTATTGAAGAGCAGTTTAGGTCTGTTTAAGGGCAGTTCCAAGTCTATTTAATGGCAGTTTAGATCTGTTTAAGGGCAGTTTAGATTTGTTTAAGGGCAGTGTAGGTCTGTTTAAGGGCAGTTTATGTCTGTTTTGATGGCTCACAACAACAGAAGATGTTCGGCTCGTCCAGCTTTTGTGGTGATGGTGGCATTTTCCAGCTGTTTCATGTCTTGGTGGCCTTTCATTGCCCTCGTCTTCATTTTAATATAGTTTTAAACCCCATTAAAATAATCCTTATTGTCTAAAGCCCTACGTTTTACACAAAAACTGAGAATGCACATCGCTCCACAACCACTGAAGAATCTCATGCAAGCAGAAGGACTGGACATGACGCAGACGAGCGCCGGACGGACTGATGCGTTCAATGACATGTCGTTTATAGCCCTTTTCAAAGGCAGTTCACAAGCTGTGACGCCTCGACACGAGTCTATTCACACAGACGATGAAGAATTAAGCCTTGTCAAGGGTTCGCGATCCTTGGCTCCGACGAACCCCTACTCACCTCAATTCACAGCTGATGATTAAAACAGGAACCTGACGGTGGACACATCTGAACGCACACAAACAAACTAAGGTTCACCTCATAAACACATGATATTTGATACTGGATACTCGCGAAACCACCATTTCAGCGGGGTTTCCTTGCACCGTCCCTGTTTCTTCCCTATTACTTTGAAAAGTTTGGAACCACGTTTTAAGACCTGGATCACACAGGAGGCATTGCGACCAAACAATTATGATGGTTTTGTTTTATCTTTAGGGTTTAATATGTTCTCAAATGGAACACTAGCATTTTATTCCAATAATCTGGCACAGATGATGAGAAAACCTGAACTTTACACTTCAGTTTAATGTTGTTAAAACATGGTGAAGTCAACAGTTGGACTGTTTTCACACCAATGAACATGATATAGATGGTCCTTGAAAGCATCCCTCTTCATATGATGTCTTTCCAGTCAATTAGTGGCATCCCGCCAATCAATAACGTGTTCTGTCACTGGCACTCTTTACGTTTAACTCATAAAGACCTGAAGAGTCACTGGTGACACAAAGGATCTACTGAGCTAAATAGTTGAATCTCTGGTGATCTACTAATTCTATCAAAACATGTCAATAATTGTTTTGAAATACAGTTCTTCATCTTTTCATGGTCATCAGATATGACCATATTTGGAAAAAACAGAGGCTATGTAGTTACCATAGAAACACAGTTGTCTTGTAGAACATTGTTTCACGAGTAAAACCCATGAAGTTAGGACAGTGGATGGACACACGTTTTTATATTTAGTTAGTAATGTCTTCACTAAAAAAAAAAAACTTTCTCTTCATTTTTCTCTGGTTTAATATATTGAACTTTTAATTTACTCTGAGTTTTCATGATCTGTGAATTAAATAGAGGAAAATATATGATTTACACCGAAATAAGCAAATTAGTGAGTATAATATTATAAAAACCAATCATGATAAATCAGTTATGAAAGGTATAAATAGAGAATCATTCATTTGCCACAAAAGTAGCACTGGGTCTTAAGGTATTTGTATCGAACAGGTGAGTGTTTTTTTCACCTGTTGGAGTAAGACTGACTGTCTTCAGAGCAGTGACTTGTAATGGCCAATCTGTGATGCAGAGGTGGTAAAAGTACTCCCATTATGTACTTAAGTAGAAGTACAGATACTTGTGTGAAAAAAAAAACTTTGGTAAAAGTAGAAGTACTGATTCAACTCCTTTACTGAAGTGAAAGTAAAAAAAGTACAACTTCTCAATTGTAATAAATTAAAAGGTAAACTACACTTTTTTGTCACGGATGAAATAATACTTTTTTAAACAGTTTCCAAAGTATCCAAAAATAAAGCTCTTAAAAGTGAGTTACTGTGTAGAAAATGTGTTTGATGGGGTCACATTTACTCAGGTTTGTTGGTACGGGCAGGAAATTATGGGGGGAATAAACAAACATCACAATTGAGATAAAGAAAAAAAGTCAGAAATATGAGATTAAAAAATGCATAATTATGAGGAAAAACAGCGAAAAGGATGAGATAAAATGTCACAATTGAGATAAAAAAGTTTGAATAATTATGATAAGAAATGCATAATTATGAAACAAAGGGTCGAAATTCTGAGATAAAAAGTCAAAATTCTGAGATACAAAGTTATGATTATAATATAGAAAGTCCCAATTTTTCTCCTCCATCAGTTTTCCTTCTGAAGCTACTTATTTTACATACCATCAGTTAGTTATTTTGAAAAAGTAATGTGTCTATTCTGAGAATGTAAGGAGTATAAAGTAAAGATATTTATGCAAAAATGTAGGGAGTAAAAGTAAACACTTGGCAGAAAAATACATATTAAAGTACAGATAACAAAAAAATCTATTTAAAGTACTTCTACTTAGTTACTTCCAACCTCAGGTCCTGTATGGATTTAGTGGTGGATTTGCTCTTCAGCTGTGGATCTTATGCTTCCATTTTTTTGGTTTTCCAGTCTAAAATCCGCCTCCTGTGTGACCTCTGCCTCATAAACCTTTACCCCCCAGATGATGAAGACGACAGACCGGTGTGCAGCTGGGCCGGTGCGGTCCAGTTGCAGTTCCGGATCCACCTCACAGGTTCTGTTGCGTGCATTTCTGTCTTTTGACTTTTGGTGTGTTCTTCTTTACATCTACATGCTCACTATCTTAAAGGAATGTGTTAAGTATATATTTTCGTCTGCGTGTGCACAAACATATTCAAAGACACATTAACGTGTATAAAGCAGGACTAGTGGACGTCACGAACAGACAGACACACACGTAGAAACGCACACTTACAATAACATTGACACCGACGACAATGGCTTGTTTTTTCTAACATCATCATCTCTTGTGTATACTTTAGTAAACATGAAAGATACAAGAATGGTTCTGGACGCACAAACATAAATGCAAAAAACTTTTCTCTAGTTTTTACAGAAAACAAATATGTTGAAATATTGTCTCTTTTTTTTAAATCATTTTAATTATTGCGATCTAAACAATATGGCTTTGTCTAGTGAAAAGTCCTATCTGAGCTAGAAAATGAACCCAAAGGAGAATGTCTGACAGTGTTTACGATGGTTCCATCGTTAGTCGAATCCATAATTAAAGACTACGTTCACACAGCAGGTCTTAATGCACAATTCAGATTTTTGGGTCAAATCCAATTTTTTGTGTGCTCATTCATATTACACATTAAATGCGACTTTTATCAATCTTGATTGTGAACGGAATGCGTCCCTGAATTGACCCGCATCCACAAGAGGCTCCGACTTAATGACAAATGAGGAGATACGGCATAGTACGTGACATATCTGGAAGGCTAAGACACTTGTGGTTGCCATGGGCAACAGCAAAGTGTCGATGTGCAGGAAAGAGCCGAATAAAACAAGATTGAATACTTTAAAATTGTATAAGGCGAAAGCAAGAGTTTAATATAGAGAAGGTGAATGTGATGGACTGAAGGTATTTGGAGATCAGAAATATGAAGGATACGGTTCATCTAAACCCACTGGCCCCACCTCCCTGCACCTGCATCCACTGGACCCTTCCACTGGAAGTTACTTCACTGTGGTTTTGGGCATAAGTTACGACACAGTGGAAGACGTTCTTTAACAGATATGAACAGTTTTACTTTGGTTCAAGGTTTGGCATCTACGGCCTGATGACTGAAAACACTGTAGTGCTAAAGTTGAAAGGTCAACCTGTGGATAGTCACATGTTTAAGTGTGTGTGGGAATTGTAAATACATTAACCTAGTGGTAAATTCATAATATCGTTCCTCTGGGTCTTTACATTTGTTTTGTCAATCACAGGAGTAACTGGAAAAGTCGGATAAATGTGACATGGCTGTTTAGACTGAAGTCACATTGCTAAATATCTGATACGTATCGGATTCAGTACCACATATAAAAGTGGCCTGGGTTGGATTAAAAAAAATCGGATTTGTGCTGTTCAGACTGTCTTTGACAGAACCGATACAGGTCAAATGGCAGCAAAAAAAGTGGGATTTGGGAACATTTACCTGCAGTCTGAACGTAGCCTATGTTACAAACTGACAGACAATGCAATGTCGCACACTGTCGCAAAAAACCAACCACTGAAAAGCCACCGGATCGTTTAAGAACATGCTCATCTTTACCGATAAATGCCTGTACGTTTCACTAAATAGAGGTTCTTTCATTTACAGTTACGTCTACTTCAATGAAAAAAAATCCACAAGTCACTAGGAAGTTGGCTACGAGATGCAGGAAATATTGATGAGACGCCGCCGTCCTCGGCTCCGCCCACAGTTAAAGGATGTGGTTTAATACTCGGTGGACGTCCAGCGGCGTCTTCGGATGCACGGACACGCTGAACGCCGGCCGTGCACATGCAGCCACAAAGAAATAGTAAGGACTTGCCAGTATTTCTTTGGTCTCAATGTTGCTAAATTCAGTCAGAAAGTAAAGTTCATGATGCATTCGAGGATGAAGCGTTGCATTCAAACAAAACTGGCAGCGCATTCATAGAAAGACCGACCAGTACAAAACACAAACATTTCTTGGTGTTTTGCATTCATGTGTGACATAAAGGAAACACGAAAAAAACAAAACAAAACCCAAACAATACATTTAAATTAAGAGGCAATGACAGTGATGAGTTCAAGTGCTTCTGGTTGGATCTGATCAGTCGCTGCATATTAACCCAGATGTTGGATTTGAGGGTTTTTCATTGGGTTTGAGGATCATTGAACAAAATAAGGTCTGTGGTCGCGGAGGGTTAACAACACGACCACGGAGGAAGTGACATCAATAATATGTTAACCCTTAAAAACCCAAACGTCCACCATTAACCTCAACCATCTACTGATCTAAACTGTTTAATAACTGAGCATCCACTCATCATATCAATCCTTGTCAATAGCTGGCGTAAATACAGTTCTTCATCTGTTCATGGTCATCAGATGTGACCATATTTGGATGTCGGGATGTCATCTTCTACAACATTGTTTTACTGGTAAACCCATGGAGTTGGATCAATGGCAGTGGATGGAAACACTGGGTTTATGTTCAGTTCGAGATACATTTTGCATCTTTTTCTTCATTTTCTTTGTTTTTTTTTATATAATAACCCTCAATTTTAATCTGAGCTTTAATGAACATCTACATCTACATCAGTACATCAAATATAGGAAAATACCTGATTTTCATCTAGAAATGTAAAATATTGAGAACAAGATTAGAATAGATAATGTTAAGTCACTTAAATGTAAAACAAAAAACTGTGAAATATTAATTTGGGAACTGACACAAAAATAGCTCTGGGTTACTATATAATATATATATTTAAGATGTAAAACCAGCATGTACTGGGATTTTCATCTTGGTTTATTTAATGTAGTTGTTTCATTCACAAAATGTATTAAAAAGTAGGAAAATTAAGAAAATAAACCATGAAATCAGAGACTCCTGGGGTTTTTGTGTCATCTTTTAAAAATTGGATATTTTGTCCTTTATGGTTTATTGATATTCTGGTCTATTCTCACACAGATGTACTCATCGTATGTTGTGCTTTTATCCTTTTAGAAGTAGAAATATAATTAAACTATCATGGTATAAATGGGCCAGTGTCACATAACTTTGATCCATAACTCTACGCAAGAATTGGGCAGAGCCACAGTGACATCATATATCAGGTTCTACTGTTGGTAGTTTCCTTTGGGCGTTGCCGTATAGGCAATGGGAGCATGTTAATGTTAGTTTACAGACTGCAAAGTAACAGATAAACATTTGAATAAAACAATCGCAGAACTGTGCGACTACATTCTACAATGAACAGAAACACTGAGGTCCAATTATCTTCAAATATTCTTTATGGATCAGTAGTTTATAGATGGACCACATCACTGAACAGAGGGTCCAAATAAAACCCACTGTTAGGGTTTTTTTTAACAGTATTTTAATTGTGTTTTATTTTTATTTGAACAACTCTGTACAGTGACCTTAAGTGTCCTGAAAGGTGCCTAAAAATGTAATTTATTATTGTTATTATTAGTAGTAGTAGTAATAGAAGTACAGCAGCATCTAGTGGCCATCAGTGGATTTACAGTGAATTACAGGAATGACGAAAACAGTGAAAATCAGTTTTGATTTCAGGAGCAAATAAATATTCATGTCCTTTTTTAAGACAAAAAAAATCTTCAACTTAATGAGTTCATGTGTTGTTTGAACCACAGACCTGATTTCAGACCCTGACCCAAAACCATGCCTAAAAATCCTGGGACTTTGAGAAGATTCAGACTCAAATGAGTTCCAGATCTGAGGAGGTTCTCTGCAGCGTTTCCTTCAGGAACACTTCCTTTTACAGACTCAGTATTTACTGGTAAACAGCTGGATGTGGGTTGGTAAAGAACACTGAAAACCAAAAAACAGGCAGAACTGGACCAGAAAAAATACATCCATGACAGTAGGGCGCGCTATGTTCCAGTTCCATAGTGGATTATTAAAGGTTGACAAGGACTGATTAAAAGGAAAAAGCTAAATAACTAATCAGCTGTTACTAGCCCTGAAAGAGCCTCAGTGTTGGAAATTCAACCTATTAGAATCAAGTGGAAGGATGAAAGAAACATTCAAGTGAATGAATACAAAAGAAATTAAAAACAGAGGATTAAAAAAATTTCCTTAAATAGTAGTAAATGGTTCTACAGATTATTTGATCATTTTAAGTAATTTTTGCCTCATCTACGCCAATTCAATGACCAAAACAACTCAATGTATGTCTTGCTTGATCATTGTTTCTCTACTTTCTGACATAATTCTAATGGAGCCACAAATACCAAGGGCCTGATTTTCATGAAGTTTGAGCGTACAGTGGTCCCTTGTTTATTGTGGGGATTACTTTTAGTAAATCAGGCCCTAACATTGTAAAAGGACTAATTCATTCATGGAAGTTCTCATTCAACCCTGAATCTGTTCTTTCTGTTCCCAGTGAATATTACCAACAATGCATCATTGTTCTCCAGGTAAATACAGGGATCGGCCAATGTAGAAGTGGCCGTTCCCTCAGTACAGTCGACTTTCTACCGTTTGATTGTCTATGACGAATGATGGCACCAAGTTGAATTTTGGACAAACAGTCAAAGAGAGCGACAATGAGACTCAAACCACGCGTGTGTTCGACAAAGAGGACGGCGAACGCCTCCAGAGTCCCATCGATCCAAAAATATCAACACCTTTATTCTTATTTTTCCAGCAGCGAATCTGAGGTGGAAGTAGAACGGTTTCTTCAGCAAATAATTTTTTGGAAGTTCCTAGCCTGTTGAGTATATGACACTTTAAATAACATTACAGAATGTGTCCGGGTTCCACAGACACCTGCAGGAAACTTTAGCTTCTGGAAACCAACAACTGGCCAACATAGTATTCAGATCCAACAGTGTTTGACCAAATGAAACCCTCATGTACGGTTCCTCTGACAGAAGAGGTGATATGAAGGCACATGTCCTAAAAATTCAGATGTTTCTGTTCTCAATATAAAGACCTGTGTCAGGTTCATAAAAGTAGAAAACACCCACAGAAAGAAACCAAACATGCTTCTTCTACTGGAAAACGTGGTGGCAGTGCCATTGAACAAACGCAACAAAGAGGACAAGCTCTGAAATCTCCACCTCCCTTCTTTAGGGGATACTGGTCTTTGTCAGCCGCCAGTGGATAAGAATTGGCCAATCAGATTAAACAAAAAGAGACAACGTAAAAGACGCATCAAACGTGGGTGAAAGGCCAAAGAAAACCAAAGAGGGAGGAATGACTCAGGTGTCGAGGAGTAGAAAAGAATAAAGTAAACATTTCTAAAGGCAGTGAGAAGCCTCTAACAGTTTGGCGAGAACCCCCCCCCCTCCCAGAACAGTCACACCTCCTCTAAACATCCTGCAGCTCCACCTCCACCTGCAGCCGTGACGCTAACACCTCCCATATCCTGGACATAAAGACCCTCCTCCCTCCGCCCTGCAGCCTGGATATACCAGACTGGACCCTGTTCAGGGCTCGTTTGTGGCGCTTCGGTACTTTTACTTCTTGAACATGTCCTGTAGAGGTCCGGGCAGAAACTTGAGGACGGTGTCCAGGATGCTCTCCTCGTCCTCCTCATCATCGTCTCCGCATCCTCTCGGGATCGCCTTCTTGGGACGAGTCAGTGAACCTTCACAGGCCTGTTCCATGGCTGCCTTCTCCTCTGCCTCCTTCTCCTCCTTCTTCTTCAGGCCATACTGAACACAGGACAAACACATCCAGTCAGGTTCTAACCCAGGATCCATCACCACAAAGTCAGGGTCCACCCACAGGTCACCTATTGGTTCTACCCTTGGTTCCACCCACAGTTTCACCTCTAATCACAATCACAGAACCTATGGTTCTCCTGTCAGTTCTACCCATGGTTTTCTTGATGGTTCTACCCACAGTTCCACCTGTTGTGGTGCTCATTGTTCTAACTACAGTTCTTCCTATTGTTCTCCTGTCAGTTCTACCTATTGTTCTACTTTTGGTTCTCCTGTGGGTCCTCCTCACCTTGTCTCTGATGGTCTGCCGGACCTTCTCCCTCTCTGCCTCCATGCGGGCGTGCTTGGCCTTCCTCTCCTCCTCCTGCTGCCTCAGCGCCTCCTGACGCTCCTCCTCCTTCTTGGCGGCATCTGGGTCCTTCTCCTCCTCCCCCCCCAGCATCTTCCCCATGTCTTTGGTGGCGCCTGGATGTAGAAGGACATTGCAACCGTTAGAGGAAATAGAGCAGAAAGTCATGTGAAACGAGGAGATGAATGAACAAATGAATGCATGAAATACAGTTGTAATTCAATTTGCTGCCCCCCCCCAACCCTTTAACCGCTCCTGTCAGAGGTCCATCCTCCACAGTCTGTTTGCTCCAGTTTTTACTTTGTCACTAGTTGTCACTTGTCACACTACTGTTAGTGGTTCCATTGGTGCTGTAAATTGGTTTGAGGATAGCTTTTGTTATGATTTAGAGCTATATGAATAAAATTTGATTGAATGAATGAATGATTGGATCCAATGCACTTTATTTCATTAGTACATTCAAATGACAATAATATTCTCAAAGTGCACATAGACAGTTGAGAAGGCGTGTCGGGACAGTGGCTGTTTTTGGAATTAGGCATGTAGATTTTGTAATCATCAGCATAAAAATTATCATCCATGGAGGTATAGAGTAAAAAGAATGTCCGCAGAGGACAAGGTGGAGTGTCCCAGCCTGATGGAGAAAGACCTCTGATGGGTAGAACCTGAACAACTCTTGCTATGTCCAGATGAGTTCGATAAAGGTTTAGTTTTGAAACTGTGTCAAAAAGATATTACGTGAAAATGGAAATGTTTCAGTGAAAATCTGCGTCAGCATGGATGTGAAACGCTTGTTGAAAATGATCCAATTCACATGCCACACCACTATGTGGGCTGTAAGCCAGTCCCACCGGATACAAGAGAATAGAAGAAGTGCGCATGTGCCCACATCCTTTTTCTACCGACATGACACACACACCAGACATAAACAACAACAATAACATTGCAATGCATTCACCACTGCTACTCTTGTTTGCCGTCTTGGGACAAGAATGAATGCTACGGGTGCAAGGCAACTGTTTTTTCCGGTCATGTGGTCATGATGTGTTATTCTGGTCATGTGGTCATGACGTGGGTGTGAACACACATGTTTGACTCGTCCAGATGGGTGCGGAAACGGCACCGCCTCCAGATCTTCTCATTCTGAGACCCGATTCCCAAAGATATAATTTTGGGGTACCCATGACACCAGTCCCATTTTGATGAGAGGCCAATCTGTTAAGAAAATATGTTGGTTTCACATTAATTCCTTTTGGTGCAGATTGGGCCTCTGAGGTGGACCCCCTGACCCCCCACACAGTCTCTCTTTCTAAAAGAACTGTGTGATCAACTGTTAAAAGCAGCCATTGGATTTAAAAGCAGCAGAAGGACCAGAGCCACTCATTAAAAACAGGTAATTAAAAACCTTTAAATGTGCAGATGGCACCATGAAGGGCTTTATATTCATGATGGAAACGAGTCTAAAGTATGAGTTTCATTATAAAAAGAAGAAGAAGCTGCAATTGTGCAAAAACAGATTCCTGCAGAATTTTGGAAACAAAATGTCATTTGGAAATAAGTGTAAGATCCAGACCAGGTGTTTAATCAGAGGTTCATCAGTGCAGATCAGATCTGTGATGTTGGTTCTGGGTCTGAACACCTGGTCTGGTTTCCATCATCATCGTCTTGCATTTCGTCTTTTCTTGAACTGAAACAGAGCCAGGACTCGACTGAAGGTCGAGCATCATTAAACATTATCGTCTCCGTCGTCGATAGCGATCACTAACCCGCCGACCTTCAAGTCCACCACATTCAGATCATTAGTCGACGTCTGTAAAATATGGACTTCCTGCTGCTTTCAGCACCAACAGGAAGTGTGAGTGTGTGTGCGCGCACATGCGTGTGTGCATGTGCGTGTGTTGGACTCACACCGGGTTCTAATTACCCCACGGCGACCAGAAGAGAACAAATCAGCACCCAGCTGGAGGGAGGGGGTAGGGGCGTGGGCTCAGTGGGAGTGGGTGAAGGTCAGACTGTGCCCACTGAGCCCGCGTCACAACACAGACATACAATGATGCACAACGACACGCAACATATGAACTGAAGTCAACACGACGGAAAAACATAAACCAATGAAGAATGAATAAACTGAATAAAAAATGAACTCAATATAAAACAATTAAAATAAATACAAATTAAATATCAACTAAACTAAACAGAAAATTTAAAAAAGGAAGTAAAAAATAACTAAAGTAAAATAAACTAAAGCAGAGACGTGAGGATGAAACCCAGTAAACTCCTTATATGGATGTACTGGGGCTGTGGTTATAGGTCACATGTTCAGGTTTTTCATCTTTGAAACCCCAAATATATTTTCACCAGTTTCACTGTTTTGTTCAGTATTTCTGTTATTTTCTGATGTAGAAAAGTAGTTCAAATCTGTGGGGAAACAAAGAATCTCATCTTTACATTGAAGTCAATGTGATTGATTGACAGGTGGAGTCAGAGCCAATCACAGATCAATGTCCTGTACACATATTTAGACTGAATGAAGCATGATGGGTCGAACCCTTTAACCAACCAATAGGCACTCTGGAATCACTAAGCCCTGTCCTATTCCACTGTCAACTAGAACTAGAACTTAACCATATAGACATGTCCAACATGAGATGTAGGATGGAATATAATAAAACACAATAGAATAGAATAGACCGTCATTTAAAAAAAAAAAAAAAATTTCAATTCAATGGTGTGAATCCAAGGCTACGTTTATACAGTGGTGATAAAAACGGAAGATGCAAAACTGGCTTCTTGTCTTAAATTTTTCATCCGCGTTTAGACGAGTGCTTTCAGGAGAAAATGTTTGTATGAAGATGCAACAGTGGGTGAAACTTTATTGTATATGCATGCCAGGCCGACGTAGGTTCTTCTATGGTATGAGTATGAATTCTGTACAGTTGCTGGAACAACTCCTGTACATTCACTGGAGCTGTTAAAGCAGCTAGAAGTTACGTCAGATCCAGTTAGTCCGACATGTTTGTTGTTTTAGCAGCTTGGTGTATTGAGTGCAACATAAAGGCGTATGCAAGGTGAACGTGTGAATGCGTTTCTTGCCGTTTAGCCAGAAACATGACCTGGCTCGTCTTCAAAACTCCCCACTCTGTAGGGGGTCTTCAGACAGTGCAGTTGCCGTGTAAACGAAAATGTCTAGTTGTTTTGACTCGCAATTGTCCTCACATAAACGGTGCCTAAATGAGGAGAATAAATGGTTCTGTTGTATCCTGTGTTCTGGACCGGTCTCACGCTAACTTCAAAGTCCACATTGACCTTCAAAACCCCAACCTGAGGACCAGAGGGACCACATATGGACCCACCATCCAACCCATCCATCAAACCTTGGCCAGAGTCTGAGTCAGAACCAGAACCGCAGGCCCAGATGTTTAATTCCGCCAAATCAGACCTGCAGCCCCCATCTCCTTTTTGTCATCCTGCTGACACCTCCACCGCTGCCACCACCACCACTGTCTGCACGGGAAATGAAAGTCTGGACTCTGATCTGATCTAATGATCTGGACTTTATCTGTTATCATAGCCGCTTTATGAGAAAAGGACCAGACAGGAAGTAGGTGGAGGTGGGGAGGAGAGGGGTGGGGGGGGGGGTGGGGGGGGGGGTGGGCAGCGGTGGCGGTTCAATGACTCAGAGGAGGAATCGCGGTACCAATGCCAAGAACAACCAAAGGTAAAACAAAGGAGAGACACATGGACATTTGGATCCATCTGATGGTGATTTCAAGTCCATGAAACATGACATTAGCCTTTGACCTCTGACCTAGGGGTGCGGCTATTCAAGTCAAAATAGTGTGAATTCATTCATTGTCAGGATTCAGACCTGAACCAGGTCTGAGTCTGACCCAGATTTAGTTCTAACTCAATTCTGGTTCCTGGTCTGACCTGGACCTGTTTTATGTTCACTTTAATTTTTTATTTTATTGCCTCAGAAAGTCACAATTCTTCAGTTTTCAGTTATAATAATAATAGTAACAATTATAATAATATAATATAAATAATAATAATTGATGATGCTAAATAAGGAATGTTTTTCACGTCAAATTTTAATGAGGGCAGAATAATTATGTGCTCCTTAATATGATATAAATGTATATGTCATCTTTTAACTGTTTTTATGTCTCATTTTAATTTTCTTTTAATGCATTTTAATCATTTTAATTTTCTTATATATTTTATTGTCCTGTACATGAAATGTGCTATACAAATACATTTGCCTTGCCTATAAAGAAGAAATGAAATCAGACTGAATGTTAGTGTCTGATGTTCAAATGATGTTCTGGATGTCACCACATGTGATCCTGGATCCACAACTCATCAACTGATTCATTAAACTCATCATGGAAACTCACAAAGCCGCTTCTAATTAAAACACTGTCAATGGAATCTTTCCTGGAGCTGAAATCTATAGGCAGCCGCCAAAGTCAGGGCAACAGAGACCAACCTGGTCAATGAAATCCATCTGAATCAAACAGAGCCCATCTGAACCCAATGGAACACAGAATCAAATAGACCGTATCTGAACCAAAGAGAACCATTAGAACCAAACAGAACGTATCTGAACCAAACAGAACCATTAGAACCAAACAGAACCCATCTGAATCTAACACATCCCAATAAAATCAAACAGAACTCATTAGAAACAAACAGCGCATCTGAACCAATCAAAACCCATTAGAACCAATTATACCTGCATTAGTCTGGTTTGGTTTTTATTAAACTGGTTCAGTTTAGATTAAACTCATTTGGTCTGGATCAGACTAGTTTGTTCTGGATCAGACTGGTTCGGTCTGGATCAGACTGGCTTGGTTTTGATCAGACTGGTTTGGTCTACATGAACATCCTGTTTCCCATAATGCCTTGCTGTGACCATCATATGCTGCAGAGTTGATCTAAATCAGCCCAAGGTCATATTTTGTGGCGTTGGCTCATCTGTATTCATCACATGTCCCACAGAGCTGCATCTGATTGACACCTCGACCCCGCCCCCTTGAAGGCAGCCCTCTCATTGGCTGGACTCTGGTAATAATTTAACTCCTGGGACTGAAGGACCCATCTGTAGATTGTGTTGTGGTTAACGCCACCGCCACATCAACAATAACATACATGTTCGTGTTCATGTATGATGAGCAGCGATCATGACACAAACGAGAGGGTCAAAGGTCACAGCATAGAGAGTGTTTCTGATGGACAGAGGAAGGATGACGAGACGATGAAGAAACAGAGTAGAGTCCAATCACAAGAGGAAGGCTGGACAGAGACAAATCTGGCATTTTCACTTTAACCTGCTGGAGGCGGAGCTTAGACAAATGAAAACCTGGACTTATAACTAACTGACCATAAGGACAGGTGAGGGCAGATGAAGACAGGTGAAGACAGATGGAGACAGGTGAAGACAGATGGAGACAGGTGAAGACAGGTGAGGACCCTTCAGCTGTTGGACATCTGCCTGTGGTTTTGGATTTTTTTCATATGTATGTATTTCGTATTACAGTAAATGAACAGAAGCAAAGGTTTGGTTCTGTTTAACTCTTTACAGTCCACTTTCATTTGTTCCAGAACAAAGTTCTTGTTGATGATGATTTTGTTACTCATTTTATTCAATTCATCTTATAGTTTTCTTTTTACCCCCTGTTTGTCTGTCTGTTTGTCAGCAGATTTACAGAAAAACTATTGGACCAATTTCCGAATCAGAATCAGAAAGAGTTCTGATTCTGATTCTGATTCCATGAAATTGTCCATGAATGATTCCATGAAATTGTCAGGAAAGTTAAATGTTCTGCATAGTTCTTTTCCAACTTCATGGTGCTCAAAGCGCTTTACACAAGCCTCACATTCATCCATTCACACACAGTCATAAGTTGTCTAAGGTTTTGTCAGTCCTACTGGGAGAGTTGAGTTGTAAGGCGGCCCTGAATAGATGCCATTACATTTTGGTGAATATAGGTCAAAGGTTACAGTCACCAAAAATGTGTTTTTGTAATAAGTGATAGGACAAATTAGGTAAAATGTGTGTGAGGGGACGGGGCTTGTTGTGCCTGGCTCCACTTGTGTATTGTATTTTTACATCTCATTTATCATCACATACTGTTTTCATCTTTCAGATCAAGATTTCACCATTTACATCTAAACATCCTTCATCAGTTGATGGTTTCATCCAAGAACAGGAAACAATCAGTGAAGTCAGATGTGCACTAATGTGCTTTGTCCACATGTTCCTGGTTTTCAGGTAAATGTCAGGTGATTCTGGTTCATTGATATGTGGACATAGACAGGTGGACACAGACATATGGATGGGTGGACACAGACATGGACATGTGGACACAGAAATGGACATGTTGTCTTACCGCCCAACGCCTGCTTCATTACAAAGTCCATGTCTGGTGCTCAGTGTCGTCGTCCTCAGACGTGGACTCAGATGAACATGAATCTGCTGGGTTGTGGATCTGATGTTTCCGGAAGCGTCTTCGTGGACACTTTGGACCTGGAAGAAACACCAGAACGTCAGATGAAGAACATACATCTTTCATTCGGTAGGTGCTGCTTACACAAGTGAAAGTGAAGCCAATTGTGGCAGATCTTCCTTCGCGGAGGCTGCACTCTCACAGTGCTTTTCTAGTTGTGTATTTTTTTTTTTGGGCCCAATATATTAACTCATAAAGACCCAGTGTTACTTTTATGGCACACCGCAAATAAGCTTCTCTCTAGATTTCCCCTTTTTTAAATGATTTATCACCATTTATTTTCTTCTGTATTTTTTGTTTTTGTCAATAAAAATAAATATTTTTTTGTATTTCATTCAGTGATCATGTAGGTGTTTATAGAAGCTTAGATAATATCCAGGAATATTTTACCAGAAACAGAAAAAAACTGTAGAAAAAGCGACTATTTGGGCAAAGATATCGGATCTTCACCAAAATCTAATTGATTGGTCTGTGAGTCACTCCCAAGCTATCCTGAAAATGTCATGGAAATCCATCCATAATTTTTTGAGTTATGTTGGACACAGAGAGACAGATAAACGGCAGCAAAAACATAACCTCCTTGGTGGAGGTAATAAACAATGTAACCTCACACACACATATCTGTGTGCCTCTATTTACTACTGGGCACACTGACAGATGCAGTACATCAGTGGTTCCCAACCCTGGTCCTCAAATACCACTATCCTGCATGTTTTAGATGTATGCCTCTACCAACACACCTGATTTAAATGATCAGTCTGTCATCAAGCTCTGCAGGAGCTTGATAATGACCGTCAGGTGTGTTGGAAGAGGGAAACATCTAAAACATGCAGGATAGTGGTACTTGAGGACCAGGGTTGGGAACCACTGCAATACACCATACACAAGGAAGTTGTTGGATAGCAAGTACTGTATAACAAACATTGTCTTTTCCACGACATGGCAGAGAAATTTGAATATGATGGCTGTCTGTATGGTTTTGAGCCAGAATATACAGGTGAGGAGATACTGGAATGAAGGAGGCAGAGGCAGGTGGTGGAGCAGAAGCTACTGCTCGTCCACCAAAAGACACTAACTGGTTTTGTTAATTGTTCGGTTTTGACAACAGAAGAAGAATGTCTTTGCTGTTTCCAGTGGGATTTGAGGCTAGGAGATGAATGACCAGATGATTCCAATGTCTGACTGTCTGTCAACTCTGGAGGATATTTGTGCTATGACAAATCCAGGTGTGATCGAAACTTTTTCTGTGTCCCGAAGTTGAATTGGAGGTCACAACCAAAGCCTGTTGGACCCCATGGAAAAACTTCCAGGTGAGTAAGTCATCTACGAATTTGTGTAATTAGTTTATTTGGTGTAGTATGCCCAGACAGTGACTTGGTTATGGGTCAATGAGGTTTTAGTAGTAACGGACGTCAGGGTGGTGCAACTACAGCTAATGCTATTGTATTGATTTATTTTTTGTTGCTGTTGTCTTCTCTGAGAAGCATATTCATTGCAGTTCATGGATTAGAAAGTATTGATTAATTAATGGTCATTCTGTAGTTGACATCTGCGCCCAAAAAATATCATTGACCCATAGACTACACTGACAGGCATGTGCAAACTATTGAATAAAGGGCCGCTGTGGCTGCAGGTTTTTGTTCCAACCAACCAAAAGTACATCGTGTCCAGTCTGGTGTGCTGCTGCTTGGTTAGAACAAAAACCTGCAGCCACACTGGCCCTTTGTGGAATAGGTTGGACATGCCTAGACTAAAGTGTTCCTCCCACTTACTGTGTATTTATGTCCCATAGGCAACGCGGGCTCATAGTTTATCGGCACACATTTTATAGTCTATATGCACACTTTCCAACCATTGTAGCAATAATGAAAGACAAGAGCTCTGACAACTGCTGGTGTATAAACAAGTAACAGCTCATAGTCGAATGAAAGAATGGGCGCACGCAGAGACGTCACTTGTGTGCCTCGGGTTACATTATTTATTTATTTTAGCTCAACCCGGGAGTTTCAAAGATGAAATGGGACTGCAACATAATTAGCACTACTGTATCGCAATGGACATATTAACTGATTTGAACAAAATAAATGATTTAGCATCTGCAAGTCGTTGATCAGCCAAGTCTCGTTGTATGCTGTTTTGTGGACATCGGTGCAAATCTGATTTCTTCCAGAGGAATCAAATTCAGAAAAATGGGGTGAGTAGAACAATTCAAATTCCATCATAATTAAGGCCCCAATTGCTAAAAAAAACCCCGCATTGTCCTGTAAAGGGTTAAACTTTCTAAAAAAAAAAAAAGTTATATATATATATATATATATATATATATATATAAAATAAGTTTTTTTTTTTTTTTTTAAATGACCAAAACAGTCTCAGGACATAAAGGGTTAAAAACAAAAACATAAAGTAAAAATAAGGAGGGAAAAAAAAAAGTTAGGAAATCAAACTTGAAGATAAATATGAAACAAAAGGAGAGAAAAAAGCTGAAAATTATGTAAAAAGCAAAACAACCTCAACAACAATAAGAGACAGACATTAGATGGACATTATGTAACTGCTGCCCCCCCACCTCCGGCCCCTGGCTCCAGCTCCCTACCCCCTCCTCCTCCTGGCTCCGCCCCCTCCCCCTCCATCTCTGCTCTTTCTTCTGCTTCCTTTTCTAATGTGATAATCCAGCGCTGGCGGCGAAGCGTGACGTGGGATAATGTTATCAGCACCGGGCAGGACGCCGCTCATCCCATCCCTTTAATTGGACGTTTGTCTCTGACTTCCAGGGATGAGGACGAGGACGGGGATGG
>CM035792.1:6130379-6212879 GCA_020466265.1 Siphamia tubifer | reverse complement strand
TTAGACATGCATGGGCAAAGGAGGAGGAGGTGGTGGAGGGGGAAGGAGAAAATGAGAGGAGAAGGACGTGAAGAACTACAGGACCTGGTTTAGACATGCATGAGTGGAGGAGGAGGAGGAGGAGGAGGAGGAGGAGGAGGAGGAGGAGGAGGAGGAGGAGGAGGAGGAGGAGGAGGAGGAGGAGGAGGAGGAGGAGGAGGAGGAGGAGAAGTACTATAGGCTCTAGTTTAGATACGCATGGGTACAAGAGGAGGAGGAGAAAAACTATCAGCCATGGTTTAGACATGCATGGGCAAAGAAGGAGGACGTGGTGGAGGGGGAAGGAGGACAGGAGAGGAGGAGAAGTATAGGCCCTGGTGTTGACGCATAGGTACAGGAGGAGGAGGAGGATAAAGAGAAGGGGGGGTCGTGATGGAGGAGGAGACTGTCTTTAACAGGTCATATACAGACTGTCTTTAACAGGTCATATACAGACTGTCTTTAACAGGTCATATACAGACTGTCTTTAACAGGTCATATACAGACTGTCTTTAACAGGTCATATACAGACTGTCTTTAACAGGTCATATACAGACTGTCTTTAACAGGTCATATACAGGTCAAACATAAGTAAAAAGTGTATTAGGGAACATTTCCCTGCAGTCTTTAGTTGTGCCTCAGACATTGGACGTCTTCCCTCCCTCTGTTTGTGAAAAACAAACAGAACCAAAGCTGTTTACCGCCTCATTGACTCTATGGAAAACATGGAACCATTATTACCTGCACATGATGGAACCTCCACCTCTGCATCAGTGTTCAAGTTACAGTCGTTCAACTCTGGGACGTCATGTGACCACAACTGGAAGCAAAGGAATGAAGAGTTTAACCTTTACTAGTACTACTACAGCTGAATTAACCAGTACTACTACTATAGCTGAACTAACCAGTACTACTACTATAGCTGAACTAACCAGTACTACTATAGCTGAACTAACCAGTACTACTAAAGCTGAACTAACCAGTACTACTACAGCTGAACTAACCAGTACTACTACTATAGCTGAACTAACCAGTACTACTAAAGCTGAACTAACCAGTACTACTACAGCTGAACTAACCAGTACTACTACTATAGTTGAACTAACCAGTACTCCTATAGTTGAACTAACCAGTATTACTAGGTCATGGGTTTTCAAGCCCAGCTCTAGAGCTGTTGTTATGAGAGGAAAAAAGTGCATTGAGGCTTTTTACAGCCTTCAAACAAATAGAATAATGGTTAAAAACAAAGCTGATTAATTCACAGATTTCACTTCTTATGGGTTATTTTTGGAATGCAAACTCTACGATAAAGGCGATAAATCCAATGGAAAATCGACCGGTTATCTTCCAGAACCGGACCTGAACAGGTGGATTGTTGTTCTTTTTTTTGGTTCTAAGTGCGTCCTGTTCCACGTACGCGTCTTGAGAACACACTCTATATTTGTGCGAGTGTTTCCGGCAGTAAAAGCTGACAGATCAACAATCGCCTCCTAACACCAGATAATAATAGTTCACATTTGGTGCGAATTGCACAGAGAGCCTCTGAAGAAAACAAAACTGACTGGGCTGTTGGAACAGAAACCTCCTGCCAGCACAAGACAGTCAGTGTGAGTTTAGAGCGTTGGTTTAAAAGTTGTAATCGTAAACATATGCACCACAATCTGTTCTGTTATTTATTGGTGCGCTAATCACCCAGCTCTGCAACATTTCTCTCTCTCTCTCTCTCTCTCTCTCTCTCTCTCTCTCACCCGTATGAGGAGCTCTGACGAATCTGGAAGGATTTCACAAGTAATAATTCATAGGCTAATCTCACTCCATGACTCTAATTAACGCATCATTAAAAGCATAATTCAGATAATTATAATTTCTCACTTTTTAAATGAGAGCTGGGAAAGAAGGGGAAGGGTGTCTGAGGAGCCAATTTACTGAGTGAAACAGATTCTGAGGCAGCGCCGAGCCGAGCTGAGCTAAGCGGGTGGGTAGGTGGGTGGGCGGGGAGAAGACACGGCACCGGCACGAGATGTAAAAATAAAGAGGAGGAGGAATAAAAAGAAGACGACGAAGGACGCCTGGTGAGCGACACCACAAAACAACTGAAAGAAAGAAAAATGGAGTCGAATAAACATGAAAGATGATGAAGAGGAGGGAGGATGAAGGTCAGGAGTAAGGCCCCAAATGTTCAGCAGCAGTGTTTATAGCAAGAGAACATCATCATCATCATCATCATCATCATCATCATCATCATCATCATCATCATTAACTACATCATTATCATTATCATCATCATTGTCATGTTCAGCATCATCATCATTTTCATTACTGATGACATTATCAACATCATCGTCATTGTTATCATCAACATCATCATCGTAGACATTGGCATCACCATCATCATCATCCTCATCATCGTTGTCAACATCATCATCATTTTCAACATAATCAATATTATCATCGTCATTATCAACATCACCATCAACCTTCGTCATCATCGTCCACGTTATCATCATCTTCATCTTCATCATGAACTTTACCACAGGAAAAACTGAATATATTGGTTGTTTTTCTTCGTCCATGTTCATGTATGTGGACGTTATGAGGATAAAATTAAATGTTTTTTGTATTTATATGAGAAAATGGAATATAATTGGATTGTTGGTGGTAAAATTTTGATGTTTTGAGTGTTTTTTTTTGCAGAACAAAAACCATATATGCACATACATAAGAGAAGCTAATGTCAGCGTTTGGAGGATAGTATTAAATGTTAAGGTTTGTATTTAGTTCATGGAGAAGAAAAGTCAATGTATTTGGATGTTTTGAGGACGAAATGTAACATATTTGGGTTCATGTAGGAAAACCTGGAGGGTATTGGGGGTTGGAGGAGAAAAACTTGAGATGGTTTTGACAGAACACTCTATGAATGGAGCTCATGGGAAAGAGATTTCATACAGTAACACTCATATTTGAGTTTTTGCCTGAAAATATTGTGCAACTGAAGGTGTTTGGGAATGTGTAGGAGAAAACTCAACATAGTGAGACTCCATAACAGAAAATTACACATTTTTGGGAGGTTTTGGTGGAGAAAATATGGTCTGTATTTAGTTCATGGGGGAGAAAAGTCAATATATTTGGATGTTTTGATGAGAAAATGGAATAAAAGAGTTTTGAAGGACAATACTGTGTATATTGGAGGGGTGTGAATATTTGGGGGGGGGGGGGGTAGCAGAGAAACTTGGATGTATGAAGTTATTGGGTATGAAAAGTCAATATATTTGGATGTTTTGAGGATAAAATGGAATGCACTTGATTATTTAAAGAAGAAAAGTGAAAATTTTTGGGTTTTGGGGATAAAATGCTGTTTGTATTTTTTTTAGGTTTTTGGACAGAAACTGAAGGTTTTGGGGATTTTATTCAAGAAAAGTCAATATAGTGAGATTCCATAATACAAAACTACAGTATTTTGAGGAGAAAACTGGATTTATTTAGTTCATGATGAAGAGTCAAGATATTGGGGGATTTATATTTAGCATTGAAGAGCAGTTCCAAGGATTTTCCAAAACTATCTTATATTTTAGTAGAAAACTGAATGCTTTTGGGTTTTTGGAGGAACAAACTGAACATGTTTGGCTTTTCTGCATGAAAATCTAAGGGGATTTCTAGATTAAAAACTTGATTAATGTGGGAAAACTGTATATTTTGGGTGAAAACTGGTTGTATTTAGTTCACGTGGGAGAAAAAGTCAATACATTTGGATGTTTTGAGGGAAAAGTGGAATACATCTGGGTTTTTGGAGGAAAATAGTCAATGTATTTGGGTTTTCTGTGCATAAAATTGGAAGTACTGTGGGTTTTGTAGGAAATAATTTAATACATTTGGGTTCCACTGTGGAAAATATAGGAATAACAATGTTTTGTGGTTTGTTAGAGGACGACATTAGATGTATTTAGTTCATGGAGGATAAAATACATGTTTGAATTTCTGGTTCATTTTTTGTTTCATAAACTGAATAAATGTTGGATTTGTTTAAAAAAAAATATTCCATGTATTTATTTCTGGGTTTGTGGATGAGAGTTTATCCTTTTATTGCTTTGATTATTTATTTCCTGTTAAATCCTACAGTTTCCTGGAGGTAGCTGACACCAAATGAGTCCCTGTTTCAGTATCTAAAGTATTTCCTACTTTCCGTCAGACCCCTGAACGCACCACACGCTGCATGCTAATGATGCTAACACATCTTGCATATGCATCAGCAGGTAGGGTGTACGTTTTGGCGTCCATCCAAATCAATTCTAGCACCACACACACCTACGCTGTTTCCATCCGAGGTGTGAACGAGGTAAGCAGCTCTGCTCGTCATTTCCAAAAAGGCTCAACAACGTTCAAATCCGGCCTCATTACATATGCAGCCGCAGGGGATTGTGGGTACTGGACCTTCAAAGGCAGTCAACATTCAGTATGTTTACATGCACTTAGAGAAGTTGGATTTACCGCCTTGGTCTGGCTAATGTCAACGTTTTAAAAGTCATTGTAATGGAGATTTACCTTTTGTAACTAAATTTACCACATCATATTAATAGTACCAGATTTTCTGCACCATAGGGCACACTGGATTATAAGGCGTATGGTCAATGAATGGTTTATTTTATTTTATTTTTTTCATATAACTTGTAACTCACATTAGTTTTAAATCTAGCTGTGAACGACAAACATATGCAAACTTTACAAGTAAGATTTTTTTATCTAATCAAAATGGAACACCTCATCGTCAAAAAGGAAAAAAAACACCCTCATTTTTAAAACATATTACCTTTTCACCAAATTTAGGCTAATGCTAGCACTAGGCTAGTGTGTCGCAGAGGTTCTGACAAACACGTTAAATGCAGATATATTCACTTCTTTCTTGAATCTGTTTGATCATGAAAAATTAAGCGCAGTTAATATGGAGTAAAAATAAATAACTAATTAATTTAAATTAATCCAAAGAAAACCTATGATTAATCTGATAAAAATAATAATAATAATAATTTGACAGTCCTAGTATTAGTGTGTGGCTGTTTTCTGTATTGTTTCTGTCACCTGTCTACAGATTGCAGATGAAAAGGAGTTATTTTTACTAATTCTGGTATATTTAAAGGGGTGTATTTTCATACAGCTGTTCATAAATATGCACAGCTCATATTAAATGAATCAATAAATACAAAAATTAAATTAAATATTGAACAGGGGGGACATTGTATGCGTTCATTTTACTTCCCAGTTTATTTTTAGGGGAATTTTTATCATGTTTTGTACATATATTTTCTCCATATTTTTTGTTTCTTAATGTTTTTTTGTGGGAAATTTAGTGTTTTACAAATAAAGTTGGATTGGAAACAGCATCTGAGTTGAGAAACCAAACTGGAACTTAGCAATAAAATTATTCATCATGTCTCATTGAATGAAATCGTGTGATAAAAACCAGAGCATGAATTAGAATCGACACATGCCAGGAACACCAAACCCATCTGCATTTTTACATGTTTTTTTTTTTTTTTTTTTTTTTTTTAACAAAAATTAAATCCAATACAACTGCTTGTTAGGACTCAACACACACTCCACATCATATATTAAAGCAAAATGGGAAACGGAATCAGGGACTGAAATATCTCATGAGGAATGGGAAAAAAATCTGGAAATGCACCAGTTGAATGAAATGGAGAGAATTTAAATGGAAAAACTTAATCAGACATTTTATAACACCAGATAACAAATGCAAATTCAGTGACATCATCCCTGTTTGTTGGAGACAATGTGGCCATTAGTGTGCAAACCACCACCACGTTTCCTGCGACTGCCCCGACATTAAAGTTACATCATAGTAGCTAGTACATACATACTAGCACTTCCACTGTACTTAGTTTGGAGTCGACTTGAAAAGTGAGTCATCCCTCGAACATGAAAGTGAGAAGTCTAATCTTTGCCTGCAATTTGGGACCGTCTTCCCAAAAAACAAAACAAAACAAAAACCCATCACATGCCATAAGGTGAAGCAAGAGAGAGTGAATAAAGTCTGACTTTCTTTGATGTACAGTTACAGTTGCAGATGTTACTGTGGGTGAAAATGCCGTCATAGGATGTAATTTTTCCACTTATGTTGGGTTTAATAATTAATTTTGCTTGTTAAACAAAAGAAGGAGTACAGGGAAGAGAAGACGTGTCTCTCTCAGCTTTCTCACCCTGAACACATTGACCCAGGTTTATCTAATAGTTTATTTTTATTCCCTGAAGCTTAATTACAAGTTATTGTATGTCTCAAATAAAACAGTCAACAACGTCCTGCTTATTTTTGCCTGGTTCGCACAGTATCCTGGGTAACATGATCTTCCACTCTGTTCGTAGTGAGGGTCCCACCCCCACTTGGTATGAAGGGTAGTTTTGAAGTGATTTTAAGGACTTCAACTTGACCTCGAATGTAATGGGATACACTACACAGTGAGTGTTAGGGGTAAAAACAAGTGGAAGTGGTAGTAATGGGACACAACCATAAGTTTTTTGGTCTGAGATACATGATGCTCTACAGCAGTGGTCCCCAACCCATGGGATGTGGACCGGTCCATGGATCAATTGGTACCGGGCTGCCGGTTGCCTAGTAAATAATTAATTATTTCTCTTGTATTTATTGTCTGAGTCTGAACAATCTTTTATTTTGAAAAATTACCGGATTCTTTTGGTTCCATCTTCGTCACTTGAGTCCCAAAAATGTAACCCACGTGTTAGCAAAATAAGTAAAAAACAGATGTCTTTGGAAAGCTTCTTTTTAAAGAGAAAAAGGACCACTGAAGAGACAGAAAAAGAGCTTACAAGTACCAAGAGAAGGAAAGCTTTTCACACACAATACCAGGAGTTATACTACATATATGGATTCATGGTGACAGGTGATTCCCAGGTGACCCCCCCCCCCCAGAGACCGTATGTGAAAGACTACTTCCTATCTGTAAATAGTTATGTTGACATTTTGTTGTTGTTGTTGTTGTTGCTCTTACTTCTTTTCTCATTTTTTTCCTTTCTTGTTTTCATGTGCTCTCCACCTTTAATCTTGAAAAATAATAACATAAAAAAAATGAAATCCAAAACCTCAGAGTTCCCCTATAACTGTGACTAACATGGATATTCAGTTTTTCTGAAGAAGGGACCAAACCTCGCCTCTTCCGTTTAGCGTTTCACTGCCTGTAAAAACACTTTATTTATGTGAATAATAAAGCTGATAAAATATGCAGATTCTCTCCAGAACCAAAACAGAGCACAATAAAAGCTAATAATGTGTGGAGGCTGTCCTCATTATGAGCGGGGGCTTGTTTGTACCTTCTCACCTGTCGGAGCGCTGAAGGTGTCAACTCCGTCGCCTCAGGTGTAGAGATGACGACCTTCTTCTTCTTCTACGAATCATCCAGACTGTGATTCACACACCGCTGCACCTGGAGCCGAACGAAGGCAAAGGAAGCTCAGAGGATGGAGGAAGTTCACACCGACGCAAGGTGTTTTTCACTCATTTACTTTATTCTGTTTTCAGGAAAATCTAACTACCTAATGAACACCACCGGCGAGTCCTTGAACGCCTCATGAGGAGCACGTCTTCAAACAGGCCCTGGATCTGATTAAACGTCTTTGAACTAAACGTACGTATCTCAAATCAATGAAAACTGCACTTTCAGACAATCCTTCAACTGAAATTCAGAGGTGGGAAGTAACCCAGTAGAAGTACTTTGTTACTGTACTTAAGTAGATTTGGTAACACTTTATAAAACCTACAAACAATTCACTATGTATTAATATTTGTTAATGTATTGTTCATACACAATTTATCATAAACAAACCAGTAACAAATAACTGTAGAATTAGATTGTTTTTAACAGACAGGTGCAGTGTTTGTTTACCTGCTTTGTAGATAAACAAACAAACAAATAAACTAACAGTTGTAAACACTGCACCAGTAAAGTACTTTATTTGTCATTATACAACAAAATTTGTCCTCTGCATTTAACCCATACTGTAAGGAGCAGTGGGCAGTCATGTGACCCATCTCCAGCTGAAGAGCCAGGCTAATAGTTAGAATCACCTGACTGGAGGACTTTACCCTATGGGGGAAACCGGAGCAAACAAGCAAACTCGCATGTCCCGCACGGTCCGGGAATCGAACCTGGGTCTTCTTGCTGTGAGCCAAGACCGCTAACAGCCGAGCCACCGTGCCGCCTATGTCTTGTCATTTGGTAAGGTTCACGAAATTGAATAAATAATATATCAAATCAATGAGTATTACCTGGAATGTAGAGTAAAAAAAATACCATTTTGTGAAAAAAAACAAAAACAAAAATGGAGTTATCCGTTTTTGCAAATTAACTCTTCAAATGGTTCTGTTCAACTGTGCATAGAATTGAAAAGGTTCTATCTGACCTCTGACCTTTTACTTTATGTTAGTTGATTAATATTTATGTTTTATTGATTGTATTTAAACTGTAATGGTGTGTTTTTAAGTTGTGTCTTTCAGTAAAAAGTTTTTCCTACTTGTATTTCATGTTTTTATACAGTGTTTGATGAGAGGTATGAAGGTAAAGTCAAAAGTATAATAAATAGCTAAAATACAGTCAGAATTTTAAGGGTTCAAGACCTGATCTAACACACATATTACAGAAAATGTAGGAGACGATTGTGTCAATTAATTGAATAAACTGTGACATTTTTCCTACAATAACACGATTCTAATCCCTTCTATGAATAAACAGTAAATAATGCTATGATAAAAGGAACAGTCGCTGCTCGTGTAAATGATGGACACATTGGTTTCTAATTAACCTTCTTTTTCTGTGTCTGTTTCCAGGTTGGAGGAACATAAATCTAATTCATTTCCTCATTTCTACTGCACATTTTCCTCCAGTCGCTCAAGTGTTTCTGCGTTTGGCTGCCGTCGGCCTGGAGCTGCAGATGGCTGCCTTGTGCCCAGTCCGAAATTTTCCACACAAGATGGCTGGACCAGCTCCCGCTCGCTCGCCAACCGACGGCCCGGCTGTAAACACAATGACGAACGAGGAGCGAGAACGGAGCGCACAAAGCCTGACGAGCGCCGAAAGGAACGGGGCCGCCGCCACGTCTGACCCCCACCTGCTGCCGCCGCTGACGGACACTTTTATTCATCTGCCGCTGAAGCTCCGGGTGAAAAACAGATGGAGGAAAATGCTCAGGACGTCTTTTCCCAGATAATGTTTATCCGAGTATTTTAGGTGGAAGATGTGAGTCAGCTGCTGACATTTACGTTTTAGCGCGTGTCACCATAAAAAGAGGCCTCGCGCGGGTTCTGATAAAGTTCTGCTTCTCTGCTCAAACATCACGTGGCGTTCTCTGAGGCAGATTCTGCCACGATTCGTCTTCCTGTCAACGTGTAGGTGTCATCTTTGATTCTCCAACGCTTGGATGGACACGCTTTGATTGTTCTCTTGGTTTTCGTGGATGATTTGCGGCCCCTCCTCTCGTGGTGGGAGTCTGAGGCCTGACCCGAACAGACGACGGTGTTCGCAGCCCAGAGCTTCCCTCGGATAATGCGATTGGACGTGGGAGGAGCCCGAGGCCCGGGGATGGTGGCGGTGGGAGTTTGGCCTGGTACGGTTTGAGGTGTGGGCAGTCGGTTTTGGACTTCCGCTCGCTCGGCGTTTGAGGACAGGCCAGGGGAGTAGGGGTCACCTCTGTGGGGGCAACGTGATGGTTTGAATGGTTTGAATGTGACATTATGGAACAATAGAGGAAGAGCACAGGTCCATGTATGTGAGGGTCTGTCAGGTTCTGTCTGTTCTATGTTCCAGTCCTGTCCCGCGCACATCAATCTAACTATAGAAGTGGGCGGGACTTTCAATGAATGCAATCCAAGTCCATATATAAACTGACATCGGTGATCAATAGGAATGAGTAGTGATCGACCAATATGGATTTTTTGAGGCCGATACAGCCTTAGCTGATGACCACCACAGACCACGATTATTCTAAGCTGATATCGATTGATCACTACTGCACTTACACACTACTGTTATTATAAGTACATACATACTATACACTATATTATACTGAAAGATAAAGTTAGCTATTCATTATTATTATTTTTATTATTATTATTACTATCTCTCTTAAACCATCTCTCTCTCTCTTTCTCTCTCCATATGTACAGTATACATTCTGTTATTATTATATATACATATATATTGTAACATACTGTAACATAGCTATACTATAACATATTTATGAAGGTACTTCATAGAACAAATGCAGACAAAAAAAAAAAAAAAAAAAATAAGTTGAAGGCTATCGATCTTGCTATCCAGGAAGGAATGCAAGCATCAATGATTGTATGGTGAGACAGTGGAGGTCACAGTGGGAAGAGCTCATGCAATGCCAAAAGTATATACATAAAAGCAGGTGACCTGAACATATTGGTTACTTACTGGAAAATACTGGTTATTTTTTTTCCTCTTGGTTCTGTTACATTTTAATCAGCAAAGTTGCTGCCGTTTTAAAAGACACTGTCAGGAAAAATGTACATGTACATGTAACTACATTTACAGTTCAAAATCATTTTGTACATGCAGTAAACATCTGATTTTTCAACATAGATATCTGCAGCTCATAACCCTTGTATATCTTTTTTTAATTATATTTTTTAAAATACAGTGGATGCAGCTTATATACAGGTGCGGCTTATAGTCCAGAAAATATGATAGTTTTCCTTTTTCAAGTTTTTCTTGGAACTTAGCACTGTGATCATTCCTGTTTTTGTGCTCAATGTTCTGCTGCGCTTGGTACCTCAGGATCAATGAAGTTAGTCTAATGTAATGTAAGTTTTTTTCTCTGTCAAATTATCTTCTTTACTTACTGTATGATTAGAAAATACAAATTGTGACAGTTAATCTAATAAATATAATTACACCAATAACAGCAGTATCTGCCAGAACACAGAGGTACAGTCAACTTCACCTGTCAGTCAATTATATCAGTGAAAAAAAGAGGATGTTGGACAATACAACAGGCCATCATCCAACCCATCCTTCAGTGTCATCCTACTAGTGTAGAGTGTTTGTGTTTTTGCTCTGTAATGTTCTCAGCATCTTCACCTTTCTCACACCATGGCTCCAAAAATGAAAGCAGGAACCTTTAGTGATCCCGGTCCAGCCAAGAGGAAAGTCATTACCATGGAAACAAAGGTGGATATCATCAAAAGGTTGGAGATAGGTGAGACCCCGTCAAACATCAGTATTAAAGGGTTAATGCAGAATGATGTGGAAATTTAGGTTACGTTGTCAGAGTAGGAACAGAAGCCGCTTGTAACCTGAGGACCTCCTGTACGGATTTTATTTTTCTACATGTTCGAAGTTGAAGTAGGACAGAGCAGGATTCAAACTGCCAACCTTTTGATTCTTGGGCAAACTGCCCTACCAACTGAGCCACAGCCAGGTTTCATCCCAGCTGTCCTGTGGAGCATGGGCTACACCAAATAAGCAAGTAAAATATGTTGGGTTTTTTTTCACTAGAGACGGTCTAGGTTTCTAAGCTAATAAATCTGAGCAGAAAAGGACGAGGCGCCGTGGATGAAGGACGTGGAGGTTTTCCATCCACACACATGAAGTTGGTTCTTGTTCTGTTTTCTGATCTACAGCAGTGTTTACATGTGGATGAAGAGAACAAACCTGCAGATGAACCGCTGTGTTTGGTGACAGATCCACTTTAGTGCAGGATGTGGTGACAGACTCCTCCAGAAGGTGAGATTCCCTTCATCCTGTTCTTTCTCCTTCCATTTCCACTTCCCTCCATCTGAACTTCACACATCATCTAAAACACATTCTGCACATTTCCACACTCATTATTCCACAGCATATGATTTACAGAGAAAACTGCTCATACAGGTTTGGAATAGAGGAGGAGGAGGAGGAGGAGGAGGAGGAGGAGAACAAAAAAGATGCTGAAGACGAACAAAGAAGAAGAAAATCAACAAAGATGAAGAGGTTGATGAAGATGAAGCAACAATGAAGATGAAGAAAGAGACGAAGAAGAAGACCGACAAACAAGAAGATGAACAAGTCGAAGATGATGAAGAAAAAGATGATGAAGCAGAGGACAAACAAGAAGAATTATCAGAAGCAAAGCGTGAGAAGGATGTAGTCTCCTCTAGTTTCTGGTTAACCTGTCGTCTCCTCTAGTTTCTGGTTAACCTGTCGTCTCTAGTTTCTGGTTAACCTGTCGTCTCCTCTAGTTTCTGGTTAAACTGTCATCTCCTCTAGTTTCTGGTTAACCTGTCGTCTCCTCTAGTTTCTGGTTAACCTGTCGTCTCCTCTAGTTTCTGGTTAACCTGTCGTCTCATCTAGTTTCTGGTTAACCTGTCGTCTCCTCTAGTTTCTGGTTAACCTGTCGTCTCTAGTTTCTGGTTAACCTGTCGTCTCTAGTTTCTGGTTAACCTGTCGTCTCCTCTAGTTTCTGGTTAACCTGTCGTCTCTAGTTTCTGGTTAACCTGTCGTCTCCTCTAGTTTCTGGTTAACCTGTCGTCTCCTCTAGTTTCTGGTTAACCTGTCGTCTCATCTAGTTTCTGGTTAACCTGTCGTCTCCTCTAGTTTCTGGTTAACCTGTCGTCTCTAGTTTCTGGTTAACCTGTCGTCTCTAGTTTCTGGTTAACCTGTCGTCTCCTCTAGTTTCTGGTTAACCTGTCGTCTCTAGTTTCTGGTTAACCTGTCGTCTCCTCTAGTTTCTGGTTAACCTGTCGTCTCCTCTAGTTTCTGGTTAACCTGTCGTCTCTAGTTTCTGGTTAACCTGTCGTCTCCTCTAGTTTCTGGTTAACCTGTCGTCTCCTCTAGTTTCTGGTTAACCTGTCGTCTCCTCTAGTTTTTGGTTAACCTGTCGTCTCCTCTAGTTTCTGGTTAACCTGTCACTACAGCTCTTGTCTCAACACTTCTTCCAAACCAACATGTCAGAGCGGTTTAATGCAACCGCCAGTAGACGTCTGACGCTGATGAAGTGCAATTATGAACATCCACAGATTTCCTGCCGTCACAGAAACCAAACCACAACAGACTGGAGGAGAAAGTCTGCAGATCTTTATCTCCCAATCTGTCAGATGATTCATGGAGGTTGAGGCCATGGAGTCACATGATACTCGACAGACAGTGGGAAATGGTGTCTGTTCACGGCGCTGGGCTTTTCAGCGGCAGAGAACAGAAAACATCACATGAAGACTTTTACTGTGTTTTCAGATCTGAACCAGTGGATCTGAACCAGCGGATCTGAACCAGTGGATCCAAACTAGAGGATCTGAACCAGAGGATCTGAACCAGCGGATCTGAACCAGTGGATCCAAACTAGAGGATCTGAACCAGTGGATCTGAACCAGCGGATCTGAACCAGTGGATCCAAACTAGAGGATCTGAACCAGCGGATCTGAGCCAGCGGATCTGAACCAGTGGATCCAAACTAGAGGATCTGAACCAGCTGATCTGAACCAGTGGATCTGAACCAGCGGATCTGAACCAGTGGATCCACACTAGAGGATCTGAACCAGTGGAACCCCAGTGGGATCTTTATATTCGTCATTATTAAACTATTGACTTGAATTTGACTGGTTTCTCCTGTTCCAGCTGAAACTGACCAGTTTGACTGTTCATTATTTTATAATTTAGTTAGTTAGTTATACTTAGTTACAGTTTATTTACACACACACACACACACACACACACACACACACACACACACACACACACACACACACACACACACACACACACACACACACACACACACACACACACACACACACACACACACACACACACACATTCTTACAGGAACCAAGAAACCAAAATATATGTCTATCCATTTATATATACATACACATACACATATGTCCAATAATAATCTATTTTAGTTCTGTAACTGAAAAAGGGATAGGCTTATTTTGCTTATCCTACACAATCCATAGAATCAACAACATATCAGGAATACAAAAAAATAAAATGAATTCTAAATTCTAAAATTTTAAATTAATATATTAATAGAAAACTTCAACAAGCATTTATATTGCTATGAAAAATATATACAACTAGAAAAGGAGTCAGATAGTTCAGACTCCAACAAGACAGATCACATGATAATCTGGTTATAAATGTTCATAATCTGGTTATAAATGTTCATAATCTGGTTATAAATGTTTATAATTTGGTTATAAATGTTCATAATCTGGTTATAAATGTTCATAATCTGGTTATAAATGTTCATAATCTGGTTATAAAAGTTCATAATCTGGTTATACATGTTCATCATATTCAGCACGAGAACTATTACATTCATTTTCATCAGATGCTCTTTTTCTGAACATCAACAAATAAAAGTGACTAAATTTTACTCAGTCTTCGCCTCGTGTTTCGCTTTTTTTTTTTTTTTTGCTCGACCTCCTCTACTCCTTTGTGTCGGAGCTTGGACCCAGGCCTTCGCATCTCCGTCCACGCCAGACGAGGAGAAGCGAGAGAGCGCAGTGGAGAAAGAGCGAGAGAGACACAAAATGAGCGTTTAGGCGCTGGTGTGAATTGCCTTTCGCACCAGACAGATTTCCAGATCCCGTAATGGCTCCAGCTCGCGTTTCCTGGTGCAAATTCTCAGCGGCGCTGGTGTCGGCTGCACATGCTCCGGAGGCCTAATGAGGCGGCATTAGCCAGGGGAGACGCGGTAATTAGAGCCAACGTCAGCGCCGAGGACAGATGGCATGATAAGACGAGCCTTCCACTTCACCTCCAAGCACTGAGCCACTGTGTGTCCTGACAGGAGAGGAGGAGGCGCCAAGTGTGTCAGAGAGGAGGAGGTGGAGGCACCAAGTGTGTTCGAGAGGAGGAGGAGGAGGAGGAGGAGGAGGAGGAGGAGGAGGCACCAAGTATGTCAGAGAGGAGGAGGAGGAGGTGCCAAGTGTGTCAGAGAGGAGGAGGTGGAGGCACCAAGTGTGTTAGAGAGGAGGAGGAGGAGGCACCAAGTATGTCAGAGAGGAGGAGGCGCCAAGTGTGTTAGAGAGGAGGAGGAGGAGGCACCAAGTATGTCAGAGAGGAGGAGGTGGAGGCACCAAGTGTGTTAGAGAGGAGGAGGAGGCGCCAAGTATGTCAGAGAGGAGGAGGAGGAGGTGCCAAGTGTGTCAGAGAGGAGGAGGTGGAGGCACCAAGTGTGTTAGAGAGGAGGAGGCACCAAGTATGTCAGAGAGGAGGAGGCGCCAAGTGTGTTAGAGAGGAGGAGGAGGAGGCACCAAGTATGTCAGAGAGGAGGAGGTGGAGGCACCAAGTGTGTTAGAGAGGAGGAGGAGGCGCCAAGTATGTCAGAGAGGAGGAGGAGGAGGCACCAAGTGTGTTAGAGAGGAGGAGGAGGAGGAGGAGGCGCCAAGTGTGTTAGAGAGGAGGAGGAGGCACCAAGTATGTCAGAGAGGAGGAGGAGGAGGCGCCAAGTGTGTCAGAGAGGAGGAGGAGGCACCAAGTGTGTTAGAGAGGAGGAGGTGGAGGCACCAAGTGTGTTAGAGAGGAGGAGGTGCCAAGTGTGTCAGAGAGGAGGAGGAGGAGGCGCCAAGTGTGTCAGAGAGGAGAAGGTGGAGGCACCAAGTGTGTTAGAGAGGAGGAGGAGGAGGCGCCAAGTGTGTCAGAGAGGAGGAGGTGGAGGCACCAAGTGTGTGAGAGAGGAGGAGGAGGAGGAGGCACCAAGTGTGTCAGAGAGGAGGAGGTGGAGGCACCAAGTGTGTTAGAGAGGAGGAGGAGGCACCAAGTATGTCAGAGAGGAGGAGGAGGCACCAAGTGTGTCAGAGAGGAGGAGGTGGAGGCACCAAGTGTGTTAGAGAGGAGGAGGAGGAGGCACCATGTGTGTTAGAGAGGAGGAGGAGGCACCAAGTATGTCAGACAGGAGGAGGAGGCACCAAGTGTGTCAGAGAGGAGGAGGTGCCAAGTGTGTCAGAGAGGAGGAGGAGGATGTGTTAAGTGTGTCAGAGAGGAGGAGGAGGCGCCAAGTGTGTCAGAGAGGAGGAGGAGGCACCAAGTGTGTCAGAGAGGAGGAGGTGCCAGTTGTGTCAGAGAGGAGGAGGAGGAGGCACCAAATGTGTCAGAGAGGAGGAGCCAAGTGTGACAGAGAGGAGGAGTAGGAGACAAATGTGTCAGAGAGGAGGAGGAGGCACCAAGTGTGTCAGAGAGGAGGAAGAGGAGGAGAAGAACCCAAATGTGTCAACCAACAGCACATGACTAGGACAGAGCAGGATTCAAACTACCAACCCTTCAGGTCCTGGACGACCTGCTCAACCAACTGAACCACAGCCGAGCAACATCCCAGTACGTTGACATATGACACAGTCAACACTGGTACATGTTCACACAAAACACAATGCATCTTCATTCCACTGGTCTATAGTCAGAAGCTTCTAGAATCAAACTAATGAAATGTTTCCACATGTGCATTAGTGATAAAGAAAACTTAATTCTTAAATGATGGTTGGATCAAGTTTCCAAGATAAGTCTAGGCTCAAAATGTGAAATATTTAGAATGAACAGTAGAATAGGTTTTAGTCCAAATGAATATAGGTCTCAGATCTACTTCCAAACACTGTCTGCACATTATGATCCATTCACTTTACAGCTTCTTACTAGTGGAATATTTACTAATCCATTGTTTACATAAACCAGCATATATGTGGAATAACACACCATCATAAATAAAACATGAGCTAACCAACACTAAAGTCATTTGTTTTATCATTCATCTGATTAAAGTCTGTAAAATTTTGTGCATTTAATGACTGAAGAAGATACTTTCTAAAAAAAAAATTGTAGGACAGTCATATCAATATTTCACAACCCCATTTAATACCATCCGAGTGGAAGCTAACAGTACCTAGCATCGAAGCTAGCGAACGTAATGGTACATCCCAAAGAAACAGAACAACTCAGGAACCACTTAGGCCCAATCCCATTTCTATGTTTTACCCATACCCCTATCCCTACCCCTTAGCTTCACAAATGAAGCTATAAGGGGTAGGGCTTGAAAATAAACCCCTATGAATTGGGACACCCCTTCAACACTCACCTAGGTCATCAGTTTGCTTCGCCGGTTGTTACGTCATCGTAAACGACAGCTTTAACCAGAAGTAAACAAACATGTCTGCTGCTGTAGTTGTCTCGTTCTCCTGGGATATGACCATATTTTTTACTAATATCTGTGTCAAATCAGAGAAGTTTTATGCCTTTTATGGAGAAAATTGCCGTTACATATTGTAACAATGTCAAACTTTATACAACAGTTATCAAACAGTTAATTACAGCAAAAATACTTACATTTGTGTACTTTGGTAGATGCTGCCAGGATTGGCATTGTATTCTGGGAAATTCCTCGTACCCCTCCATTTGGAGTCTGCCTCTGGAATATCTCTGTTTGAAGGAGTATAAAGCCCTCCCCTTTCTCTCTACTCCTCTGCCTTAACATGAATTGGGACACCTCTACCCCTACACGTGGACACACCAAACAGAGGGGAAGGGGTAAAATGAGATTCAGCCTAATTTAGGGTCTAATGTTGGAGTTGTTCTGTTTGTTTGGAATGTACCATAACTGGTGCTAGCTTTGATGCTAGGTACCGTTAGTACCTGTTTCACACATTAAAGGTTCTATATCGTACATCAATCAGATGAATCAGAAAATAAATGACAAAAGTGCTGGTTAGCTCATATTTTTAATATATATGATGGTATATGAATAGAATACAACATGTAAGGTGGAATAAGTAAATAAAAACAAACCCTATTAACATGTTATTGTTAAATTATTAAGTCATTCATCATTAAAACTTTGGAGTCATATGACATCCATGTTTTCTCTTACTCCTATTAATGTGATATTATCACATATTATCTGATATTTGATATTGTCTCATATTATGCAATATTGTCTCCTATTATCTGACTTTGTTGAATATTGTCTGATTTTGTCTAATATTATCTGACATTATCTGCTGTTAGTGACTGAGTTGATTTGATTCCGTTGTCAAGGCAAAGTGTTATCGTGTGCCTCATTATCCCGCGGTGGTGTTAGCTCAGGTGTTGTTAACATGCATGTCTAATTGGCCGGTAGTTGACCTGTGCAGATTGCTCGTTAGCGGTGATTATGCTAACGCTACGCGGCGTTAGCGCTCTACCTGTCCTTGCGGCCCCTCTGACGCTTGCGTTTTGACTCTACATAATTATCTTTGTCACTATTTTCCAACGTGTGCTGTGAGCGTGTTGTTGATGGTAATTTATTGTTCATGTAATCAAATATTGCCATGCGTTCTGCTTTTGCCCGGTGGCACATTTAGTGTTAATTAGTGAGCAGGAGAAGAGTGAGGATGAGAAAGAGAGAGAGAGAGAGTGAAAGAGAGAGAGAGAGAAATGTGGAAAGTTGTTGACAGCCAATCAACTTCTCACTTTCAGAGAGAGATAGAAAGTGGTACAAATAGTAGGAAGAAAAAAAAACCCACCCACAGCCCACAGTGGTGGCAGCCAAACGGGCCTGTTTGGGATCATTAGACACTTGTGTTTTTTCTCTTTTCGTAGGATATTAATATGATTTGTCATCTCAACTTCTGAACATATGAATCAGTGTTTACTAATGAAGATGGAGAGGATGTTTTTAACGCAGCCCAGAAACATGAGACATGCCACCACACCTTCTGACTAAACACAAATAAATACAACCCAACAATCTGACCCGCTGCCATCCCATAACCCACAGGTGTCAAATATGCGGCTTGTGGACCAAAACCGGCCCGCCAAAAGGTCCAATCTGGGTCCTGGGATGAATTTAATGAATGCAAAAACAATGAAAATATTACCAAACAAAGATGTTCAAATCATTTTAGTGGATCAGACCAGTACAATCCCCATGAAACAAAAATATATAGCAACATTTGGAAAAATATAATGCATTATATTCAAAACTATATTGCCATATATGGAAAAATAGTGCATATATTATCAAATATATTGTAATATATGATTTGATCTTATATTGACAACTAAAACATATATTGCAGTGAAGACAAAAGCTGCCCTATATTTTTACAGTTTTGTTGAAACTCAATTTCTTTCCACATATATTGTGAAGTGTATTACTAAATATATAATTCCATATATTTAGCAATACAATTCACAAAATATGTATATACAGTGGGTATGGAAATTACTCAGACCCCTTGAAATGTTTCACTCTGTGTAATTGCAGCCATTTGTCAAAATCAAAAAAGTTCATCTTATTTCTCTTTAATGTACACTCAGCATCCCATCTTGACCGAAAAAAACAAAAATGTAGACATTTTTGCAAATGTATTAAAAAACTAAAAACTGAAATCATATGGTCATAAGTATAATAGGACACTTCTCAGCTCATACAGCAATGAGCCTTCTTGGGAATGTTTTTCACAGCTGGATTTGGGGATCCTCTTCCATTCTTCCTACAGATCCTCTCCAGTTCTGTCAGGTTGGATGATGAACGTTGGTTGACGGCTATTTTGAGGTCTCTCCAAACATGCTCAATTGGGTTTAGGTGTGGCTGGGCCAATCAGGAGCGGTCACAGATTGGTTCTGAAGCCACTACTTTGTTCCTTTAGCTGTGTGCTCTGGGTCATTGTCCTGTTGAAAGGTCAACCTTCGGCCCAGTCTGAGGTCCTGAGCACTCTGGAAGAACTTTTCTTCCAGGACATCTCTGTACTTGGCCACATTTGTCGTTTCCTTCACTAGAACCAGTGGTCCTGTCCCTGCAGCTGACAAACACCCCCACAACACGATGCTCCCACCACCATGTTTCACTAGAGGGATTATATTGGGCAGGTACCCCTGAGGATTAACAACAAAAAGATCAATCTTGGTCTCATCAGACCAGAGAATCATATTTCTCATCGTCAGGGAGTCCTTCATGTATTTTTTGGCAAACCCTACGTAGGCTTTCATGAGTCTTGCACTGATGAAAAGCTTCTGTCGACCACTCTCCCATAAAGCCTTGACTCGTGGAGGGCTGCAGTCTTAGTTGATCCAGTGTACATTAATGAGAAATAAAATGAACTTTTTGGATTTTGGCAAATGGCTGCAATGACGCAGAGTGAAAAATTTCTATAGGTATGAATACTTTCCGTACCCACTGTAAATGTAAGGAGTATAAAGTATATATATTTATATATATGTAAGGAGTATAAAGTACAGGTATTTATATATATGTAAGGAGTATAAAGTACATATATTTATATATATATATGTAAGGAGTATAAAGTACAGGTATTTATATATATGTACGGAGTATAAAGTTATAAAGTACAGATATTTAAGAACAAATGTAGGGAGGGTAGTCCAAAATTTACAGAAAAATAAATGGATACAGTAATGAAGTATTTATACCTAGTTACTTCCACCTCTGCCTCTGTGTGTTGAAGTCATGTGACAGCAAGTAACCAACCCTAAGCCCCCCCCCCACCCCCGTCTCCAGTTCAATTCCCCCACTGGGAATTGAACCGGCAGCCAGTCGGCGTCACTGTCACCTCAGCTGCTGATGACAGCGGTGTGAGAGTAGACGACGGCGAGGGAAAACACGCAAACACACAAACACACAGGAAACACTACAAAGCACATGCACAGCCACCCCCCCCCCCCACTGGCCAACACCTCCCATATGTCCTCACACCAACACTCAGCCTATACATCCGCTTCCGCAAATACCAGAAAGTTTTCTGCTGCAGGGGCATATTTTTTTTACCGCTTTCATCTTCACACAAAGGCTCCAATCTGTAAAAGCAAAAGAACATGGACGGAACTATTTAAACTGTTTCAGGATCTGTGAACGGAAGTATTTAAACTGTTCTAGGGTCTGTGAACGGAACTATTTAAACTGTTCCTGGATCTGTGAAGGGAACTATTTAAACTGTTCTAGGATCTGTGAACGGAACTATTTAAACTGTTCTAGGATCTGTGAACGGAACTATTTAAACTGTTCCTGGATCTGTGAAGGGAACTATTTAAACTGTTCTAGAATCTGTGAACGGAAGTATTTAAACTGTTCTAGGATCTGTGAACGGAACTATTTAAACTGTTCCTGGATCTGTGAACGGAAGTATTTAAACTGTTCTAGGATCTGTGAACGGAACTATTTAAACTGTTCCTGGATCTGTGAAGGGAACTATTTAAACTGTTCTAGGATCTGTGAATGGAACTATTTAAATGGTTCCAGTATCTGTGAACAGAAGTATTTAAACGGTTCCAGGATCTGGGATCAGAACTATTTCAAATGTTCCCGGATCAGTGAACTGAAATATTTAAACTTTTCTGTTCACTCAAACTGGAAGAACACTCACTTTGTAAACGCAAACTATGATTTATGTGAAAAGTCGAGTATGAATTGAAAACATTCCTAAAGCATTTTTGCCAATTTCATGAGTTGTGTATGATTAGAGTTCTTCGCAGTGGACCGGGTGAAACAGTCAACTCGCTGTTTGTGGGTGATGTTAATGTCAGGTCAGTGAACAGAACTGTGTACACTGTTCCTGGATCAGTTAAGAGAACTATTTAAGCTGTTTCTGGATTAGCCCCCCCCCCCCCCCCATCACTGCCAACATTGAATAATTTCTTGTGTCAGTGTCAACATTTTCTGAAAATTTCATCCAAATCCTTCCATAATTTTTTTACTTCTCCTGCAAACAAACCAACACAACAAACCTCCCTCTCAAAATGTGGGTTTGACAGTTTAAGGTTGCTCAAGGTCAAAGGTCATGATGCCATTTTGCAGCTTATATGTAATTTCCTACCTGTCAACAATAGTAACTGAGTACTTAAAAGGAAAAACATGGAAAAATAAGAGAAAAAGTAACAAAAAAGGGAAAAAAAAGAAGAAAATGTGTAAAATACTTGATGAAACAAAGTTTGGAGCAAAGTGAAAAAATGCAGCTTTGACAATTCTAAAATGGTGTCATCTGAAATTGTGATTTACGGTCCAAAATATTAGATAGTTCAACCCGGGGGTGGTGTGTGTGTGTGTGTGTTGGGGGGTCAATTCCACACATGACAGAAAAAAAATCTGAACAGCAATCTGTGGTGACAACACTCTACCTTCATTATCGACTCGCTCTCTCAAACTGCCTGTCTGTCCTCCCTCTCTCGCCCCACACCTTCATCTCCTTCGCCTAGTGAACAGCTGAGGTGCTAAAGCTAAACAAGGCGAGGACCACGAGGGGGGAGGTGAGGTGAGTTGAGAGTTGAGGGGGGGTTGTGGGTAAATGGGCCGGCTCTGTTTCCCACCGTCAACAGACCAGTTGGGAATCCTATGACAAGTTCCTTTTCATTTTACTAATCAATTACAAAGTGGGCGGAGCCATTATAGCCCCTCAAGCCCCTGCAGAAGTAAACAACTACAACTCCCAGGGTGCATTTCACTAGCCAATCACCATGGAGCCTCAGAGTGTCTTAGCTAACCATTAAAATGTAGGCCGAGCCAAAATCCTGCAGTGTGGACCAGTTTGCAGCGAGTTTGATAACCATGATGACAGCTTTGGTGGATGGAGGACTTTAGAATGTTCTGTGGCTCTAATTGGCAAGAGTAGCTGATTGGACAAAACAAATGAGTCAAATGATTAAAACTAGTGCACCGTGTTCATGGTCTATGAAATGAAAATAATATGCACAACAGTCCAGTGAGAATAAATGTGCCCACCTTAATGGTCAGTTGGTCAGTTCATGGTCAGTTGATTAGTTAATGGTCAGTTGGTTAGTTAATGGTCAGTTGATTAGTTAATGGTCAGTTGATTAGTTAATGGTCAGTTGGTCAGTCTATGGTCAGTTGGTTAGTTAATGGTCAGTTGATCAGTTAATGGTCAGTTGGTTAGTTAATGGTCAGTTGATTAGTTAATGGTCAGTTGGTTAGTTTATGGTCAGTTGATTAGTTAATGGTCAGTTGGTTAGTCTATGGTCAGTTGGTTAGTTAATGGTCAGTTGATCAGTTAATGGTCAGTTGGTTAGTTAATGGTCAGTTGATTAGTTAATGGTCAGTTGGTTAGTTTATGGTCAGTTGATTAGTTAATGGTCAGTTGGTTAGTTAATGGTCAGTTGATTAGTTAATGGTCAGTTAGTTAGTTAATGGTCAGTTGATTAGTTAATGGTCAGTTGGTCAGTTCATGGTCAGTTGGTCAGTTTATGGTCAGTTGCTTAGTTAATGACATTACTCCAGATTTGAATGTTTTTTTTACTAAAGAATGAACCCAAATGAATGGAAAAAAGAAAAGGAGACAAGGAAAGGAAACAACACCTAAAGTGTGTGTGTGTGTGTGTGCTAACATGATGTTGTTGTGTGTGTGTGTGTGTGTGTGTTGTGTGGTAACATGCGGTTATGTGTTGTGTGCTAACATGTGGTTGTGTGTGTGTGTGTGTGAGTTGTGTGCAAAGATGCGGTTGTGTGTGTTGTGTGGTAACATGCTTTTGTGTTTGTGTGTGTGTTGTGTGCTAACATGTGGTTGTGTGTGTGTGTGAGTTGTGTGCAAAGATGCGGTTGTGTGTGTTGTGTGGTAACATGCTTTTGTGTTTGTGTGTGTGTTGTGTGCTAACATGTGGTTGTGTGTGTGTGTGAGTTGTGTGCAAAGATGCGGTTGTGTGTGTTGTGTGGTAACATGCTTTTGTGTTTATATGTGTGTGTTGTGTGCTAACATGCTGTTGTGTGTCATCATGTTAACTTTTCCTTGTGTGTCTGTGAATGTGTGGTGTATCAGCCTGTTGTTGTGTGCCTGTGTGTTGTTCTGTATTGTTGCGTGTCAATGTGTGTGTAGTTGTGCGTGGCTGCGTTTGGAGTCAGCAGTGGACGACAGATTGGCCCTGAGGCACTGCAGGTGTTGGAGGTGAAGAAGAGGAGGGGCTAAAGAGGAAGAGAAATGAAAGGAGAAGACAGAAAGACAGACAGGTAGAAAAATAAAGGATGAACTGCCTTTATTAACTGAACAGAAACACTGTCACATGACCTCATCTTTTATACACCAGTCACATGACCTCATCTTTTATACACCACAGTCACATGACCTCACTTCCATGTGTCTTAAACATGGATTATACACTATTTATAATATATTTATTCCTCATATTAATTCATTTAAACTAACTAATGGTTTTACTTCCTTTTTTCCATGAAACCTCAATTTAATTGCTACTGCTGTCAGTCATACTAAGCCACGCCCCCATTACACATCACATGAATGAAAATGTATTCATCATGACACTTAGTGGATGTAGGTGGGGTTTATTTTTACATTGATAGTTGATGTTTGTGGGGGTATATATATATATATATATATATATATATATATATATATCTCAATATAAAAATAAACCCCACCCACACATCCACTAAGTATATATACACATGTACACATATACATATACACATACATATATACATATTACTTTCGTCATCTACTTGGGGTGAGTGTCCTTCTGGGATGTCCAATCAGGACCAAACTGGAGTTTCTCTGCAGACATTTTCACATTTTCATCCAGGATGTTGATATAATTCTCCTTTTTCTTGATGCCTGTATCCTGTTGAGAAGACCACCAAGGTAGGGTGGTAGTGGTTCAAGGACATAAGCCAGTCTAAGTCCTGAACTAAACCATCTAGAGAATGTGTAGAGGAGCTGAAGACCAGAGTGATGGTAGGAGATCATCCAAACAGACCCAGCTGGAGGCTTTGATTGAGGAAGAGTGGCCCAGAACCCCACAGGAGACAGCAGGCAGACTGTGGACACTTAGAGGAACCATTATCCACAACACAAACTACTCTATTGACTATTAAGAAAAGACATTGGACTGAGTACATTTGTTGTTTGTTGTTTTTCCTTCACATACAGGTCAGAAAGAACTCATTCTTTTTACCACAAAAACAAAAAGTCACAAAAAAAGACAGAGGTATGAATCATTTTGAGGACCTTTGTATGTACACAGACACACACACACGCACCTATATATGTGTGTGTGTGTGTGTGTGTGTGTAAGGACATTTTCTTTTCAATATAAGACAGGGCGTGGAATAATAAACTACACAATGTTACATCAATTTTTCCTGACGTCACATCCACTTCTTTGAACACACACAGCTGAAAACTAATAGGCTACGTCCACACTTCCGTCCTCTGAACCGTCAGGGAGACGTGTCCACAGAGTCCAGACCTTCGACCCAAACCCAAGCCTGGTGTCGTCGTCTCTCTTCAGCGCCGCCGCCGTCATTTCAACACAAACCATATGCACATGCATCTGCTCGCCGCGGCTGCGTCGGACCGACCGCCGAGGACTGACTTTAAACTGAGACGCCATCTGGCCCGCAGCTCTCTGGGTTGGCGTTGGCACCCAAGGAGGCGCAGAGGAGGCACAGGGGAGGTGGCCTGGACTCCACTCCAATGAAACAAAAGGGTCTCCGAAGAGAAGGAGGAGACAACTGTTTATTCAAACAAACCAAACGAGACCAGACACAGAACCCTGAAGACTGCCATGACGTGGTCCCAAAGGCCAAAGAACGCCATGATATGGTCCTAAAGGCCAAAGACCGCCATGATATGGTCCTAAAGGCCAAAGACCGCCATGATGTGGTCCCAAAGGCCAAAGACCACAATGATATGGTCCCAAAGGCCAAAAACCGCCACGATGTGGTCCCAAAGGCCAAAGACCGCCACGATGTGGTCCTAAAGGCTGAAGACTGCATGATCCCAAAGGCCTAACACCATCATAATGTGGTCCTAAAGGCTGAACACTGCCATGACGTGGTCCTACAGGCTGAGTTTTTGGATGTCTTCATTTTGTTTTTAGGGTTTTAGTTTCTTTTGGAGGTTTTGAGTGCATTTTTTCTTTCTTTTGTTGTGTTTTTTTGTGTTTCCAATGTGTTCTTAAGGGTTGCAGTATGTTTTGTGGAGGGGTCAAATATGTTTTTAGGGGTTTTCAGTATCATTTGGTGGATTTTAATTGTGATTTTTGAGTTTTCAATGTGTTTTAGTATGCTTTTGGATTTTGGGGAATTTCAGTGTGTTTGGGGTGTTTGCAGTGTGGGCTTTTTTTTTTGGTTTACACTTTGTTTTGGTGCTGATAACCCTCTAATGACCCTCTTGAACGCTGTCTGCAGGAATGTTCGCTCACCTTTGCAGAGGAAGTGATCAACACGAGCCTTTTTGTTCATTAAAGCTGCTATAATACGGTGTTCACCCTTGACAAATGAGGGAGGCGTTTAGTGAAAAAGGGCTGTACGGGGCCCGACGGCGGGGGCCCCATTGTGTCACCGCAACAAGAAGGGGATCAGCATCAGGGAGGAGGGGGGTGGGAGTGGGGGTCCGGGACATGTCCAAAGGGAACAAAGTGGGATTAGCAGGTTCCCAGCGGCATGGGGCTATTCCTCCCATAACGTCATTAGACGCATTAAAGCCCTTTGCTTTTCTCTCCCTTTATTGGGCTGAAAACCCTTCGCCGTCCTGCAGGAGATTAAGTCGGACTCCAGGCCTAATTGACGAAGCGGGCAGCACCGCTCGTTCTGAAACCATGTCATCACTGCCGCCGCTTTCAACACCACAACAAGATGTCACAAAAAGGATTAGTAACGCCGACTGCAATGAGAACAGAGGATGGCGGAGACACTTCCTCCGACTGCAGTGGTTCCGCCATCGCATTCGTATTAAGACGTTGAGCGGAAACGCCACTTTCAAAAACCTAAATATCTCCTGTTTTCTGTTCTAAAAACAGGAATATCTTTAATATTTTTTAAAGAGGACATATCAAGCCCATTTTCCACAAGTGAACACACTTCCCTGGTGTCTCAGTTCTCTGTCTGTCACATGCTTTGGTCAAAATACCACATTAATGCAGACACAGCAGCCTCTTCAACCTGGAGAAACAGACCTTTTCAAAATGCTTGGTTTTAGTGCCTCATGCTTTCATGCTAATGAACCACAGCTGACTCCGCCCCTCTATTCTGACTCCGCCCTTTTCTTCCACATGCTACAGAGAGGAGGAAGAAAAAGGAGTTAGAAGAGGGGAAAGAAATGGAACCTGAAATAGTTGAGGCAGAGAAAAAGAGAAAAAGAGACAGGTGAAACAAAATTAGCTGCAGAGAATCAAAGTGGACAGAGTTTTACAGCCCTGGTGCCTTCAGGTTCGTTAACAGCCCCAGGGCGAGTTCGGGTCCAGAAAATATCTAAAAACTTCAATATCCTTAATATTGTACTCACAACTCTGACTGAGAAACCTAAATATCTTAAATACTTTACTCTAAAACCCAAATATATTCGCTTTTTCTCCAACAAAAACCTCAAATATCTCATCTTCCTCATTTAAAACCTAAATATCTTCAATTCTCAAAACTCCAAATATCTTATATTTTCTGACCTAAAAACCTCAATACCCAAATGTATCTAGTTTTCTCCCAAAAAAAATCCAAATATGTCCTGTTTTCTGTTCTAAAAACTTCAATATCATTAACATTGTACTTTAAACTCCAAATATGTCATGTTTTCTGAAGAAAAAAAAAAATCTAAATATCATCTAAATATCATCAATATTTTACTCAAATGTTGTTTTCTGACCAAAAACCTTGAATCTAGTGGTTTTTGGTGCACATGTCTCTGTGGTATTCCTGCTGGTCTGTCCGAGACCAATACCTCTGAAGGATTTCACCTGCAATCAGAGGCCGGACGCCACTGCTGGAAAGCGAGGGTATGATTGGGTGCATGGTGAAAGCCAGCGGTCCTTGGCGTCCCACCCCAGCCCCCTTTAGTCCAAGGCTGTAATTAAAGGGTGATTAAGAGACTGGAGCTGATGAACGGAGCCCAAAAGAGTCTAAATACCCCACGCTGATCTGCGTTTGGACTCAGCGGTGACGACTTCATTGATTCGGGCTAATCAGCGGTCAGAATTAAAACAGTCACAGTTGTCTGGGAGAGGAGAGGAAGAGGAGGAAGAGGAGGAGGAGGAAGAGGAGGAGGGAGGAGAGAGGAAATGAGAGGATGAGGAGGAGAACAGAAGGTTGAATGAGGAGGAGGAGGAGGAGGAAGGCTCAGCAGAAGGCGTCTCTTCTTCTGCTGCATAAATTACAGACACTGGCCCACATTAAAGGAACAGTTTGTCGAACAATTAGGTGATATGAGACTCATTAGCGTGTGACGTGGCGGCCAAATCCACGTCCAGTTCTGGCGTTCCGACTGAAATCTGCACTCGATTTAAAAAAAAAAAAGAAAAAAGAGGAAAAACGGCGCAGAGACGTTTGTGGGACCCGAGGTAAAAACAACAAAAAACAGTCGGATCCAAACGTGTCTTTGTCCTCGTCAATATACAACCAGAAGTTTCCGGGAATTAATGCATATGCAGTGTTTGTTTATGTGAGTTTTTTCTTCAAAAACACATCATATTTCCAAGAAATCACATATTTTCTTCTTTAAAACCAAATATATATTAATTTACCTGAAAAACTATGAAATATTTCCAGTTTTCTGCTCAGTAAAGTAAATACAGGTTTCCGCTAGGCTAAAGGCCTCTTTATTTTAAAGAAAGTTATAGATGTGAAAACTATTGACACTAAAGACACTATTTAGAGCAGGGGTCTCAAACATGCGGCCTGGGGGCCAAATGTGGCCCACCAATGGTTCCACTGTGGCCTGTGGGATGAAGAGCATAATAACCTTTTAAATGACTCCATAATTTCTTCTTAGTTTTTTCTTTGGCTATAAATGATGACAACTTCAAATTTATCATTGTTTTACCACCAAAAACAAAGTTAAATTATGAAAATACATACATTTACAAACTATCCTCTGACAATAAAATGTGTTTAACCTGAAAAGTCTAAAGAAAATTGCACAATTGAACCAGTTTCTGCTTCTGTTAGAATTTAGTGTTTGTAGAACTGACCCATAATGAAACACATGGACTAATGATAAACTGAGGCACAATATTGTTAAAATTTACTTTATTTCCCTTATGAAACTTAAGTTTTTTGCATTTGCACATATTGCACATATTGTTAATAAATGTCTTACAATAAACATATTTTGTAACATGTTTTTTTTTTTAAAACATAACCACAGTGGGCCACCGGTGGGCTTCCCTAGCAAGTCTGCCACCACGCTTAGCAAGATTTTAGGGGGAAACACTGAAATATACTGACTTTTTGTCCAATTTTCTTCTTTAAAAACCAAAATATAGTAATTTTTCCTGAAAAACAACTAAATATTTCCAGTTTTATGAACTATTAACCAGGACCCCCAATTCCAATTTTTAGTTCAATAACCAAATATTTCCAATTTTCTCCACTAAATCACATACTTTTTTTCTCTAAAATCAAAATAGATTAATTTTACCTGAAAAACCCCAGTGTTTTCTGTTTTCTTCCCTTTTCTTGCCTAAAAAAGTAAATACCTTCTAAAAATAAACGGTGACGTTTGGGTGAATGAAAGCATCGGCAGCATATGTCAGCGTAGGAGACAAAAACACGCCGTCCTGCGAACATTGCATCGCTGTGAAAACACACCAGGACGTGGCGGTGGTGGTGGCGGGACAACGGCCGCCTTTGTTCCAGTTCCACGGTAAAATATGTCATATGGCGACAAGTTGGAACGCGACGCCTCCGGATCTGACGGAGCGCTAAAGCCAACCGATCACACACACCATAAAACATACACAAATACACAGTGACTACACAACTGCACCACAAAAACCAAAATATGCTCCAAAATATCAAGTATATTCAGTCAATTCATGCAATGACACTAGATAATATATGTTAAAACCTGAAAATATATGGATTATTTTCTGACTAAAGCCCCAAATATGCCATGTTTTCTGATCTAAAAACCTCAACATCTTCAATATTTTACTCAAAAACCCAAATTTATCCACTTTGAATTTCAGCAACTTTACACAAAAACTACTGGACCAATTTTCATGAAATATTCAGGAAAGGTGCGATGTGGCCCAGAATATTCATTCATTCATTATCTGAACCCGCTTTATCCTCACTAGGGTCGCGGGGGTCACTGGGGGCCTAATCCAGCTACAATGGGCGAAGGCGGGGTACACCCTGTATGAGACGCCAGTTCATTGCAGGGCTGACATACATAGACAAACAATCACTGTCACATTCACACCTATGGACAATTTTAGATTAACCAATTAACCTATCAGTGCATGTGTTTGGATGGTGGGAGGAAACCGGAGTGCCCGGCGAAAACCCATGCGGACACGGGGAGGACATGCAAACTCCACACAGAAAGGTCTGGTGTGGGATTCGAACCAGGGCCCTTCTTGCTGTGAGGCACGAGTGCTAACCACTGCACCACCGTGCCGCCGGCCCAGAATATATCCAATTGAATTTTGGTGAATGTAGGTCAAAGGTCAAGATCACCAGAATGTTTTTGCCTTTTCATTCCTGTATATTCATTTTACCATAGAGCTTCTTTTTGCTGTCACTGTTGATGTATATTTTTACATCAGAAGTTGAATTTTGGATATAACTTTTGAACTTTTGATCTTCTATCCATCAAAATGCTGGTCGTTCAAATTCTGCATCTTGTGTGTATAGATTTTGACCTACTGTTGACCCAAGAGGTCAGGGGTCACTGGGTCAATACCTAAAAAATTTTAAATGGACTACAGTGGAAAAACCAGTGGAGACAGATGGGAAACCTGGCATGGGATTCAAAATGGTGTCATGAATTTTGACCTTGAGTGACCTCGAAAGGTCAAAATGTAAGTCATGTGGGTTTAAAATAGATGTCATTAAAAAAGAAGTGGCGATAAGTGCTCAGTTACTATTGTTTACAGACAGGAAACTATATATAGTAGGGTTGTGACGAGACACTCCGCTCACGAGACAAGACAAGAGATTGGGTTCACGAGATTGAGATGAGATTTTAAGAAAACTAAATTACAAATTATATGAATGGAAACTTTTATTTAACTGAGTTGCACATGGATTTTATAACTGTATAAGCATTAACTTTTAATGAACTTCTTAATGAATGCCTTCCTCTACAAATTGAAACTGAAATAAAATGTCATAAAAGTTAAATAAAATGAATAAAATTATATATTTCTGCTTTTTTCAAGTGCAGATAATATATGCAAAACAAACAGTTCTTCTCTGTCAATATAAATAGTTCAACAGAGCCTGACCAAGTATGTCACAGACATGTCACTTCTTCCTCTACAAATTGAAACTAAAATAAAATGTTATAAAAGATAAAATAAACAAAATAATATATTTCTCCTTTTTACAAAATTAAATCTGACGCTTGAATGTGGAAGTTGAGGTCCGAATGAGTAAATGCACCGCCGCCAGGTGTATCCCCTCTGTGGCGGCGCACCGCGGCTAGCTTTAAAGTGACATCACCAGCTCAGGGACCGGCCCATATATAACAGGTACCAGGGGTCAGCTGCGATGTCTGTAACCCACCTGGCCCATCTTGAAAACACAGGAGTCTAATGCATACGCGAGTCACAGGGTCTCCCAGAAACCCCATGGTGGCCGGTGCACATCGGCTAAGGTGGGATCCCACCCCCACGGGGCCCTGATACACATGGGTAGCAAAATCAGTGGACTCTAATGAACCCGATGTCCAAAACCAGAGGGAGGGGGGGCATTCCCCAGCAAATCGCACTCAGGTAATAATCGTATTTTACGATATAATTCTGGCTGCTTGCTGGACAACAAATCTCGCGAGACAGAATTTTAATGTGATGAGAAATCTCGCCCAATTACATCTCACGAGATCTCATCACACCCCTAATATATAGGTTTCAAAATGGCGTCATGACCTTTGACCTGGGGCAATGTTGAAAAGGTCAAACCCATAATCTCATGTTTTGAGAGGGAGGTGTCCATTAAAAGATAAAATTATTGCGAGGGGGCGGGGTTAGTTGATGTTGTTGTATTACAACATCAACTTTGTTTGTTCTAAATGTACAAAAATAAACATCAAACAGCAAAAAACATCCACATCTGAACTAATTTCTCTACAACACAGGTGTCAAACTTAAGGCCGGGGGACAAATCTGGTCTAATCTGGGCCACAGGATGAAGAATAATGAAGATATTAATGGTGGAAAAATGATTGGAATTCAGGTTCAACATACATCTCTTCAAATGAGAATAATTAGATCTCATTTGGGTCAGAGCAGTAAAATATGATCATAATTACCTGTAAATAATGACAACTGCATATTTTAATGTAAAAAAAAGGAAAATTACATGAAAATCTTTATATTAACTGTCATTTTTACAAAACAAATAAAATATGAAGAAGCTGAAATATCTGGAGAGAAATACTGTAAGTGTCATTTTACAAATATTCTGCCTGTTACTAAATGTTTAGTGTATTTGTCATGGAAATGTAAGTTGTTCTGCACATGTGTAAATGACAAACTGATAGACTGAGACAGAAAATTGTAAAAAAATTGCACTTGTTTTTCTAAAGACGTGTCAAGTTGTTGATGTTCTTCACATTTTGAGGGAAACATTGTTTATGTAAATGTTATTAGAATGTAATTTGACTTTTTTCACTGTTTTTATTTTACTGGTCTGGTCCTTTCGAGATCATTTTGGACTGAATGTGTAACTGAACTAAAATGAGTTTGACACCCCTGCTCTACAATCAACTTCAGCCTCAGTTTCCTCACAAGGTTTAACGATGACTATGTGGAGTATTTTCCGCCTGGTTCAAGTGTTGAAGGCTGTAATTACTTCAAGTGTGCACTTGTGGTCGACTCTTGTGGAGAAAAATCAGAAACTGTGCAGATCCACTCAGACTGAAAACTCTAATTACTGCAATTTCACTCACTTCAACATGATGTTATATTAAAACTTCCTGCTTTTATTTAATCAACAATCCAATCCACAAATCTACTCAATTCCCCCAAAGAAAAATAACTACAAAACTATCAACTAACAACTGTGGTGGACATTGTTTAAAATAATATCCATAGATATACAATAAAATCCAAATGTATGTTCTTCATGTATTTATGTTGTTTTTTAAATCCATTTGAAAATTAATTCAATATCAAACAAGTCCCACTGTACAGTCCACTATAAGGGACATTTGATAAAAAATAAATAAAGAAAATTTTTTTAAATGTGTTTGAAAAAATAAATGTTGTAACATGATCCTTTAAACCATAATACTGAATTTATAATAATAATAAAAAAAAAATCCAAAGAGCAAAAAATGTTTTCCTCTGTGTCTCAGGAGGATATTAAACACTCAGGGGCTAATGCAGGGGGGTCAAACTCATTTCTACTTCAGTTCCACATTCAGCCTAATATGATATAAAGTGTCAACACCAGTAAAATAATAGAAATGATAGGATTAAAAACATATAAATCATGTCAACTCCAAAATTTTCTGTGTTTTTGAGCAAAAATAGTAAAATCACATCATGAAAATGTTTACATCTACGAACTGCACTTGAACATAGCACGAACAACTTTAAAATTCTTAAGAAAAATAAGTGTAATATTAATAATATTGTGCTTTAGTTTATATGTATACATATGCATCACAACTTAAAGATAACAGTGGCTTCACAAATACACACAACATTCAGTAACATTCACAAAATTGATAAAATTCTACATTTCAGGTTATTCACATTTTTTTTTATATAATTAAGTCATAGGCTAGTCTGTTTATTTATTCCCTTTTTTACACTAAAACAAAGAAGAAAATTTGTGTTTTTCAAAATTTGTTCATTATCATTATGGTCTGATCAATTTTAGATTAAATTGATGTCAAATAATTTTAACTTCCTTCATTATTAATATCTTCTGTGTAAATTTAGCATTTCACAAAATCATCCAGGGGCCAGATTGGACCCATAGGCAGGTCAATGTCGGCCCCTCTGGGCAAAATGGTTAATCCAGTGTAAACGTCCCCAGTGGTCAGTCAGAGTACTGCAACTGCAACCGCTCCTCAAATAACAGTAATTTACGCCCAGTAACATCACATCAGAACGGATTAAACATGAACACACACTCAAGAGCAGGAGGTTTGTGTGTGTGTTTGTATTCTTATCTTTCCGGGGACATTGATATGTTTACACAGTCATGCCATGGGGACCTCTGACACCATGAGGACCAAAATTCAGGTCCCCACTCGGGTTAACCCCTTAATATCTACTGTCATAAATATTTATCTATCTATTGTATGTCCTATAATCAAATTCATCACCGCCACTTATTTAGAATTTCCTTTTTTTAAACTCATATTTCAGTTTGGGTGTTAAGGGGTTAAATATAAACGTAGGTCCCCACTAGTGAAATATAAATCTGTGTGAAGTATACACATTCATGCAAATGATGTGGCCCTATAAACACATTAACTTGATTTTTCTTGAAGTCCCCATAAAGCATGAGGGAAACAGATGCAAAGGGAAACTTGTATTGACCTTGGTCCTCATGAAACATGGAAACCAGTGTGTGTGTATGTGTGTGTGTCGTCCATGTTAATTGTGACCCGTGGGCTCTGTGTGAAGGCTTGGTATAATTATCTGTGTAATTGTCGTGTATTTTGTAAAGTGCCAGATCATTTAATTCAGGATTAGCTCTTCTCACCTCCAACGGCCTGAAGGCGGGGCTTTGCCTTCACCCACCCACCCCCCAGCGCCGCACCCCACCCGCTGCCACCGCCACTGCCGTCGAATGCACACATACACACACACACATACGCACGAGAACACACACTTTCTCACTTTCGCTCTGTCGTTCTTTTTGTTCTCTCTCCGACACGTCTGGAGTTAAGGAGGTATCAAGTTGCTCGTCCATCTGTGATGCAGACTGCATGAAGCGCGTGCACACACACACTTACACACTGGTTTCCATGTCTGACGGGGACCAATGTTGTAACCATCACTTGTAGGTGAATTGTCCATTGAGTAGTTAGTGTAAACTCTTTATTTCTCTCTCTTTAATAAACACATTTTAAAATAAAATACATATTCAAACCTTGGAAATATATATGTTTCGTTTTACACCTGTTTGCCTTATGCTTTATGGGGACTTCAAGAAAAAAAACAAGTTAATGTGTTCATAGGGCCACCTAATTTGCATAAATGTTCATACTTTACACAGATATATATTTTACTAGTGGGGACCTACGTTTATATTTAACGCCTTAACACCCAAACTTAAATATAAGTAAAAAAAAAGGAAATTCTAAATTAAGTGGCGGTAATGAATTTGATTATAGCACATACAATAGATAGATACATATTTGCAACAGTAGGTCTTAAGGGGTTAACCCTAGTGGGGACCTGAATTTTGGTCCTCATGATGTCAGAGGTCCCGATGGCGTGACTGTGTAAACATATCAATGTCCCAAGAAATATAGGAATATACACACAAACAAACACACACACACACACACACACACACACACACACACACACACACAGTACAATACAAGTTTACCTTTGCATCTGTTTCCCTTCATGCTGTATGGGGACTTCCGAAAAAACGACTTAATGTGTTTATAGTAGGGCTGTTAAATGATTACAATTTTTAATTGGCTTAATCACAGGGTTAAGTCAGATAAATTTTGATTAATCATAATGAAAACAATTTATCTTGGTTGACTGTTTTGGCTTGGGGGGGGGGGGGGGGCTTTACTGATATTTCCCAAAAAATGAACAAAAATACACAAAGAAAGACAAAAAACATACACAATGCATATACAAAATATGTTGAAATCCACGCAAAAAAAAGCTATGAAAAACCCAAAATATATTCAAAAGCTCTTCTAAAATACAGAAAGAAACACCCAAAGATGTGATATATTATCTAAAACATATGGAAAAATGTGAATATATATGTAACTAATGTTTATTCAACACCTTCAATAGTTTTAACAACCGTTTAATTTAATCGCGCAAAACATTTTCAGCACATTATAATCATGATGATGGATTAATCTGCGTTAATTTGGACAGCCCTAAATTATAGGAGACATCATTGGCATACATTTGCATATTCACACAGATTTATATTTTACTATTGGGGACATTTATTTATATTTAACCCTCATGGGGACTTGAATGAATCACCCCATGGTGTGACTGTATAAACCAGAGGTGTCAAACATGCAGCCCGGGGGCCAAATCTGGCCCTCCAAAGGGTCCAGTCTGGCCCCTGGGATGAGTTTGTGAAATGAAAAAAAAAAATGACATTGAAGACACAAATCATTTTAGTTCAGGTTCCACAAAAAGACCAATATAATCTCCAGTGTGTCAGATCAGTAAAATACTGTCATAATAACATACAAATATTCACAACTCCAAACATTTCTCTTTATAAATGTAAAAATGTTCATGCCATTTTATTGTATTTACACTAAAATGATCATTTCACAAAAACAAAAGTAACCTGAACAAATATGAACATGTTCAAAATGTCTGAAGGGCAGGTTTACCAATAATCTGCCTGTTATGGAACGTTTTATGTATGTTTTCTTGATCTGCTGTGACCTGTAAATTGTAATTTACATGTGTAAATAATAAACTGAGAAATAATATTGTTAAAACTGCACATAGCTTTCTTATGAAATTTCAGTTTGTTCATATTATTTACATTTATTTAAAGGATGTAAACATTTTCAGCATATAACTTTACCTTTTTCACTCTAAAACAAATGTCAAGTTTGGAGTTTACATCATTTTTTTTTTATATTATTATGTTATTATTTCACTGGTTCGGCTCCTCACGTTTGGCTTAATGTGGAACTGAACTGAAATGAGTTTGACCGCCCCGTGTCTAAACATATTAATGTCCCCATAAAGACACCAGACAAAACATGTGCACACACTAGTTTGCATCGACATAATGAAGTCAGTCGTTTTCAAAGCGTCTGCTCATGTGTCGGATTCTTTCATGTCGTCATCTCTGGGTTAATGTTCACTTGCAAAACATTCTGTTTTATTAAAAGTCCATCATGAACGAAGCTTTAGTCAGATTCAAACAGTCATAAGTATGACATCACAGACAGGCCAAAAGCACATAGTGATTAGAATTCATTATGGAGCTCATTAGACAATGAAAGGAAGCATTAGAAGTAGTTTAAGACATGAAAAGATGAAAGAACAGATGAAGATTAGGTCGGATTTTAGGGTCAAATTATCCACAAAAAGAGGAAACGTGTCGAACTGAACAGAAACTTGGACGTAGAATGAAGTTCCTGTCTGTAGTTCCTATTTATATATAGAAGTAAATGAGCATATCTTCTGTTTTCTGTCTTTCCTGCACTTTATTACAAGAAAGACAAAGTGTAAAGCGTAAAAATAGTGCCAAATCTGTATCTAGCATTAGCATCAGCATTAGCATCAGCACTTCTATGTGAAGCTTTAAAAAAAAAAACACAAATAAGGCCACAATAATCAACAATGTCGACATATAAGACCAAGAAATAAGAAAAATCTAAAATACAAATTTAAATGTCTGACCTGTTGTTAACCCAAGAGGTCAGAGGTCATGGGTCAATACTTAAAAAACTAAAATGGACTACAAAGAAAAAAACCTGGAAAAACTATAACTCTAACAAAATCGAAAACTTCTATTAAGTATTTGTTAACTGTTCATTAATAAAATAATTATAAAATGACAGTTTGAGTCAATGAAATGACATTAAACTGTTTGCGAGTTGAAATAAAAGAATCCTGGTTTTCCAGTAACTTCTTGTCAAACCTTTCTTTTCCTAAACCCTTGTGTCGTCTGCTTTCGCCATGTCCGCACACGCTTTGCTGTGATTGGCCGGTAGTTGTCAGGGTGGATCTGATTGGCTGTCAAAGCATCTTTTCAGGGGTTTGAAGTTTTAATCCAGGTTGTGTTTTCATTTGCTCGCGGCTTCAGCTGAGGAAGAGCAGGATGTGAAAGAAACCAACGATGTGAGCAGCGTGCACATCCTGACACTAACGTACGGAAAAATGACTGAAAACTGCAGATAAAAGCATCTGGTCTGAAACTGGGATAAAAAAGTGGATTATTTAAAGCTGGTCTGAAAACCACTACATCATTAATTTTATTCCGGAACCATTTTACTTGGAAACCAGTGTCATTGGACAGTGTTAAAGATGACTACAAATTAACAGAATAATAAAGAAAAGGATACAAAAATGAACAAAATATTTCACAAAACGGACCAAATCAAAAAACAAATGTGTAGAATAAGAAAATACTTAAATAAAAATGACCAAATATATTTAGTAAAATTAAGAGCAATGACCAAAATATTTAGTAAGATGATGAAAAATGACCAAAATAATCAAGAAAATGACCCAAAATGACCAAAATGTTTACTAAAATGCCCAAAATATTCAGTAAAATGAACAGCTTTTGTTGTACTTTATGTAAAGTGTCTTTGGTAAAGTACTTCATTTGTCAATGTCCACTGTACAATGAAATTTGTGCTCTGCATTTAACACATCCTTGATGCCATTGGGGCACCTGTAAGGAGCAGTGGGCAGCCATGGGCGGTGCCCGGGGACCCACCTCCAGTTGTAGAGTCAGGCTAATGATCAGAACCACCGGGCTGGAGGATTTTACCCAAACAAACAATTTCCTTGAAAAAGGATTAATAAAGTATCTATCTGTCGAACAAAACACAATTTTGGGTGCTGGGGGAAACCCATACTGACACAGGGAGAGAAACATAGAAACTCCACACAGAAAGGTCTGCACGGTCCAGGAATCGAACCCGGGTCTTCTTGCAGTGAGGCAAGAGCATTTTTACATTTCACTAATTCAGTGGTTCTCAAATGTGGTCCTCATGGCCCAGTGTTCTGCATGTTTTAAACATTTCCCACTTCACTTCAATTATTGATCAGCTCTTTAGAAGACTGATAATGATGTAATAGCTTCCAGGTGGGATACAAAAAAAAAATCCTTTTTTTTTTTTAACAATTTTTTTTTTATTATGTTATATATATATATATATATATATATATATATATATATATATATATATATATATATATATATATATATATATATATATATAAAAGACAGGTATATCTCAAACATCCAAAGGGCCAAACTGGACCTTTTGGCGGGCCGGATTTGGTCCTCGGACCTTATGTTTAACATCCCTGCTCTAAAGTGTTGTGTCGTGTGTTTCCAGATTTCTTGGCGAGCCTTCAGTTCAGTCAGGTGCTGAAGCTCCGCCTCCATACGCCTCAACGCTTCTTAAACACTCAGTGATGTAACACACTCTTCAGGATGACAGCTGTGTAACTCTACCCTCTGTTTAATCGACCTGTTTTCAGTCATGGCTCTGTTGACTTAACGAAACCAAAGAGCCCGCGGCGAGGAAACCACACGGCGTTCAGAGGCGTTCACAGATCCGTCCGAAGCTGAGGCAGAAACCGTTGACGACAGACGCACGCTTCAGCCCATGACTTTAAACCAGTACTGTGAGACAAGACCAAAAACAGGAAGCGCAGCAGCGTGTTCCATCAACAGCCAATAGGAGAAAGGAGGGGGCGGGACTTTCACTGGAGGAAACCCAAATAATTAAAAGTCTATTTAAAGTATCAACATATGGACCATTAGAAGTAAAGGCACATTTTAAGCGTTAAAGACCCAAACGTCCACCTTTTACCATCTATCCATCCTCCCACCCATAATCAATCCATCCATCCATCCATCCATCCATCCATCCATCCATCCATCCATCCATCCATCCATCCTCCCACCCATAATTAATCCATCCATCCATCCATCCATCCATCCATCCATCCATCCATCCATCCATCCATCCATCCATCCATCCATCCATCCATCCATCCATCCATCCATCCATCCATCCATCCATCCATCCATCCATCCATCCATCCATCCTCCCACCCATAATTAATCCATCCATCCATCCATCCATCCATCCATCCATCCTCCCACCCATAATCAATCCATCCATCCACCCATCCATCCACCCATAATCAATTCAACCATCCATCCATCCTCCCACTCATAATCAATCAATCCAACCATAACTTAAAAATCTAAATCTCCCAAAACTGAACAAAAACAACAACCTGGAATCATATTTGAAACCGAACTCTTCGTCTCAGACGCCGACACTGGCATAGAACAAATGCCACTGTGGCAGCTTTTCCCATCACCATTGTCAGAGTTTATCCGTGTTTGGACCGCTCTATTCCCACATGTGTCAGGATGTTTTCATTCCCTTTAACATTAGCGATAACGCTTTAGCAGTTTAGCCAAAGCAGATTAAACTGCAGCTTCTCTCAAACATGCAATTAAAATTCCTGCAGCTTTTGACAGACAGGCCTATAAAAAGGAGTCACACCCTGGTTCATTGTGATCTGGTTTCACACACAGATCTGTTGGGTTGGATCCAGAACAAACGAGGTGTGTGCAGTGAATATTTACATACCACATCCATACATGAGTAACATTTGGCATGTAGGGACTAAAGGCACACACAAAGGTAAAGCAAAGGCGCATTTCTGTAGAAGTTTGTTGTGCCTGGAACCACTTGTTTCTCTATGTAAATATATTCATGTATTTGCACTAAAAGCATATTGTAACTTTACTCGTTTCACACCTAAACATAGAGGAAACTTTATATATAATTATTATTTGACTGGTCCAGACACTTCAGATCAAATTGAGCCGATTGTGGCCCCTGAACTAAAATAACTTGGACACCCCTGCTTTAAAATGTCCTACATCAAAGACTGGCCCGTCAGTTTTTCCAGGTTCTTCCCTAGTAAAACGCTCCAACAAATTCCTCTGAATCTGTCATCGGGTTTTCAGGATGTCCTCCGAGCAAAAACAAACACATGAAAGCGATTAGCCAGCGCATGGATGAGCTGCTGTTCAGGGTCCGTTTCCAACCGTGAGCTTTTTCTGTCCTTAAATGACATTTGTATTTCCTGTTTAATATTAATAGTAACGGTAATATCTTTTTATTCATTGTTTTAACCAGAAAATACCCCATTGAGATTAAGAACCTCTTTTACAAGGGAGTCCTGGCTAAGACAGACGGCAGCAATAAATGAACATCAAGTGTTTTGATCATGATTAATCAAAATTAATCCATAACAACCAGTGATGCACAGGTCGATGTATAATCGACCCACAACAAAGTTGTTGGTTTTTTTAACTAGCCCGCCTGCAACTCGGACTGCAAGAAATATATTTGAAAAGGATGGACCTGACCCGTTTCTCGACCCGCATTTTTAAAAAGTAGTCAATGGTCTTTATGAACATCACATGACCTTACTCACATACCTGCATTTATTTATGTGTTAAAATTCCATGTCATTGCTTGTAAGTTAATATGTTGATGAAATATTTTTTTCCTGCTTCATCATTCAAAAGTTATCAACGCTAACGCAGCATCTAAACCAGGGGTCGACCACCTGTAACACGCAAAGAGACATTTGAACCTGGTTTCCATGTAAAAGAAAACACTGGGAGCCGCTCATCATCTTTAAAAATCTCAGCCAATGTGTCCTAAACCTTACTTTTTTTGTTTGTATGTTTCCAGAGCTTCCACTCTCTCAACTTTATTTCTCTCTTGCTCCCTCCATACCGTAGGACAGTGTTGACACTACGTCACCTTCACGGAAATTCAGTCAATAAAGTGTATGTATTGATAATAGAAAATTGTGCCTAATATTTAAATTAGAATGATATACCAGATTATTTTAATGTTTACCTAAAACGACCAAACCAACCACAACCCAGATATCATTACAAATATTTTTCAATGCCCCGCAAATGAGGATGACCACGGGTGACTGCAGATGCCCACTCACTTTGGGTCAGCCTGCGCATCACTGATAGCAACCCTGTAATTAATCTGATTAAAATGTTCCATCATTTGACAGCTCTAGTATTAATTATCATCGTCATCATCATGATCATGATGAAAACTGAATTTATATTTGTGTTTATCTAGACGTGAAAAGGAAAATAACTGAAAGGGCATTTTCTAAACAGTTTCATTCTTCGCTTCTGTATATTGACAATAAATGTTCATAATTAACTCAGTTTGAAAAGCAAAAGGAACAACAAAAAGATCAACTTGAGCATTTCTCTTAGTAACCTAAACAAATCAATCATAATGAATGAAGGTGTCCATCCGGGAACCCGTATAGGTCCTGTGTAATTTCAATGTAAAAAATTTGTAAACATGTTAAAACCTACCAAAAATCGCACTTTAAATATCTGTCTCATTAGATTAAACTGTTTCATCATTTGACAGCGCTAGTATTAATCATCATCATCATAATCATTATAACTGAATTTCTATTTATTTTTATCTCGACGTGAGAAGGAAAAGAAGTGAAAGGGCGTTTTCTAAACAGTTTCATTCTTCACTTTGTGTACATTGACAATAAATGTTCATTAATTAAGTCATCTTTGAAAAGCAGAAGTCAACTTGAGCATTTCTGTCTCAGTAAACTAAACAAATCAATCATAATGAATCAAGGTGTCCATTAAGGAACCTGTTTAGGTCCTCTGTGATTTCAATGTAAAACATTTGTAAACATGTTAAAACCTTCCAAAGTCGTACTTTAAATATCTGTCTCATTATCTTGTCAGGTTTACAGTCGGGTGTGTCAGAAGGTTTTGTAATCACCGCTCCGCTTACATTTATATCTGATTGAATCATTGGTTCACAAGCTTCTGCTTTCAGCTGAGAATCGCTCTCGCAGTAAAACTGACACATCCATCACGGCGGCCGATCGCGCTGTCGCTGTCACTCAGGTATGTTGATAGATGGCATCAGTGACTATTTGTGTCAGATGAGTTTTAATGGATGTTGGAGAATGTAATTTATGGCCACTTGTCACGACTGGTTTACACGTCCAAATGCCAAAGCTTCCCTCCCCGCCGCTGTAAAAAAAAAACCCTTCTGCTACAATCATCGACTCATCTCGCTGCTAAAATGCCTGTTATTATCCTCGACAGGTATGAAGACCTACAACCCAGTTTCCCTCCGCTCGCACATGTTCGGTAATTTCCAGGCTTTCAAAAGCAGACAGAAAAAAGCAAACGTCCCAGTGTGAGCTGGTAGCTGGAGGTGTATGTGTCTGCACATTTACAACTAGCCTCGTCTGTCGTCTTAAATATATCATTATTTCCATATTTCCTTCCTGAAGGCTTTGGTCTACACTCTGAAGAAGAAAGGTTTAACCCACACCTGCTCACCTTAGAGAGTTTATGTACAGTATGTGCAAAAAAATACAAATAAATTAAAGAGGGCTGTCAAAATGAACGCAGATTAATCCAACATCATGATTAATTCAATTAAAATTTGTCACCAATTAAGTAGAACAGTTGATTTGTTACAAGTTATTTTGTTGAAACTTGAATAAACATGTTAATTGCATATATTTGTGTGTATGTTTTGATCACAGTTTTTTTTTGTATTTTGGAAAGTTTTTGAATACGTTTTGGATGTTATAGCACTTTTCTGTGAATTTTAGTTGATTGTAGCATGTTTTGTATATTTTTCCTACACATTTTTGCTGTTTTTTTAGTGTATTTTTGTGTATTTTGTGGGAAATTTAAGTACAAGAAAACCCCAACAACAACACAGAACAGTTGTGCTTTGACTTTTCACTGAAGCACTTCCAGATTAACAAAGAGTTTTTGAATATGTTTTTGAATTTTTCAGCACTTTTCTGTGTTTTGTATATTTAGAGTTTAAGTATGTGGTAAAAATAATAAAAAATAAATAAGTATGTCAAAATGAATGCAGATTAATCCTGCATCATGATCTCATTAAATTTTTTCATGTAATTACATGGAAAGTTCAAGTTGTTTTGTTGAAACTCTTGAAGGTGTTGAAAAAATAATGTTTTGGATATTTTAATCACACTTTTTGGTTGTTTTTTTTCCCACTCCCTGTATTTTAGAACAGTGTTTCAATGGCTATATAATAACATAATATATGATAACTGTTTGTTCCTAAATATTGAAAAGCTTTAATCTGTTTACAGACGCTTTACATATAAACGTTTAAAGAGAAACACAAATAGTGACACCAGATTTTTTTTATATATTTAGTGTTTTTGTGTCTATCTATCTATCTATCTATCTATCTATCTATCTATCTATCTATCTATCTATCTATCAACACTGAATTTATTAAAAATCTGGTGTTGCCATTTGTGTTTCCCTTTAAAAATGTATATGTGAAGTGTGTGTCTGTAAACGGATTAAAGCTTTTCGATATTTAGAAAACAGTTATGATTATATAGTAGAAGTAGTGAAAGTTACCATTAATCACCACAGTAACAGACAGATGTGTTCAGTTTGTACGTACAGGTGATTAAATAAGTGTTGAGGTGGATCATTTCCCAAAGCGTCACTATAATCTTAGTCACCTCCTGAACACTGTTTTGGACACTAAATAATCCAATTACTGAGTGATTCACTGAAGGTTCCTGGAAGCTCTGTGACTTCTCAGAGTGAGGGGGGGCAGGTTAGAGTGTGGGAGGCGGGAAAAGGGAGGAGGGTCAGACCTTATCTGATCCAGACCACTTTAGGAAGACACCTGCAGTATCCGGGGTAATATATATTACCACCTAAGTAGCGGTAGAGCCCCTGAGGTGGGCGGAGCCGCCAGACAGCTGCAGGCAGGAAGTGGAGACGACAGCCGGGAACGCCCTTTATTTATGGAGCCGTGAAATGAGGAGGCTGTTTTAACGAGGGGGCGGAGCGTCACATGGGGAAGGTGATGAGGTTCAAGACGGGAAGAGGGAAAAAAAAAAACAATGGAAAAGTCCGAACAAGCACCTGAACGCAGATAGTCTGTAAAGATCTAAAAGACTTTCTCCCGAAACGACGATGCTAATTACCACCGCCGATAATTACTACTAATAAACAACACATTTCAAGAAGAAACGCTGCAGATGAATCATTCTACACAGAGGTGCCCAAGTAATTTTAAATCTGGTTTAAAACACATTGAACTCAACATCATCTGAAATGGGCGGGACCCAAAAATAAAAACAGAATTATATATAAAGATGGTCAATTCTATGGATTTGAGCGAAAAATTAACTGCGTCTTATCGGCCACTTGCATCAGTCACTGTTTTGGTTGTTTGCGTCGGTTATTGCATCATTGTTCCGATTGTTTGTTTCAGTCATTGTGTCATTGTTTCGGTCATTTGCATTGGTTATTGCATCTTTTCGTTTGCGGCCATCATTGCCTCATTGTCTCAATCATTTGCGTTGGTCATTGCGTCATCGTTTCGGTCAGTTGTGCCGGTCATTGTGTCTTCATTTTGGTCGTTTGCAGCCATCATTGCCTCATTGTCTCAATCATTTGCGTTGGTCATTGCGTCATCGTTTCGGTCAGTTGTGCCGGTCATTATGTCTTCATTTTGGTCATTGCCTCATTGTTTCAATCATTTGTGTCAGTTATGGCGTTTTCATTTTGGTCGTTTGAGGCCATCATTGCATCATTGGATTAATTGTGTCAGTTGTTGGATCGTCGTTGTCTCGTCCATTGGCGGCGTCATTTGCGTTGTCGTTGATGCGGGCCTGGCGCTGATGCGAGCGCCATCCTGTCAACGCTGCTCTTTGATCTGCTGATCTTACCTGCTGGACGAGCTCAGCGGATGTTTATTCGACACCTAAAGTGTTGACAGGTGTCATGGGGTGGGTGGGTGGGTGTGTGTGTGGGGGGGTTTGGGATTGGGGGGGGGGGTCAGGTGAGCGTGCTGGTGATAGACAGTCCCCTCGTCTCCAGGTGTGTGTTTGTAGCTCAGGGACACATTTGTTTGGTTTTATTTCTCTGTGTGTATTACCTCTGCCTGAACATGTGAGTCTGCATTGGGGGATGGGGGGTGGGGGGCAGAAGGCTGTGTTCTGCCCCTAGGCTCTTCCTGTAGTGGTGTATGTTTCCAGCCCTCAGGCCTGCTGGGGACTTTAGAGCTTTAACCAGAGCTGGAGGACTCCCCAGTGAAGACCATTAGCGGCTAAACGCCTCCCTGCCCGCCACTGTTTGTTTACCTGAACGCCGGCAGGACGAGGTGTTAGCGCTTTGTCCTCTAAGGTGTTTAAGCACCGACAAGCAGGAAGGAAACGACCCGAGACAAAAGAAGCGACGGGTCCGTGACACCGTAAACATCCCCAAAAACCCCACACACTTGAAATCACTGCTGTTCACTTTCTTAAAAACGCCATTTTGGGTTCCGTGTCATTTGGTTATTTTGACTTAGACTTAGACTTAGACTTCCTTTATTGTCATTGTTACAATAAACATGTTTACAGAACAACGAAATTGTATTTCCGGTTCTTCCTTAAGGTGCACTTCAAATTTAAATATTAAAAAATAAAGAGTAAACTTTGTCAAAATACAGAAAAGTTTTATATTTTTTTCATTTTAGTTTAGATTTATTTAATTTGGACTGGTTTTTGTCTCTACTTTTTAGATCAGATTTGCTAGTTTTCCATTTATCTAAATACTTAATTTAGTTTTTGTAGTAGTTTATGTTTTTATTTAATTGTTTGTATGTGTACACACACACACACACACACACATATATATATATATATATATATATATATAAAATTATTCATTATTTGTTTATTTTTTTACAAAAAAATTATTTAACACGCATGGCTTATTTGTAGAGCACAATTCATACACAGGGGAATTAACAAGTGCTTAAATACGAAAAGAGACAAGTTAAAAATACAAAATTACAGTTAATAAGTCAATAAGTAGTAGTATTAATAGTAATAGTAGTAGTGATAGTAGAAGTAATATATTATTAGTAGTAATAGTATTAGTAAATTAGTAGTAGTAGTAGTGGCAGCAGTAGTAATATATTATTAGTAGTAATATATTAGTAGTAACAGTAGTATTTTATGTTTTTCATATCTTTTATCTTCATCACCATCATCATCATATTAAAATAAATCCCACTCAGGACTTTTTCTGCTGTTTTGTCTTTAACTTTAGTTTCACTGACGATAAAAAAAAAAAAAAGAAATTTCACTCATTATTTTTGTACGTTTTACTTTTATAAGTACAACATACTCTTTCAGTTAATTGTTTTTTTAATTTTAATGCTACTTTATTTCTTCCAGTGAATTGAAAATGTTTGACTTCCAGTTTTGGTCATTTTGTGCATATACGCTAACGATAAAAACCTTCCGTCAGACTCGAGGAGTGATGAGCTGAATTGACAGGAAGCACAAAGAGGCGGGTTTAAGGCTCTGACAGGATGACAGTCTTTAATGTCAGGTGTCAGATGAAAGAAGCTGCCACAGTCAAAGCTGCGAGGCCCCACGTCATGTCCTCAAGTGTTTGTACAAAGGGAATGTGGTCCGTCCACCGTCCCCACCAGGACTGTGCTGCTAATGTGACGACAGTAACGGTAATGACACAAGTCGGAGGTAGCCAGCTAATAACACACGACGTAAATGTAGAATGTTAAGTGCTTGGTTTGACTTTTACGGCAGCTTCAAATTCCTCTCGTCCTGTTTAAATGTGACAGTGTTTAGAATGTTGACAGTAAAAAGACACTGAAGAAGAAACTACGGTTAACAAGTGGTACCTGGGACAACAAACGCCGCCCCCTTGCACACATTTTAGCTCTTAATGGACATCTCCCTCTCAAAATGGTTGACTATGGGCTTCACCTTTTTAGGTCGCTCAAGGTCAAAGGTCATGATGCCATTTTGGAGCCTACATGTAGTTTCCTAATCTGTCAACAATAGTAACTGAGCACTTATCATCACTCTATTTGACATTACCACCATTTAAATTCATGTGACCTTGATTCTGACATTTCTAGGTCACTCAAGGTCAAAGGTCATGGTATTATTTTGAAGCCCATGCCAGGTTTCCTACCTGTCAACAATAGTAACTAAGTCTATCTCCACTGGTTTTTCAGTTATAGTCTATTTAGGGCTTTTAGGTATTTGACCCAGTGACCTTTGAGCTCTTAGGTCGACAATAGGTCAAAATCTATACAGACCAGATGCAGAATTGACAGACCAGCATCCTGGTGCTGATTGGATGTCAATACTTCAAATGTTATATCCATAATTCCATTTTGACCTTTATTGTGACCTCTGACCTAGAGTCTTCAAATGTGTCCTTCAAGGTTCTGATGTCAATACACATCAATAGTGAGAGCAAAAAGAAGCTATATGTAAAACTGAGTATACAGGAAGTAAAAAGACACTCCTGATCTGCCCTATCTCTGATCATTATGAAAAGACATTTTAGTGACCTTGACCTTTGACCTACATTCACCAAAATTTGATGGGATCTTTTGTGGACCTCCTTGCACCTTTTTTGGAAATTGTTCCAGTAATTTTAGTGTAAACCTGCTTTTAAATGACAACTTTTAAGTGTGTACCAGTTCTAAGTTTTACACAATTAAAAGTTGTAAGTCAGTTTACTTGGAACTTTGAAAAACTCAAGAAATCAATTGCCTTAAAAGTAAAGTCAACTTACTAGACTTTAAAGTGATGGTTGTTGTCCAGATCTACTACCAATAATTAGATTTTTTTCACTACAAATGTAAACTGAGATTTCTGGGAAACTCCAGGTCAGTCCTTAACTCAATTATTCCCAATAATTGGACTTAGTTGTGACTGTAAACGGACTAATTTAAACACAATCCAGTATTATGTAACCAGGTCCAGAACTGTTCTGACCCTACAGAGGAAACAGGAAAAGAACAAACCGACACAATAGAAGTTGTGTAGGTCCAGTTTTTTTTTTTTTTTTTACAAAAGTCGGTTCTACTTTGTCTTTGTGTGGTTACTTTGTGTCGTCCATATTCACTTATTTTCCTTGCCCACCCCTTCGCCCTCGTTCTTCTCACCCTTCCAGTTTTTCTGCCTTTCGGTTGTTACTGTACTTCTGCTCTGGTTTCTTTGCGGTGACAGTTGGATGCGAACAGTCAAATGTGACAGGGACAGGTTCCGTCTCCTATTCAGAAATAACCAAGCGTCAAAGCAAACAAACAGGTGGTGATTACAAACTCACACCTCTGACATGTGTGCAGCCGTCCAATCCACGGGTGAGCGGCGGGGACTGGCGGAGACACCGTGGGCCGACGCGTCTCGGCAGGACCTCGGCGTGGGCGTGAATGGCCTCCGCTCCTGGGTGACAAAAATGAGTGTTTGGGTTTAAAGATGGTGGGACTCTGGACAAGTCTATAAATGCCCCGACATTTGAGGAAAGTCCACGACTGAAGGAAAAGTGATGAAAGGATGAGATGGAAGACTCAGACCTGTTTGTCCAACAACTGTCTGTCCATCCACCCATACATCCATCCAGAACTTTTATTATAACACTTTTGCTTCCTAGTTATGTGTCATTTATTTATTAAACAATTATGGCAAAACCCCAAATTATTAGTGTTAATTATAATAAATGTTATTATTATTATTATTACTATTATTACATTGATATTCATATAAAATAGTAATTGCTATATAGACATCAAAGGGAACTCAGATTGGGAGTAAGTTTATATATATATATATATATATATATATATATAATTTTATATTGTTTTTTTCCATTTTGTTTACTTAACCCTTTGTGTATCATTATTTATATTGCGTTGTTTGGTTTAGTTTTGATTTAATTTTGTACGTGTACAAAATGAAGATTTTTAATAAAAACAATCTGAGTTTACATTTATTCGTCTGTGTGTCCTGATACAGGTTTGTTTAGTTTAGTTTTACTCGTACATAAATCCATAGTCAAATGCTGGGTGTGATCAGTGTCTAATCCTTGGTCTAATCTCTGGTGTCTGTGAAACCTGAAACCCTCCAGAGTCTCTGTCCCACTCCTTCTGGACGTCCTGATAGTGTCATTAGCATCATCATTAGCATTACCCATCATCCCCTGGGGCCGATGCAAAGCACAACTTAAGCGTCGTTTAAGATAATCACACCAGTTCTGTAGAGATACCACTTATTCAGTTAATGCTTTCTTTGTTTCGTTTGTGAAGTAGTTTCTGAAACACATGCAACAGTTTGGATTTTTTTTTTGGGGGGGGGGGGCAAACACGTGGTTCGGACCAGAACCAGCCCGCGCAGGTCTTAGTCCGGTCCCAAGTGTAAAAATGATACTGAAGATATGAAAATGGAAGGATGCAGAACTGGTTTGTCTCATTGGGTCTGTTTATTTTAGAGTTTTTACTGGTTTTAATTCAGAATAAAAGTGAATTCCTCTTTCAGATGAACCATGTAAACGCCTAAAATGCTCATTCAAAATTAAACTGAATAAAGTCACTAGTTTATTGTGATCTTAATTCTGAATTCAATAATTCCTCTAACATTATTGCTGTCGGTCTGCACATGCTCTTGGTCTCGTTGCCATGACGCACATATTTGTCGTCGATTACACACACATTCTGCTGTGCGCATTAGTTGTTGATTCCTATGGTTGAATTATAACAAAAATAAACTCAAGCATCACATGTAGTATCTGGTCTAACATGTTGGTAGTTGAAACAAACGAAACAGGAAGTGGACGGCTTCTTCCAGTAGACATTCAGATGTTAAGCGGCCATTCTGTCCAATCAGAACCCTCTATACCTCCATCTCAGGCCTGGTTCTCCTCAGGCCTGGTACTCCTCTGGTTCTCCTCAGGTTCTCCTCTCATCATGTTCCTCCAGCGTTGCTTTGTTCTCCTTATCTTCTGGATCCTTTCACTCTTTCATGGTGGAAACTCCTGTAAATCAGTGGGTTTTTTTGGCAGGGACTCCCATCTCTTCCGAGCCCCTGGAGGAGCGCCGGGAGACCCTGCGCCAGCGTTTGCGCCCCAGCTGTCAGTCATGTGTGTGTCATCTTCTAAACGGTAATTTATGTGTTGTTGTGGAGGACAAATTGCTGCAGGAGCTGAACCATTAGCTTCAGCTGCAGCATGTTTTCACCTGCAGTAAAGCTATGCCAAAAATGTCTGTGCTCAACGCCGCTGCTGCTGCCGCCGGCCAGAGGCGCACACACCACAGGTTCACTGGCACGGCAACCGACCAAAACCTGCACAAACTAACAAAGAAACAAACAAACAAACAAACATGTACAAGATCTGCTCCCAAACACACATGAAACTCTGATGTTAAAGAAGAATAAGATAATTGAATTTAACAAACTATGAATTTAATATTTGATCATGTTGTTAAGGTTCAGATTGATTTGTTTGATGTAAAATAGTTTAAACAGTTTTTAACATTTTTTTTTTCATAACAGATGAGAAATGATGTGAAGTCTGAGGCGAAACAGTAGCTGATTCCAAAGAGCACAGCGACCTCCAGTGGCTGACAGAGGGATTACAGGGTTTAATTCAGGGGTGTCCTGGAGATCTACTGTCCTGCATGTTTTAGATCACAGGGGTCAAACATGTGGCCCGGGGAACAAATCTGGCCCACCTAAGGGTCCTTTGATTGAATGTATTAAATGCAAAAATTACACTAAGTTAAGTTATAGATCATTTTACTTCGTGCTCCACATTCAGACCAATTCAGTCGTATAATAACCGATATTCACAGGTGTAAAAAAAAAAAAAAAAAACAGTTCTAAATGTGCTTTGTTTTTTCATTTAGTGACACTAAAACAAAGTATAATTTCACAAAAAAAAATTTCAATAATCAGAACAAATATGAAAAATTGGAAATGTCTTTAGAAAATAAATACAATGTTAATAATATTCCACTTATTACTCAATATTTTGTGCATCTGTAGATCCAGGGTGATCTGTAAGTTAGAATGTACATGTGTAAATGATAAACTAAAGCCTAATATTTTTGTTTTCATGATGTAATTTAACTTTCTTCACTCTGAAACACAGAGAAAAGTTTGGAGTTGACGTTATTTATGTAAAATGTTTTTGTTTTTTTTACCACTTCGGCCAACTTCAGATCAAATTCAGCTGATTGTGACCCCTGTTGACACCCCTGTTTTAGGATGAATCTCATTTCACCCTTTACCACTTCCCCTCTGTTTTGCGCGTCCATGTGTAGGGGTAGGGGTGTTAAAGCAGAGGGGGAAGGGGAAGGGCTTTATACCACTTTAAACTGAGATTTTCCAGAGGCAGACTCCGAAAAGGGGGGTATAAGAAATTTCCCAGAATACAATGCAAAGCCTTTTAAAAATGGCGGCACCTACGAAAGAAGTACACACCTGTAGTATTTTCGCCATAATTAACCATTTTTAAATTGTGATAACTGTTGTATTGTATGAAGTGTGACATTGTTTTGATGCCTAATGGTAATTTTCTCCATAAAACAAACATGAAAAAATAAAAATCGGCATTTACGTAAACATGGAGCAAAGCACTTCACTGATTCAACGCAGATATTAATAAAAATATGGTCATAGTCCAGGAGAACGAGACAACTGCAGCAGACATGTTTGTTTACTTCTGGTTAAAGCTGTTGTTTTTCTTTACGTAACAACTGGAGGAACGAACTGATGATGTAGCCGAGTGTTGAAGGGGTGTCCCAATTCATAGGGGTTGTTTTTCAAGCCCTACCCCTGATAGCTCTGTTTGAAGGGGTGAGATTCAGCCTTAGATGTACCCGCCTTCTAACACACCTGACGGTCATTATCAGGGTTCTGTAGAGTTTGAAAAGAGGTTTATCATTTGATTCAGGTGTTGGAAGGAGGATACGTCTAAAACATGCAGGACAGTAGCCGTCGAGGACCAGGATTGGACACCCTTGACAGCCCCAGGATTAAATACAGGTTTATATAGACTGATCTAAATACAGGTTTATATAGACTGATCTAAATACAGGTTTATATAGACTGATCTAAATACAGGTTTATATAGACTGATCTAAATACAGGTTTATATAGACTGATTTAAATACAGGTTTATATAGACTGATCTAAATACAGGTTTATATAGACTGATCTAAATACAGGTTTATATAGACTGATCTAAATACAGGTTTATGTAGACTGATCTAAATACAGGGTTATATAGACCATCACAAACAATCTGAGCTGGAGCACCAACACAGTGACCACCATGAAAAATGCTCAGCAGAGGCTGCACTTCTTGAGGGTCCTAAGGAACTGTATGCCTCCCGCTGCCTCAGGAAGGCACAAAACATAACCAGAGACCCCTCCCACCCTGCACATCACCTGTTTGAACGTTCGAACAGGCCTTAAAAACAAGAACAGACAGACTCAGGAACAGTTTTTATGTGGATGCCATTTGTGCACTGAACTCGTACTGATTTTAATGTATGTTTTTAGGATTATAGGGCTTTTATGGATTCATGTTATTTATCACTATGCACTTTAGGGGCTGCACTTTTCAATTTCGTTGTTCTGTGAACAATGACAATAAATACTCCATTCTATTCAATTTAAATACATGTTTATATAGACCGACTTAAATACACATTTATATACTCAACTCAGGTTTAAACACTAGAGTGTTTTAATTAGTAGTTATATTTATTATTTGTATATGTATTTATTAGTTATATTTGTAATTTTATTAGTAACAGTTGTATATAATTGTTCAGATTATCTACATTTTCATTACATCATTTGATTTTTATTACACTAAAAGACAAATAATAGTTCATTATTTCTAGATTATGTAATTATTTCACTGGTTTGATTCATATTGGTCTTAATGTGGAACCTGAACTAAAATGCCTTTAACATTTCTGATCTAATGGATAAAAACACAGTTTTGACTAAAAAAAAGGCATAAAACATGAGCCACATGTGATTCTTTTTCCTCAGACTGTTCGTCGTTCTGTACAGAAGGCACCAACATCTGTTAATAATGACAAGTTTCTTCAATTACTCCATCATTTCAAGTGCATCTGAATAATTAAAACACAACCAAATGAAAAAAAAAAATCCAAAACATAAGACTTTGTGCTTCTGTTACTAAGTGTTTAGTGTTTTTATAAGATCTGATCCATCCAAGTTCAGGCATGTTGTTAACATTACACATATTATTCTGAAGAAATGTCAGTTTTTTTCAGGTTATTCGTATTTTTTGCTTGAATAGTTTATAAAAGTAAGTATTTTCAGAATTGAATGGGTTTTTTTTGCACTAAAATATAGACAAATATTTAGAGATGCCATTTATAAGTTATGTATGTCACTATCTTTACTATTTTATTGATCTGACATATTGGAGATCAAATGTGGCCCCTGAAAGTCTTATTTTAAGTCATTTTTGAACAAGAAATCAGAAACACACAGTGTAAAAAGAAAAAAAAAAACTCTAAATAGAGAAAAAACTGTGTAAAAAGAGAAAAACAGTAAAATGATGAAAAATACGAAAGTGAGAAAAACACAAATGAGTAAAATACAAATTACCATTTCTCTTTCTCTCCATTTTTACTATAAATAATTAATACTAAATTATTTCACATCCCACAGAATAATTAAAACACCACCAAATATAAATGAAAAAAACAACCAAAACATCAGGGTTTGGTCGTGATTTCAATCAGAACGTCGGTGTTTTGTTAGAATCTATCGTCAGTCGTGTGCTTGTCACTGTAGTTTATCTTTTATTTTTTGCTAATTGCTCCATAATAGAAACGCAACCCCCATGTTCATAAACAAAGGCACAAATAACATTAAATTATGAAAATATGCACATTTACAGACTATCCTATAACGATAGAATGTGAACCTGAACAACTGGAGATCAAATGTGACCCCTGAAACTTTTATGTTAAGAGCGACGAGATATTTGGATTAGAAATGAGAAAAAATAAACTTAGTTAGATTTGGATTTCTTTTTGTTTTTTGCAGTTTAATAACCTATAAAAGTAATGACTCAATATTTTCAGAAAATAACAACTATGAAAATATGCAAATTCAGAAACTATCCTGTAATGATAGAATGTGAAAAACCTGAACAAATGTGAATAAACTGAAATAATTAAAGAAAATTAAGCACTGTTTGAACCTAAAAATTATCAATTCAGGCAGATTATTATTAAAATTAAGCTTATTTTTCTGAAGAAATGTAATTTTTTCAGGTTATTCACATGTTTTTTGTTTGAATAGTGTAGAAAATTAAGCATTTTCAAACAAAGGCAAACGTTTGAAGTCGTCATTTACATATGTCATTATTTTTGTGGATGAGATATTTGGACTAGAAATGAGGAAAAATAATGAGCCCATATATTCATAAAAAACATTATGAAAATATACACCATTTGAACCTTGAGGCAGAATATTGTTAAATTTTTACTTATTTTTCTGAACAAATGTCAGTGTTTTTCAGGTTTTCACGTCAACATCTGTTAATAATGTCAGGTTTCTTCCATTAGTCAGTCACTTCACGTGCCACAGAATAATTAAAACACCATCAGATGTACCCCCCCCCCACAAAACCTCAGTTTGTTTCCATCAGAACATCAGTGTTTTGTTAGAATCTGTCGTCAGTCGTGTGCTCGTCTTTGTAGTTTATCTTTTATTTTTTGCTAATTGCGCCATAATAGAAGCATAATCCCCCGCGTTCATTAACAAAGACTGAAAATTAAGTGTTGGTGCCACATCTGCTGCAGGACCCCCCCCCCCCATGCCTGTAAATATGTGTGAACTGCAGCTCTTCTGCTTATTACTTTAGTCTTTCCATCATCTTATATGACTGTGGAGTTAAAGCTTTATAATGACTGAGAAGGGAATTAAAGAGTTAGCGCCACGCTCCAGCGCACGAGCGCCACTGCTGCTTTTCTATTTGTAGCAGCAGAAAGGTGTCTTTTTTTTTTTTTTTCCTCCTCGTCACAGTTAAGTTGAACAAAAGGTGAAAATTGCACCCTGAGGGGAAACATCTTCCAGGGAGGGAAGGTGTGGAAGACACCCGTTATGGCTTTGTCTCTGCTTTTCACTTTAGCTCATCCCCCAAAAAATGTAAAAAATAAATAAATAAATGAATAAAATCAGAAGATAATGTGATGCATGACTGAAAAACCTGAGAAATAAAGAGGCAGGAGTGGGAGGAGCTAGAGTTTGAGGGGGAGGAGTTTAGTAACAGACTGAAACAGAAAAAAATATTAAAGAAAATTATACTTAAAAAGAAATGAAATACTGAAACAAACCTAAAATAAATGTATACTTAAACAGATGAAAAATAAAATATGTTGATTAAACCGACAACAGTCCCATTGCCCGCCGGCGGGAAATTTGAACCAAGTTGACACAAAACACATCTGTAACTTGGTGAGTTTCTGTCATTCAAACATATAAGTGACATCATTAAAAACCTTGAAACTTCTAGTTTTCTAATTATATATATATATATATATATATATATATATATATATATATATATATATATATAATTAATTATATAGTTGACCCTTTTTAAAGAGAGTTAGAGATGAAAAGAAATCTCCTGCTGAGGCCACACCTATCGCTATTCACAGGTAAAGTACCCAGTGCTTGTGTGGCTATTCAGAGGTGAGAGTACGCCCTATTCAGCCGCAACAGCCAATCAACAACATGGAAAGTGATAGTCATTATGATTGGCAGCCGATTGATCAGATTGATCACAGGACGTAACGTCACTGCTTTAATTGCACAGATGAGAATGTCCAGGAACAGACATAGGAACAGTTTAAAAAAATATGGAACTGGGTCTGGTTCCAAGATTTCAGAATCAGGTCTGAAAAAGAACCGGTTCCGTGTCCCAACACTAGTTGTCACTTAAAAAAATATTCCCAGGGTAGAATGAACGAAGTACTATTCTAGTGGACATTGGGTGTGTGTGTGTGTGTGTAAATGTCAGTAAACAAACGTGACTGATGTTTTATCTTTGGTGTAAAAACATTCAACAGTAGAATCCTGTTTCACTGGGACACGTTTAGAAGTTGATGTTAAATATTCTCACTTCACTCATTAATATAATCATTAAAGTTCAGATTTGATCAAAAACCAAAGCTGTTCATTTGTTAAACTGTTATTTTTTTTAAGTAAACATCTTTTTCATCTGTGATCCTTAATTATTTGTTCACCTGTGGAGGTGTAAAATATAACAAAATAAAGGTGTGATTTCACATCTTATCTTTGTTTTTTCCATAAACGATGTTTTTTAATCATTTTTTCAGTTTCTCCACAATGAAAATTAACTAAATAAACCTGGTTACAGATCCAAACTAACACGTCTTCTTTGAATCCACAGCTGCTGTTTTTCTGTCACAGGACGTCCTGATAAAAACACGAGTACAGAAAAGCGGAAAGCGTCCACGTCGGCCATTTTTGCCTCCAGACGGATTGAACCATCCCATTGGTCGGTTCAGGTCTGGATGGTTTTTGGCAGATGTTATCGCAGCTGCTTCTGCTGCATTTGCACAAGCCCAGAAAAAAATAAAAATACTGTGTTGACAACATGCCAGCAGGTACCAAGCCCAGGTACGGAGTCCAGGACTGGTCCAGGTTGAGCCAGGTTCCAAATCTAGGTACCACATCCAGGTCTGGTCCAGGTACCTTATCTGGTTCCTCATTCCCGATCTGATCCAGGTACCGAGTCCAGAGTCCAGATCTGGTCCAGCTGGGCTTTCAACACTGGGTCAAATGGTCCATATTGACTTTGTACCAGTGTCTGTGAATCTAACCCGTGTCCGTGTGGGGGAGTGGGTCCCCTATCCCAGCACACACCAGGGAGTCTGGTTCTGGTCACACTCCAGTTTAGCGTTAATGACAGTACAGGGGGCGCCGCTTAGACTCAGCTCGTGACGAGACTCCACCTCGTAGCGGAGGTTGGTCAGCCCCCCCTCTGGATCCACCTTAAACTGCTCCTGAAGGCAGAACAGGCAGGGACAGGGAGGTGGGAGGTGGGAGGTGGGAGGTGGGAGGTGGGAAAGGGTTACAATAACCACAGGTTATGTTTTCACTCAGTGTTTGTCTTGTTAAAGTTTCCCTTTAATGGTTCTATTTACATTTTAACACAAAAGAGCAAAACACATGGATCTTATTTTTTAAAAGGGAAGTGGATTCTGTGTGTGTGTGTATATATGTATGTGTGTGTGTGTGTATATGTATGTGTGTATATATGTATGTGTGTGTGTGTATGTGTGTGTGTGTATATGTATGTGTGCGCCAGTATTCCTATATTTATGAGGACATTGATCTGTTTACCAGTCCCGCATAAGGGGAAGATGATGACGATCTGTTTACAGCCACACCATGGGGACCAAAATTCAGGTCCCCACAAGGGTTAAATATTAATTTAGGTCCCACTAGTAAAATATTTGTGTGAAGTATGCAAATTTATGGAATGACACGTTTAATGTGTAATAGATCACAGGTCTGTGCTTTAGAGTGGAGTCGTATAAAGAATACCAAAGCCTGTGGGAAACAGCTTTTACAGCTACTGGTGTGGGCGTGGTCATACTGGTGTGGGCGTGGTCAATACTCAAGGAAACTAAGTTTAAGCATCTGTTAGTAATAGCATCCATTGCCATGTTTCTCATATGTCGAAGCAGCTGGACTTGGGCACCAGGTCTTCTTCCTGGAGACTATTTCCATTAATGTCTTTACAGTACCTGGTCGTCATAGTGATAGTACTGACTTTACAGTACCTGGTCATCATAGTGATAGTACTGACTTTACAGTACCTGGTCGTCATAGTGATAGTACTGACTTTACAGTACCTGGTCATCATAGTGATAGTACTGACTTTACAGTACCTGGTCGTCATAGTGATAGTACTGACTTTATAGTACCTGGTCGTCATAGTGATAGTACTGACTTTATACTACCTGGTCGTCATAGTGATAGTACTGACTTTACAGTACCTGGTCGTCATAGCAATGTGCCATGTTACTTTAGTGTCATCTTCTCAGAGTTGCTGATGAGTATCATTACTCCGTACCTGTTTCTGATTGGCCACTCTTTTGTGGTCTCTCTTCCTCCAGGCTGGATCGTGGATGTGTAGGAAGGTTTTATATCCGGTGTTGATTCCACTGGGTCTGAACAACTTTAAAGAGAAAAAAACAAAACACAGAACAAAATGAACGAAGGAAAACATGGGTTCAACCAGATATAGTTTTTACTGAGGATGAAACGTCTTTATGTCAAACTTCTGTCAAAAATAACATGTGAAGAGCTGCACTTCAGCTGCTTTAATGTTTTTCTGATTAATTTCTTCTTTACTGCGTTGGACTCGTTGAAGTCCCCCAGTAGGACAATGGACCCTTTCGGTCCCTTCGCTTTCCAGCAACCATCCCAGGGACCCCAAAAAGGGAGGGTAATCTGAACTGCTGTTCGATACATATTCACTGACAACAGTCAGTACCTCTTCCCCAACCCTTTTGTCCACTGGGGTAAACCGCAACATGGAGGCTGAGAGTCTGGAAGTGATCAAAAAGCCCACCACCCCCACCCCCTTTCTCCCCCGGGGCAACTCCAGCAAAGAACAAGGTCCAACCCTTCACAGAATCAGGTTCCAGGGTGAATGCTATGTGTTGAAGTGAGGCCGACTATGTTAAGACCATAGCACTCAATCTAATTTTTTTCCATATTGCAGGGTTAAAATTTTCTTTAAAAAAAATTAAAAATTAAAAAATTTGCAATTCAGTTTTTTCTAATATCGTGCAGACTGAATCGTACCTGTAGTTCTGCTTTCCTCAGCCGCCTGTAGAACTCGTCGTCTTCTCGACCCCAACCCCAGAACCGGTTTGACATTCCGTTACACTGAAAAAAACAAAACAAAACACAAGAGTCAAACACATTCAGTGTCTGTTTCCCAGGTAACAAATGAGACAAAAGAGTGAAACCGAGTCAAACTGAGCATGCTCAGAAGTAACAAGGTTTAGTGATAAAAATGATCTCTTTTAGTTTATTCTAATATAATCTAGTAGAATCTAATATAGTCTAGTTTTATTTCATGTAATTCAGTCTAATCTGGACAGACACAAGGCAATTACAATAATCTCCCCCAACCATTAACATTAAACACAGGATAAAACAACCTCAACCAAATACAATTAAAAAATGTAAAAGAATAATAAAACAATAACTGATAAAGAGAAAGGTTTAGCATAGCATTGTGTCAGTTTATATGATACATGTATTTTTTAGGTGTGCCATTTAGAATATATGCGTGTATATATGTATATGTGTGTATGAATGTATATGTGTGTATATATATGTCTCTTTGTGTCTCTTTGTGTGTGTGTGTTATTACCAAAACCTGTTGGACGAAATTTCATTGTGCCTTGCATAATGACAATAAATATTCTTGATAAAAGTGGCTATTGGTTTAAAGCCAGTGTAAAAGGTGGACTTGTACCATGTGGTAGTGCTTCTTGGTGAGCAGCAGGATCCCGCCCACATACGTCTTGTAGTGGTAAAGCGGGTGCAGTTCGGGCGAGGCCACGTGGAAGGGGCCGTCCTCGGGGAAGCCATAGTCTAAGGCGTCGTTGAGGGGCAGCAGGTCCACGTCGTGCATGGCCAGGTAGTCTGTGTCGTTCCCGCTCTCCATGAAACCCACGTTGATCAAAGACGCTCGGTTGAACCTGGACAACAAACGTTCAGTTCCAGAAACATTTTCAGACACTGGCAAGTTTTTTTTAAACTACAACAGAAATCTGAAGACGGTCAGTCCTGTTTGAAAGAGAAATTCATGCATTTATTCAAAAACCATCAAACTTCTGTTATTAGCCCACCCCCTGAAGAGGAGGGGAGGCTCATGTTTGAGTCAGTTTGTTTGTAAGAAGGTTCAGGCAAAAACTACTGAAACAAAAAATATTTTTCTGCTAATATTTTATGACAATATTAGAAACTGCAAAATTGTTGTGTGAGAAAGCTTGTTTCCACACTCTCTCCCTTCCACTAGAGAGAGATCAATATTTCAGTAACACACACATATACAGCTGTTGTTTAATTACGCCCTTTCTCCACTGTGAAACGGAAACGTGCACACGCAGCAGTGTGCACACAGCGGTGCACACAGCGACAAGGCGCATTTTGCAAATAGTGCAAACAGGGCTATTACAACCTTATTAGGAGGGGGCGCAGGACAAAATATTTCATCTACAACACAAAACATATACATAGATGCATACATACTGCACATAAATACGTACAAACATAGATAAGTACATGAATACATACATGGATACATACTTATAAATATGAACACGAGTGTCTTTTTTTAAATTCTGTTTAACACATGTTTATTTCTTGTGTCGTATGCATATGACTCTGAGAGTTTTAGGTTTAACTTGTTGATTACTCTGTATATAGGACATTCAAATGTTGAATTCAGGAAGCTTCAGTAGTTTGTAACGTTGGAAGAGTGGATTAGTGGGGGTGTTGAAGTAGGACCAGGAAATGATGTGTATGATTTTCTTTTGCAGGACTAATAGGTTTTTTGTGTGGTTCGGAAATGTATTTCACCAAACATTACAGTAGTTCAAATGAGGTTCAAATAAGGTTTTATACAGAGTGAGTAATGTTGCAATGGGAAGAAAATGTCAAATTTTTGCAAATAGACCAAAACATTTTGATTTGTCACGAGTGAGTCAATATGACATTTAAAATTAAGAAATTAATATTAGTTGAGCTCACACCGGTAATTGTCTGTCCATTTATTACAAGTTGAATGTGCATAGCCTGCTTCTTGTTACTGCTGAAGATAATAGAATTGGTTTTGCTGATGTTCAACCATTTGTCTATTTTCTTAATCTCAAGATTTAGGGTTTGTTCAAGATGTTGTGGATTGTTATGAGCAATAAACAAATTAGTGTCATCTGAAAATATTACTTTATGGAATATGTTTAAGAATTAACAAAATCAGTTCAAAAAATTATGAAAAGTAAAGGTCCTAATGTGTGTGTGTGTGTGTATATATATATATATATATATATATATATATATATATACACATACACACAAGTTTGTACATTTAAAGCATTATAAATGTATATTTTCCTCTTCTGTTGTACTGACAATTTCCCTCATTATACTTGATTAGAGGAAGTGGGATTCTGAAACCAACTGATTTTCAAACCAAATACTTCCAAATGTATGGACATTGTTGAATTAAAAACAGCTCAGATGACCTACAAACCAAGGAATCATCTACTTCCTGCCAATGTACAAAAAGTGTTCAAAGACAGAGAATGAACATATGATCACAGACACACACTAAACCTAAGCAGCCAAAGGCACAGATGACATTAAAGAGCATGGACAGTTCAGTCAATGGAGTGAAACTAAGGAACAGGTTTTCAGATGACATTAAAAATAGCAGGAATAATTATCATTAAAAAAAAGTTAAAAAAAACAAAAAAACTTGATGGTTATGGTCAATATTTGGATTCTTCAGAACAGGAAGGTTTTGGATTAGTGGATTATGTTTGAGTGGTATTTAAACCTTGTATTTTGTATTTTAAATGCAGATTAAAACTAATGTGTCTCATTACATTTATAGATGTTCTTAAGTTAACAACTTCCTTCATATTACTGTTCAGTTTTACCCCTCCTTTTCTCTTTCTCTTCCCTCATTTCTTTTTCTTTAGTTGATGTAAATGATTTTGTTTCAAACACTAGGATTAATTATACATTTATCAGTTTTAACAGGTTGATTTCTAATAAGACCTGGATTCAAACCCCTCCTTTTCATCTGTATGTTTGTCATTCATACCAAATAAACATAAATGAAATTATTCTGATATCGGCACAAATGTCATGGAGCGTTACCACGGCGACATAGATTGTGGATGTGACCAGGCTTAAGAGGCTAAACCTAAACGTGACGTCATGAAAGATTATTTTGAGCCTAAAACTCAAACCCCTTCTTTTCTGGGAAGCGTCACATGGTCTGACCTGTAATGATCCACCTGGTTTATCACCAGGATCTTATGTCGAATCTTCTTCTTGTTGAGGAACGTGTGCATGAAGGGAACAAACGTCAGCAGCTCCTCGAAGCGCTCTCTGAAGGGTACGATGAGCGCCAGTTTGTGAGGACCCCAGGAGGCGTCGTCAACCGCAGAAGCATGAGTGTTGATGGGACACGGAGGCGGCAGTTGCTGCTGCACAGACAAACGACCGGCTTCCTGCGTCGCTGCCGACATTTCCCCTGAACAACTGAGCTGCAGCCACATCAGAGAGACGAGGACGAGCACCATGCAGAGGCCGAACAGCTTATAGATGGTGCATTTACCAGACAGAAACCTGCGGGGACACAGCCAGAGGTCAAAGGTCAGACTCAAATAGCATCAAAACACTGTTAGAACATTAGTTCAGGTTCCATTCAGTGGATCAGAGCATGAAAATAAACATAACCTATATTAGGGCTGCACAATATTAGAAAAAAACTGACAGGATTTTTTAAAATACTGATTATTTATATTTGTGTGTGTGTGTGTATATATATATATATATATATATATATAAATTTTATTTTTTTAAGTCTAACATAAACTCAAATTCAAAATCTTCTTGTACAGTTTGTTCCAGTTCAGAGCCAACATTAAAACATCCTCAATCTGTTCTTGGTGTACATTTAGTTCCTCATTTTGTAAAGACTCGTCAAAGTTCAGTTCCACTTTGTCTTTTCTGTTTTTACCCTACAACACACAGTAAAACAAAAACACTCAAGAAAAAGACAAGCGCAGTCACAGCAGCTTTAATTAACCTTAAACAAGAAGCAGATTCCCAGCAGAACCTTTACATGGACCCAGAGCTTAGGGGTTAAATGGTTAAATGACACCTATGAGGAAGCAGTGGTCACACCATACAGCCTTAAAACACTGAGATGCACTCATTTAGTTTATTTTCACACAAACCTGCAGGTTCTTTAAAGTTACTCACTTCTCTGGCTGAAAAACTGTGGTGGTCTTAGTTCTTCAAAAATCAAGAAAGAGTGATTTATGTCAACAAATGTCCTTGCTTTTTTATTCTTCATATATCTTTGTTATTTAAGATTTCCTCACATGCATACAGCCTGATTTAACAAAGTAAAAAGGTGCATCGATCTATATTAATTACATAATTAAACACCAAGCAAACACGCTGCTTACCTTTTATCCTCTTTAAAATAGAGGACAGGCTTTCTCCTCGATGAATACATCATCTTTTCTGACCTTAAATGCCAAGATAATAGTCTGGTTTTAAAACTCAGAGGCTCAACCTCATAAAAAAATAAACGACTCTGACAAAAATCTCCGTGAATCGTCCATAACGGAGCTAATCTGTGATTTTTGCAGCTAAATTAGCCGCCATGCTAACCGAAACCCTCCAACGGCACATGTTTAAAGCGGCTAAATATTTGGTGAAAAGTTAAGGGTCAAAATAAAAAAAGTTAAAAACCCATGCTTTCAGCCGGTCGGTGTCTTGTCCATGTCAGTCTGTCCGTTAGCTAGCGGCTACTGTACACGTAGCATGTAGCGGCTCCTACAAACCACCGCCGCGGCTTCAAACACTACTTATAGGGGTTACATTCACTCATTTTCGCCGTGACAGGCTCTCCGCCCACCGACCATTAATGTTTCACATTTGTACAAGTGAAATTTGGGCGATACGAGCTTTACCCGACAGAAAAATACACGATAATTCAACAGAAAAATCTAACAGAAGCCGATTGTAATATTGTCCGACGTGGAAATGCGTCCGGGCAGGAAAGATGGAGGAACGTTATAAAAGTTCCTACTAATTTTTCCTATGGTCTTCGTCTTCAATCTCGACATTCAACAGATACACAGCTGCCCCCTACTGTTCACACTGAGGTGGTTTAACCTCATATCATTTTGTCTTTTACATTTAAATGCTTCACTTCCGTTCAAGTTGCAGTTTTATTATCTATAAATTTATTTGTCGATTTTCAAAAGCATAACATTGACGCATTATACAATGTATTTATTTGTACCTTTTTTTAAACATAGGTCCCAGCCCCAAACTAAGATATCAACATAAATATGTCTACCAAAAGATATCAGGAAGATGAACAGTAGGTACATAGCATTCACACATAATCTAAATGTGAAAAGAACACCAATAACAGTAAAAAAAAAGGGGCAGCTGAGAAAGTGTGGAAGGATTTCAGCACAATTATTACTGGCCATGTTTTTAAAGACTTTGCTTTTACCTTTAACTTGACAAATTAGCACAAGTTGTGAAAGTGCAATGATCTGAAAGGACTTTAGAAAGTTAATAAAGGTACATTTGTGTTAATGTTTTATTTGCTGCAACTTCAGGTCATTCAAATGTTGGGAGTAGAAGCAGAAATAAATCTTTGGATTCAGCAACGACCTATGCCTTGGAAAATGAGTTGATGCGGTCATTGTTTTCTATACGATGTTCCACTGTGAGCCATTACTTTGTGATTAAGTTAAAAAAAAAATCATAAATTAAGGTGCAATTTATTTTTTTATTATTCTAAGAAAAAACACAATTCTGATTCCTTGCCCCCGCCAATTTCTGAAAATTTCCCCTTAAAATGATTATATATATATATATATATATATAACTAATTTGTTTTGCAATGGCCCTAACCCTCTCCCATAGATGTAAGTTGTAACATTAAATCAGCAAATTATAAATTCTTTATCAATTAATAATTTCTGTGATAAATCATTTTGTTAGTAAAAATATGAGGTCAGATTAAATTTTAACCTTATTTAGGGTCAAACCTTAACACGTTCATGAACATTAAATAAATGCATGGTTTTCCTGGAACATGATGAAAATCAGCTGGATGGATTAAAAACAACACCGCCCATTGCCCATGGAATTCATCTTTTTATTCCATTCCTCTGCAGTCAAAATACATTTATGTAAAATATTCTGTCACAGTTTATTGAAAAAGAGGTTATTACTCACTTGAACCCTTCAAAACCAATGTGACCAAACTTTATTTTGAGTGCGATTTTAGACAGATTTCATACAGTCTTTAAAAAAAAAAAAAAAAAAATAATAATAATAATTCCAAGCCCCCAAGAATTCACATAAAACCCAGAAAAAACACAAAAGCCAGGAAAACACAAATAAATCTTTGGAACAGAGACAAAAAAACAGATGTGATGGTTCCCTCTGCAGATTGGATTTATTGTGTGTGAGATTTAACCCTTCATGTGACAGTTTCAGACACTAACCTTCTATTTACTGATGATTATAAAAGACTCTGCAGAGTTTGGAATTTTTCACAAACTCGTAAAAGAAATGTTGCCACTTTTCAACTGAACTGCATTGGTTTAAAACTGTCAAATAATATATAAAATAAAAAAACTGAACTCCAGTGGCCAGTAACACATCATGTCAAAACAAAAACAAAAAAGGGCAAAATAATAAACAAAGGACCTGGATCTGCCCACGAGGACCATCAGGGACCAACAGGGACCATCAGAGGACCATCAAAGGACCATCAGAGGACCAACAGAGGACCATCAGAGGACCAACAGGGACCAACAGAGGACCAACAGAGGACCATCAGAGGACCAACAGAGGACCATCAGAGGACCAACAGGGACCATCAGAGGACCAACAGAGGACCATCAGAGGACCAACAGAGGACCATCAGAGGACCAACAGGGACCATCAGAGGACCAACAGAGGACCATCAGAGGACCAACAGAGGACCATCAGAGGACCAACAGGGACCATCAGAGAACCACAGAGGACCATCAGAGGACCAACAGAGGACCATCAGAGGACCAACAGAGGACCATCAGAGGACCATCAGAGGACCAACAGGGACCAACAGAGGACCATCAGAGGACCAACAGGGACCATCAGAGGACCAACAGAGGACCAACAGAGGACCATCAGAGGACCAACAGAGGACCATCAGAGGACCATCAGAGGACCATCAGAGGACCATCAGAGGACCATCAGAGGACCATCAGAGGACCAACAGGGACCATCAGGGACCAACAGGGACCATCAGGGACCAACAGAGGACCATCAGAGGACCAACAGGGACCATCAGAGGACCAACAGGGACCATCAGAGGACCAACAGGGACCATCAGAGGACCATCGACATACATGGAGACATGTTTTCCCTGATATTTGACTGAATGGGGGGATGGTATGAACTGGGTCAGACGGTGGAAAATCTCCAGAACAAATGTCCTCAAACCCGTAGGTTCAGATCCTTTTGCCGTCCTCTTGGCAGTTTTTTCTTTTTGTCTGACAGCGTCGATCTTCATCGCTCAGTTACTGCATTGATCAGTAGAGAACACACACGCACACACACACACACAGGCACACGCGCACACACACACACACACACACACACACATACACACACACACACACAGCTGCAGGATTGTGGAAGTTCTACACCAGTTTCTTGGCCTCGAAGAAGCTCTTGAGATGCCTCATCTGCCAGATGCCGATGGCCACCAGGATGAGGGTCTGGACGATGGACCACCACAGGACCCTCTGGTTGGTGCTTTCACTAGTCTGACGGAAACGCTCCTCACGGTACTGATGGAGGAAACACAGACAGCAGGGGGCGCTCAACACTGTGGATCAACTGCACAAACGTCTGACACCACAGACACACTGGAAAAACATCTACATCTGAACAAGTGTTTGTCTCATTTTTAATCCAAATATGTGATTAAATTAAAATGAGACAGAATCACCTTCAGATAGGCATGTACGATATTAGAAAAAAAAAACAACTTTTTTAAAAAAACCCTGGCATATGAAAAACTACTTAGGAGTAAATAAGAGCTGTGTGGTGTCGACACAAATGGTCAAACAGATTAGTGGTCGACACTGAACATATGTTTCGCTATCATCCTACAGATGAAATAATACATTAATTATTACTTTTAATTACAAAAAAATTTACAGAAATAAATTGAAAAAGACATAGAAATAAATTAAATAAAAATGTATGAATTAAAAAAATAAATAAAAGACAAATAAAATTAAATAAAATATAAAATGTAATAAAATAATGAATAAATAAATGAAAAGGACAAATAAATAAATAAAAAATAAAACATTGGAGCACCCGTGATGTAACTATTGTGGCACACATACATTGCGATGTCGATGCTTAAACAATATATTGTGCAACTCTAAAATAAACTCATTTTCCACTTTCAAATCTTTCCTAAAAACTCATTTGTTCAAACTGACTGTTACTGAGGGTTTGTTTTCTATTTTTTGTCTGTTTGTTATGTAAAGTGTGTTTGAGTCCAAAACAACGCTATATAAATTTCAGGTATTATTATTAAATGTGCCTCTTTTATGATGTGACCCCAGGACCCACTGACCCTCTGGTAGTTCTGCTCCTTCTGGATCTGGTCCACCTGCTCCACCAGCTGACGCACTCGCAGCTGCAGCTCCGTCAGTTTGTCTTTGGCGGCGATCTCAGCGTAGTTGTTGGCATGTTCTCCCACCTGGATGTCCAGGTGAACTCTCTGAACACACACAGAGCTGAGTTTAACAGGAAGTAAAAGCTGAACGGAAACACTGGGGAAAGAATAACTGAGCTGACACCAGTTAATGATCATTTTAAGTCTAGTTAACTGTAAAAAAAAAAAACGATTAGCAGGTAGCGTTAGCGCTCACAGATATGGAAACTGGAAATCTTGGCATAAATTGACACACAATCAAATGCTGTAGAAGAGATTGTAACATTTTTGTGTGTTTTTAACATGTTTTTAAATACATTGTTACATCTGCATGTGTTTAACATCTTTTTTTCCCCACATTTGTTTCATTACTTCCTCTGTCCACTGTTAACGGCAGTGCACACGACATCAACAGGTATTAAAGACATTTACATGTAAAGGCAGAAATATGACTAACTTAATAAAGCACCTGATGACACACAGCGTTTACCTAAAAGCAAAAGCTGCACCATATAAACCCTCTGTGAGGAGTTACGTAGCCTAGCACTGCGCTAATATCATGTCGTAAATGTAAGTACCAGTTACTGCAGATACTGGACCATGACAGTGAGAACTTTTAATGTCAACTACAAATAAGTAACTGGTGTTTGTGAATTCCTCAACTGGTGGCAGGAGATGTGGTACTAGCTTAATAATACTAGTAATAATAATAGGTTAGTCAGTTGTAGCAGATATGTCTCACAGTTTATGTGTTTGTCAGACAGGTTCAGTAAATCATCAGTTTAATTTTGATGTTATGGTTCAATCACATTTGTCTCTGGTTGAAATTTAATTATTTTTTCTTTTTCAAGTACTGATGTAAATACCATTCAGTAACCAATACTGTTTTGAAAGTAACAATTTGGTATCGGTATTGAATGAAACCCTTTCGGTATCCAACCCTAGTCATAACTCACCAACATGCCTCCGGCGAACAAGGAGAACTTGGAGGAGTTGGAGTGGAGGCAGATCTGGTGTTCTCCAGGCGTGTGCGACGTGAAGGTGAAGCGTCCTTCAGAGCCGTACTGTCGAGACAGAATCACCTGTAGGAAACAGAAAAAAAAGGATGTTAAATCCTGAGCAACGGCGTGAGCGGTTCGACTACAGTGGACGCGACTGCACCTTATCGTCGGGGTCTTTGACTTCCACGAACATTCCCAGACCCTGAGTGGCCGGCAGGTACTCCTCCCTCTGCTTATCGTACAGCTGAGTCCGGTAGTTTCCTACACACACAGACACACACACACACGGATTAGAAACTGAGGGTAACTTCTATAAACTGAGGAGAATTATTATTAACAGACGGGAACTTTTATGAAAAAAAAAAAGAGATTAAATTAAGGAAAACCATCTCAACACTGGAAAAAATGAATAACCTAGAAAAAAAAAAGGAAAACTGTAAATATAGGTGGCTGTGGCTCAGGTGGTAGAGCGAGTCATCCAAAGATCGAGGGGTTGGTAGTTCACATCCCGCCTCTGGCTGTCCACATGTCGAAGTGTTCTTGGGCCAGACGCTGAACCCTAAGTTCGTCCCAGTAGTGTCAGGCAGCACCAGGTGTGTGTGTGTGTGTGTGTGTTAGAGGGTGAACTGAGCATGCTCAGATGTCTTTGGAAACAACAAGGTCTACTCCATATCTGACATAAGTTCAACCTGGTACATTTGACACTTAAAATTTAAAAAAAAAATCTTTATTGTCAGTACGTTTTCACACATGTTAACAAACACTGAAATGTTTCCTCTGCTTTTAACCCATCAGTAGCAACTAGGAGCAGTGGGGTGCCATATCAGGCACCCAGGGAGCAGATGGAGGGGGGGTTAAGTGACTTGCTCAAGGGCACATCAGCCAACAACAACTCTCTGCCAGAGCCGGGAAACCAACCCTTCATTCAATGGACGACCCGCTCTACCAACTGAGCCACAGCCGCCCTCCCTTCTCTAATAAACTAGAGTTAATGGTACAGAGTCTGATCATGTTTTAGTAAATTCATAGACGGTCTCCTCAGTGGCGTCTGTCAAACATAGTTCTGTACTGGGTTTACTACTGGAATATTTCTGCTCATGTACAGGAGGAATATGAGCCTCTGAAGGAAGGGTGTGTTTGTTTAACATAAGGTCAAACATCTCAGGAATCACTAACTCCATCTAGAACCTGAACAAACACTGGGCTGCTCAGGTTCTTCTGCCACATGTTAACAACAGCCTCCAGATTATTTTCACACTGAAGGTTGATCAACTGTTGCGTCTCTTTACTCAAAAGTCTTCTGCCAGTTTTCCTCCACTGATCCCATGTGTGGAGCTGAGACCTTGACAGATACAAATGATTAGAATGACACCTTCAGCAGCTTTCTTTCAGACAACAAGTGAGAAAACTAACGATAACCCTAACACTGATGTACAAAGTTATTAAGTTACAAGTTATTTTTTCCTCTAAGCTTATGTACTGTGCCACAGTTGAAGTAATAAGACTGTTATTTATGTTTACAGTATTCAGTAAAGATGAGATGATTATTATTATATGAAACAAATGCTAAAAAAACTGAGTTTGAGAAAAAAGAAAAGAAAATTATTAAATTTTTTGCCTATTAATTATAAAAACAACTAAATAAACTAGGGCTGCACGATATTAGAAAAAAGTGACGTGATTTTTTTTAAACCCTGTGATATGAAAAAATCTTCAGGAGTAAATAACAGCTGTGTGGTGCAGACACAAATGGTCAAACAAATTAGTGGTCGACACAGAACATACAATTCAGTGGCATCCTTCTGTAGGTGAAATAATTAAACAAAATGACTAATTAAATAATAAAAATATAAATGACTAAATAATTAAAGACAAATAAATAATAGAAATTTTAAATATTCAATTAAATACATTTTAAAAAGTATACAAATAAATAAAATGAAAAATAATTGCAGGACCTGCGATTTAAATATTATCCAGATTGGAAATGTGTTTGAGTGTATATGAACAGAACAGAGTCGGACGCCACTGAGGAGACCATCTATGAATTTAGAAAAACAGGATCAGGATCACTTTATCCACTATTTACGATACCATTAACTCTAGTTTATTATTGGATAAGTGTCAAATGTTGAAGTAATAAGACTTTCATGGTTTTACATTATTCAGATAAGATGAGATAATGTCAAAGTGAAAAGACAATGAAAACTACATTAGACAATATGAAAAAAAAAATCAAGACAAAAATTACATCTGTAATGCTGCTTATCTGTCCTTTTCAAAGGAGATAAAAAAGGGGTTACAAAGACTAACCCTGAATCTGCACCAATTGTATTCCATTTTATTGAGATTTTAGAATTGTATGTATGATCACTTATTATTGCATCTTTTATTTCACACGCGTCTTATGCAATTTTGTGACAATTTCATTTAATTTCTTGTACCTTGAAGTTTTATAATTTTGTGTATAATCAAATATTAATGCATTTGTAATTTCTTATTTCACATGTCTTCAGCCTTTTATGAAAATGATTATACTTATTTTAAATTTTACCTCATGTGAGGCAATTTGGGCTACAATTTTCTATGAAGGGTGCAATACAAATTAAGTTTATTACCTCCGCCAAGGAGGTATTACATTCAACACTGTTTGTCTGTCAGCAGGGTTATGCAAAACGTTCTGAATGGATTTTGATAACATTTTCAGGATGTGTTAGGAGTGTCAGGAGGAACAAATGAGTAAAATTTAGTTGTAATCCGGAAGAGAACCTGGATTCTCGATCACTTTGAAATGTGTGATCCAGAATCCTTTTCCAGATCACTACCAAAATTTAAGAATTTGTTCCTTGTGAGGCTCCCAACACATCCTGAATTTTTTTTTAATCAAAATCCGTTCAGAACTTTTTGCATAATCCTGCTAACAGTCAGACAAACAAACAAATGGACTCGAATATCTCCTTGGCAGACCTCTCTTCATTTGGGGGGGTATCAGCCTTGGCGGAGGTTTGCACTCTCGGGGTGCTTTTCTAGTTACTTATTATTCAACTGAGTACAATGTGAGCGCTTCATTCAACTATAGAAACATGGACTTGAACACCACAACATTTCACATATTCAGTCCTTTAACGTCACTGAACATTCACCAGTCTATTCTGACAACTACTACAACAAAGTGCGCATTAATCTGTGCTTAATAAAGTATTCTGTACTTGAATCAAATACATTTAAACTGAGTCAAACAACAAATAATTCATACATAATGCAAGTGTTTAAGCTGAAAATATGGACAAATTAACTGTTTTCAGACATAAAGAACTAGACAATACAAAAAAAACCACCACAAAAATATTTTAAAAAGAAAACAAGGCAAAAACATGCCAAAAAGATAAAAACATTTATACTTCCGGTATCTTAACAGCTCCTATTGATTAAACTACAGACCCCACAATTCAAATGTAAATCAACACGAGAATTTGTGATTGGTAATGTGTAGATGAAAAACATGCAAAACTTTTTTTATATATATTTTATTTTGTGGACCTTAGAAAACTTCTGTGTAAACCAGTATTTCACGCCCATTTCTTTCCATATGTTTGAAGGTAAATGTAATGACTAACCACAAATCCTATCCTCTTTATGTTTTATCCGATTTTAGCTGACTGATCAAAGATTCAGTGATAATCAGTGAAAATAGGTCTATGCCATGAGTCAAAATAACCTAATGAGTGAATAATATATAAAAAATAATCGCGTGACGATTTAAAAATGTTAAACCCCCTATAATCGCAACAAGCACGTATAACACTCATTTAAAGTGTTCAGATGGTAAAGCATAACTGAGTACATTGTTATTGTGTATGTTTATCTACTTGTGACACGTAAAACCGCATTTTATTTATGTTTTCAGACTTTGCCAGAACATATTACAGTTAACTTTAGCCGATTAGCTCCACTTAGCGGTAGCATTAGCCGGTGGCTCCTTCCATCCCTGACACTCACCGATAATCATAGTCTCGTCTGGGATTTCCTCTATGAAACATTTCTTCTCTGTTTCTCCGATGTGAAAGTACAAAGATGAGACGAAACTGTAGAAAACATTGAGGAGTAAAAGTGACAACACACACGACCGCATCCTGACAGCCGCCATCTTCCTGTCGGGGTAGAACGCAAGTGAGCATGCGCACACACAGCAGTGCCACGTTAGCCCTCGCACGGATCTGGACCAATCACATTACAGATGATGGCTGCTGGGTAATGTAGTTTAAAAGATCAAATGTGATGACCAGGAAAAGATGACAAACCGCATCAATTACATTATTTACACGTACTGATAAGATTTCGTGGATCAACGGGTATTAAACAGTTACATCAGTAGATAGTTTTGCTCGAAGGTTGACGTTTGGTGTTTAAAACACATACAGTTGCACTGTATCTCAATGCTGTGTCATCTGATTTAAAATAATTTTGCTAAATGAGTTTTAAAAACTCTAAAAAGGAGTAAGCAAAACTGAGTTAAAGGATGAATTAATAATTTAAATTTCATTTTATTCATCTGATAGGGACAGTGCACATTAATGAGTATGACACAAATGTCAATATGCCGAATTTTAGCTACAAAGCTAAGCCAAAGCATAAAATAAATGTAACAACACATCATTATATGCTCGGTGCGATTTGCCTGGGGGGGGGTCTTATGTACTTATCAGTAGTACCGTCTTCCACCTGTAGGGGGAGACCAAGCCTCACCATTACGGTTTAATAAACAACAGAAGAAAACGTACTTCCTCCAAGCCGTTTCCATGGTGATCAAACATGGCGCCGGGTAAGTCCGTTCATCACACATTGTTCGACCAAATAAGGATTCAGCTATTAGACATATACTATACATTTAAACCCGTGTGATATATTATCTAGATTTTGACTCAGAAACAGAATGAAATCAGTACGAAACCAAACGGAATCGAAATGAGTCGTTTCTTGTGAATCTTCGGACTAATTGTGTCTTGTTAAATCTCATCAGGATTTGTTTTGGATTCATTTTCTGCTCTTTCTTTATTCTGTCTCTTTTCTAAAAACCGAGCATTACAGCTGTTTTGTACCAGTAACTTTACACACACTGGTCTACAAGTCAAATGCTGTCGGAATAAAACTAATAAAATGTTCCCACGTGTGTGTTAATGAATAACACACCAAAAAAAAAATAAAAATAAACGTGAGCTAACCAGCACTGAAGTAATTTGTTTTCTCATTCATTTGGTTAAAGTATGGAAGGTTTAGCACATTTTCATGTCCGAACTTAGGATATTCTTTAAAACATGTTTTAGAGCAGTGTAGTCTAATCAACTTATTATCAAGAAAATGATCATATATGAGCAAAAATAATTACGAACTGGATATTGGTACAGCAGCTGTACGCTAGATGTCATAGGGTATATGTGCATATGCGCAGTTCACTGCCGTACCTCGGATCTGCCGGTTTTGGAGTACGGCTGCTGTATCAATATCCTGTGCAAAATAATTAACACATTTAACAAAAATAATAATCAAAACAATCAAGAAATTGAACTAAATAATCAAGAACATTATTTTGTCACTTCCCTATCTGCTAGCTGCCCACATTTCCTCCAAAAATCAGCAGATAAACCCTCCGGTTGGAAGTTTTAACATGTATAAACTTCTTAAAATAAATGGTATGACATTGTTAAGCCACTTGGTCACAGATGTAAAGAACAGAATTACAGATCAGTGGCTGGACGTCAGGAAAACGATTCACGGCCACAAATCTGGGCCATCCGTAAAACTGACTGTTCGTAGTCAGTTTTACCGATTCAGGCTCAATGGACCGATTCATTCGGATCTCATACGCCACAGACCGATTCAAATTGGTTTAACTTTGCACGACTGACAGACAGACTGACTTTATTTATCCCGAGCGAAATTCAAGAATCCGGCAGCAGTACATGCACTAAAAACTAAATACAACTGCAATTATGCAAGATAAAATAAATACCCTCATAACATCAAGACCTATTAAAATAGTCAACAATGTTATTACACATGAACAATTTAAATCAAAGTTAAAAACTGATTTCTTCTGATTGTGAATGGTTCATTGTATATTTTATTTATACAAAACAGTTTAAGTCAGATGATTCTATAACACTGGTTTTATCTTTTATCAGTTGGTTGTAATTCATGTTTGTATTCCTGTCTCAACAGGAAGTCCACCCATCGTATCCTTTACCCCAGGGGTGTCAAACCCACGGCCTGCAGGCCAAAACCAGTCAGTTCTATGGGATGAGTTTGGGAAGCGCAGACATGACACTGGACATGTGACCAGTTAAAGGTGTTGAACTGAATGATGATCCAAAATAAAATAAAAGAACAAGTACAAACCCCGCCTCTCACAAACATTTGACCTGATTTGCCCTATCGAATATCATTGTGAAAATACATTTTTGATGACCTTTGACCTACATCAGAGGTCTGCAAACCTGGTCCTAGAAGACAGCCACTGTCCTGCATGTTTTAGATGTTTCCCTCTTCCAACAAACCTGATTGAGATGATCAGCCTGTCATCCAGCTCTGCAGAAGACCGATGAAGAGGGACACATCCCAAACATGCAGAACAGCGGCTGACCTTTGACCTACACCAAAATTTAGTGGGATCTATTCTGGACCACCTCACACCTTTACTGAAAATATCATGAAAATTAGTCCAGTAATTTTCAAGACCCCCTTGACCTATTTAACCCCCTTCACCTCCTTATCCTCCTTAACCTCCTGCTGTTCTGCAGCTCTCCTCCACTCCTCTGCAGATCCTCTTCTACCTGAACCGTTGGTACTTCAGCGCCTTCATCCTGGCTGAGATCCTCATGTTCATCTACAAACGTACGTTCACTGCATCAGCACATGTTTATTTCAAATGTATTTTCACAGTTTATACTTAACTGGACTAAAAACAACACATGGTTTGAAAAGGAGACGGAAGAAGCACTGCTTTGAAATTTCACACCCTCACCCCACAGAACCATCTGAAAACACTAAACTACAGCTGTACAGAACATTATAAAACAGCACGGAACATTACAGAACAATACAGAACATTACAGAACAATACAGAACATTACAGAACAATACAGAACATTACAGAACATAGTTAAATCTCTGGATGTGTCATATGTAACCTGTGTGTTCTCCAGTGTTCTAATGTGTGACCTGTGTTGTCCAGTTCTCCTCCTCCCGTACCCGACTGATAATGCAGTTCTGGATGTGGTTCTGCTCTTCCTCTTCCTCTGTCTGGAGATGCTCAGGCTCTTCTACGGTCAGACACTCCTTCTCTGCTGCCACCACGTGGACGACACACGCCACTGCAGCTTTGAGTTTCATAAAAGAGATGACAAGCTGCAGTATGACATACTGTAGTTAGTTAACCACATACTGTAGTTAGTTAACCACATACTGTAGTTAGTTAACCACATACTGTAGGTAGTTAACCACACACTGTAGTTAGTTAACATGTGTACTATAGGTAGTTAACCACATACTGTAGTTAGTTAACATGTATACTGTAGTTAGTTAACCACATACTGTAGTTAGTTAACCACATACTGTAGGTAGTTAACCACATACTGTACTTAGTTAACCACATACTGTAGTTAGTTAACCACATACTGTAGGTAGTTAACCACATACTGTACTTAGTTAACCACATACTGTAGGTAGTTAACCACATACTGTAGTTAGTTAACCACATACTGTAGGTAGTTAACCACATACTGTAGTTAGTTAACATGTATACTGTAGTTAGTTAACCACATACTGTAGTTAGTTAACATGTATACTGTAGGTAGTTAACCACATACTGTAGTTAGTTAACCACATACTGTAGGTAGTTAACCACATACTGTACTTAGTTAACCACATACTGTACTTAGTTAATATGTGTACTGTAGTTAGTTAACCACACAACCAATGGTAGAGATATGTTTTATTACTGGCATTTGTCTGTCTGTGTCCAACATAACTCACAAATTCATGGATGGATTTGGCGGAAATTTTTAGGAAATGTTAAATAATAACATTTTAGTGGGGTTTGGTGGAAGTCTGTGTGTAGTGGTGGTGGTGGTGGTGGGACTTATGGATCGATTTGGCTGAAATTTTCAGTAAATTTTAAAACTGGCACAAGATACAAGTGATAAGAAAATTTGTTGGTGATCAGTGGGGGGGTCTTTCAGGAGGGGTAACTGATCTGCCTTGGTGGAGTCTGCACTATCCAAGTGCTTTTTCCACTTTTTTATATTCCGGTTTATTTTTCCTCACACTGCACCCCCTCTAGCGCCCCCCAGGTTGGAACACCCCTGCAGTAAATATGTCATGTTCACAGTTCACAGTGGTTCTGTTGGTCTGAATTTGCTCCTGTTCCGTCCTGGTTCTGGTCATGTTCCTGGTCCAGGTCAGAAGGGGAACCTGTGTGAGCGCCCCCTGTACTCTGGCCTGTCACTGCTGGTGCTGCTGCCCTGCGCTGCCCTGGCCGTTTACTACCTGCTGCTGCAGACGTTTGTGCTGAGGCTGGAGCTGCTGCTGAACGCTGTCCTGCTCTGGTTCTACGTTCTTCAGTTCCTGCTCGGACTCCTGTCGCTCTCCTCCTTCTCCAGGTCAGACTCCGCCCACAGCAGCTGCTCTGGACGTTCGGGAGGGGGGGGGGGGTCCACAGTCGGAGCTTGAGGACAGGCAAGCCAGACAGTTGGTGTGGTATGAGAAAAAAATAAACCTGAACAAAAAAAAAGAAAAAATGTGTAAAGATGTGCTTAGCTAACTACAGTACATGTGAGGGGCAAATAAAGAGATGTTAAAACACATATACATATGTGGAAATGTACTTAAAACTGTTAAAACTTAAAAAAAATTGTACAATGTGTTAAAAGAGACATTAAAAGACATAAACAGATGTTAAAATGTTTAAAAATAGTAAAAACACACAAAGATGTTAGAAGATGGGGAAAAAGATGTTAAACATGTACACAGATGTAAAATGTATTTAAAAATATGTTAAAATACACAAAAATGTTAAAATGTGCTAAAAGACACATTAAAAAACATAATTAATATTGTGTTACATGTTAACATGTTAATATTTGCCCTAAAAAGATGGTTAAAAACATAAATTTTTTGAAAATGTCTTATACTTTATACACACACACACACATATATATGTGTATGTATGTATATATATATATATATATATATATATATATATATATATATATATATATATATATATATATATATATATATATATATATATATATATATATAAACACATATAGATGAAGATAAAAATTTCCAAAATGTTTTGAAAAATTAAGATCCACAATCCCAACCCAAGTTCTATTTCCTGAAATTGAGCTGTAAATAAAAATACCAAGCTATGAATCAATTATTAGTATTATTATTTTTTACATTATTCTACAATCTTCTGCTTTATAATTTTTTCTCCGCACACTTGGTGCTTAGTGAGGATCTTTTTGCGAGGAATACCCAAGGATTAAGTTATCAATTTTTTTTTTCAGTTTTCACCTCAAATGTCCCGAAAATCATGCAAAAACTATTTTTTGCAGCATGCACAGGTGGGGTGGGGGCCCCAGGGATTTGTTGCCTGGAGCCCTGACACACCCTAGGAACGCCCCTGCTCACACTGTGTTTTCTTCTTGTAGGTCCAGAGTTTACTGAAGCTGAAACAGAGTGACAGCAGAGAGTGGAAATAAAAACTGACCCACGTTACGGAGGAAAGGATGGACACGTGCTTCTGTTCTAACAGGGTCTGGGATAAAAACTATGGAGGGCCAAACCTGCCATAATTGAAAAGACATATAAAAATAGCCTTAAGGTACCACTTACTTAGATTTTTACTTCTTTCATTTTTACTCCTGCATTCATTTCTACATTGCTTTCTATTTACATTTGCTTCAGTGTTCCCCCTTTTACATTTTTCCTCTATTTATTTCTCTATCACATATTTATTTCTGTCACCTATTTATGCCTTATTTTAAATAAGGATTAAATAGTTAGATATATGGAAATGGGTTTATCAATGCAGAAATAAATGCAGGGATAAAAATGAAACAAGAAAAATATAAATAAATGGTTTTATCAAACTATTTTTATATTTATTTTAATATATTTTTTAATTATGGCAGGTTTAGTCCTCTATTAAAAACTAATGTCAGAATATATTTTATATTAGGGGATAAATGTTAGTGCATTGGTGAGTTTATGTTAAATTATTATATTTGTTTCCAAAATGATTTGTACTGAATTTATGTCAACATTTATCTTTTTTTATCCTAAATTTTAAATGTTGTTCCTGTAAATTTCTAAAATATCTTTCCTTCCCTAAACTTAACTGAATTAGTTGTGGAAGAAAATTACTTACAATCAAAGAAGGAAAAATATTTGAGAAATTCACAGGAAGAATATTTAAAACCAAAAACAAATGAAACCATTAAATAAACAAGGTTATTTTTTTTAATCACAGACCCTGTTATAAAAGAAACATCTGGATGAAATGTGTACAAATACATTTGTTTATGTTCATAATCTGCTTTTCTATAAAAGATACTCATTTATTTTTTGTAAAATAAAACCTTTTCATATGATGTATGGAGTCAATGGACTTTGTTCTGTGTGAAAAACAAAAACCACAGTCTGAAGAAAAACTCACCTGTTGTGTGTAAAATCACGTACGTACATTTATTTTCTTCACATTTGAGTTCGTTTTAGTTCAGGAATCAGTTTCTGAAATCATCAAAATGTTTTTGTTCTTTTTATTTAAATTGTCTTAAATAAATATATGCTACAGTTTCTTATTTAAAACAAATATAATCATGAATGAAAATATAAAAACCAAGTATTCAGAGAATGTCTAATCTCACCCTTATTTTGTGCCAATCTCAAGTTTCTAGGACAACCTGTTCTTGAATTAGAGCCAATAATGTGATTTTGAACTTTCTGCTAAATGCGACCTTTACCTTTGACCTTTACTCAAATAGATCATTTCATCTGATGTGCATTAGTTATATGTATATGTCCATGTAATTTCATGGTGATATCTCAAGTATACATTGAGTTATAGCATGATATGTCTCTGTGGATGCACACACACACTCACACACACACGCACACACACTCACACACACTCACACACACTCACACACACTGATTACAATAATCTTTCACAAACAATGTTGGGCGACATTAATGAGACAGTGAAAATGTTGTTAAAGTTTTCTGTATTCAAACAAATGTTGCCAGGCACAACAAACTCCGCCCCCTCGCAAACGTTTTAGCTCTTAATTGACACCATCTCAAAATGCAAGACTATGGGTTTGACCTTTCAAGGTCAAAGGTCATGAGGCCATTTTGGAACCTACATGTAGTTTCCTATCTGTCAACAATAGTAACTGAGTCTCGATTTCCACTGTTTTTTTGTTTTTTTTCATTATAGTCCATTTTAGTCTTTTAGTTATTGACCAAGTGACCTTTGACCTCTTGGGTCGACAATAGGTCCAAATCTATACATACAAGATACGAGGGGGTGGGGCTTGTTGTGTCTGGTTTAAAATGTTAATGGTTTGACAGCGTTAACACAAACGTAAGCAGCAGAAGAATTTCATATTTCAGAATCAGAATAGTTTTATTTGTCAAATCCGAGGACACATCAAAATTTGTTATGTTGAAATAGAAGTCGCTGTGTTAAGGACACACTGTTTTGCTCTTCCCTTCATTTACATCAACTTTAATAAAAATAATAAATAAAGCTAAATAAAAAGGCTGTAAAACTTTGCAGCTTTTCCACAGTCACGTCTCCGTGGCCGTTTTGTTTTTGCATATGTTGAATGTACGAACATCAAGTTGGCGGCTTTTTATCAAGTTTGGAGGGAAACTTTTCTTCCTTAAGCCGTCTCTAATCTCAGATGACTAATTTAACAGTAAGCGAACAGGCAGAATGTGGGCGCCCAGCGTTGGCTGCAAAGAGGATAAAGGCGGTGGGCGCGTGGCGGATGGCGCGGCCGACGGCGCCTCCTGACCTGCGCCTGTTTGTGCTGCCGGCGCATTTGTTCTGCTTGTCAAAGTCGCCGTCCAATTGGGTGAAGCTCGTATTAAAGAGATCAGTGTATTTGCATGTTTCCACGATGGCTGCCTCCTCGTTTCTCTTTGTGAATTTCAAGCAGACGGAACTTAAAGCTGAGGGGTTTCATTACTGAGCCTAGCCGAGCCTCCAGCGCCGCACGCGCAAATTAAATTGTGCCACTTTGTTGAACACCGACCTCTGTTCGTAAACTGCAGTTTCATCTGCTCCAAGTTCAGCACAAAGTCACTGAAGATGCCACCGTGTTTTCACAGGTTTTCTGTCCAAATGAAGCTTTTCCTTAGATCTGCTCTGAAACAAAGACAGGAGGAAGTGGTAACAGTCAGAGTGGAGAAAAAAATACCAGAAAAATAAACTATAAATGATGGTAAAGATGAAGCGGTTTTAGAAATGTAACCGCATGATCAAAGTGTTTTCATCCAAAAACAGTCCTTTAAAAATATGAATAATTGGTTATTTTTGTTTTGAAAAGGACAGAGTTTACTTTTGTTTTTACATTATATATAAAGAGGAGAGGGGTAAAGAGGGAATTTGGGGTTTGAAGGCAACAGTGGTATCATGAGTGATGGGGGCACGAGGGGCAGTGACCCCCAGCTGGGAGCATGGTTACCATGGATACCAGGAATAACATCACACATCTCTGTCCAAAAGTGCTAATGCTTGGGACAGCTGAGATCCTGCACAGACACAAACATCTAGTTTTGTTTTAAATAATCACATTAAATCCAGATCATTCTGAACATCAGCCCCAAACATTTAAATCTAAAATAAACGTCTTTTCTGAACCAACTGACGGATCCACAGGAGCTGAAGAAACATGAAAACATGCAGACGCTCATGTATGAAAATAAAAAAGACGTGAGCATCAGCGTAGAAATGACTGTCACGTTCCGGAATATTCAGAAAATTCAGAAGATTCAGAGCTGCTCTGTTTAATGAACGGGTTAAAAAAAAAAACGCAAAAAAAAAACACTTCAGTGATTTATTTAAGAT